>SJYS01024052.1:490624-508618 GCA_006410695.1 Philantomba maxwellii | reverse complement strand
ACGTGTACTTCTTCCCAGACCTGGGGGCCTTCAGGGGAGCAGGCAGCTTGCGGGAGGCCCCGGCCTGGGAGGGGTTGGGGCTGTCAGCCCTGAAGTTTTAATTCTGCTCCTTAGGCTTTGGGAAGTAGGGTGTCCTGCCTTTAGCCATATAGGCCCCAGAACCATTCCTGGGAAAATGCACTTGACTTTTGGCCCAGGGCTGGTGAGAGCAGTCTTGCCGACTGGAGGCTGTGGGGCCGGCATTGACCATCTCCCGGTCACAAGTGGCTGCTCCTCTGTAGAGTCGGGAGTCACTTGTCCCTGCTCTCCTCCCAATCCAGGCTGGCTCGAGGCCGAGAAGAGTGGGAAAGTGCCGCCCTGCAGAACGCCAACACCAAGTGCAACGGGCTCCTTCCGGTCTGGGGGCCCCACGTCCCCGAGTCAGCTTTTGCCACCTGCCTGGCGAGGTGAGTGTAGAGCATGGGGCGTGGTGGGAAAGAGGAGATCAGGACCTTCCTGGTGGTCCAGTGGTTAGGGTCTGTGCTTTCACTGCCAAGGGCACAGGTTCAGTCCCTGGTTGGGGTACAGAGATCCCACACACTGTGTGGTATGGCCAAAGAAAGGTGGAGAGGGGTTCCCAGGAGATGGAGGAAGATCAGCCATCAGCTCAACCCTGTCATCGGAGACCCACGTCCATCCTCACGTGCTCAGGGGAGCCGCCTGGAGCAGGGGTGACTCTGCTGGGAGGAGCCTGCATCCTCGGCCCTTGGGCCCCAGGAGGAATCTCTGGTTTTCTGCTGCCTGCCCTTCTTTCCTGGTCTTAGGACTCAAGACACAGGATCCCTGACTTGATCCTAGAGGCCAGAATTTCCCAGAGTTGACTTTCGTTCCTCTGAGGTTTAAATAATGAAAATAGCTTAACGGCTCGGGGAATATCGGTCTCCTTTCAAAGCTGCGCTTGTCCTAAAATCCAGAGTGGAGCAGCGGAGCCCTCTTTGAGGTCCTCATCCCTTATGGATGCCTAGGACAGTGGTGTGTGTCCCGAGTCCTGTTGTTGAGCTCAGGGGTCAGGTACTTGGCAGTGATAATGATGCAGGTCACACTGGGCCACACTGAACTGCTCACCGTGTGTCAGAAACCCAGGCCCAGAGCTAATCGGGCGGAGCGCAGGGACATGGTGACGTATGTTAACGTAGAGAAACCTTTTTTCTTTTTTATGGAGGTTGAATAGATGATCCTTACGGATAGATCACCTTGGCAGAGTGGATAAGCCCTACATTTCTTCTTCCGAAATGTACTTACAGTTGTGGCCACAGTATGTTCTATGACATTAGTCTATCAAGGAGTGGGTCCCCAGACCAGTGCGTTCTCATCAGAGCTTGGAGAACATCTCATTTAGTGAGAACAGAAATGGAAGGGTGCCGTGCTCGTCCCCCAGCCCTGCCCCGTCCTCTCCTCTCCCCGTCGTTCCCTGTCCGTCGGTGTAACCTTCGCACCCATCCGGCTGGCGGGGGCTCTGCCTTCCCAGCAGGTCTTCGCCGTGAAGCTGGCTTCCACTTCGCCATCTGTCCCCTTCTCCCAGGCACAACACTTACCTCCAGGAGTGCACGGGCCAGCGGGAGCCCACGTACCAGCTCAACATCCACGACATCAAGCTGCTCTTCCTGCGCTTCGCCATGGAGCAGTCCTTCAGCGCGGACACGGGCGGGGGCGGCCGGGAGAGCAACATCCACCTGATCCCGTACATCGTGCACACTGTGCTCTACGTGCTGAACACGTGCGTACCCCGCCGGGCCCTGGCGCCCCCGGTGCGCCATAGTCTGTTCCAGAACTAGCGCTGGACCCCGAGCAGCGTTTATTGAAGTAGGAATGTTTGCCTTTTTGGAGCCACACAGGACGAAGCGGTAGACACTTCTTTCTCCAGAGCAGTCTCCTCTCCCTCCGAGGGCTGCATCCTAGGATTGGCCTTGGGCCGGAGCGGGAGCGGGGAGCGGGAGAGGCCAGGCCGTCGAAGCTGCTGCTTCAGCGTGGCCCCAGCTTGCGAGACTGTCCCCTTGGGTGGGGGCCCTGGGTCAGGGCCAGAGCAGACAGGCTGTTCCCGGTGAGATGTCGCGACTGGAGGGTGCGGCAGGACCACGGGCTGGTATCCATAAGTGCAGCCTGGACTTGCTGCCCCTGTTTCCTCTCCAGTGAGCAAGGCTCTGGTGACTGTGAGGGGAGAGGGCTGGTTTATCTGGGGAGGTCGGCTGAGGAGGAAGGGAGCCCAGGAAGTAACCCAGGTATTCTCACCCGTGTGTTAACTGGGAGCGGTTAGGTATCCCTGAGAGGGCAGAGAGTAGTCAGTCATCTGTCTTGCTTTAAAAAGCCAGCTGAGAGATGGAATGTGCTTAGCTCCTCGATTTGATTGACGTGGTTTCACGCCTTTGGGCCCCGTCTTGTAGTGAGAGTCTCCCGTCCGTGGGGCAGATGCTGACAGGTGGGGAGGCTGAGTCCAGCCCACCCGAGGCAGCTGCACTCAGGTTAGGCAACAGAGCGATCATTCTCTTACCCTTCCTGGTCTTCAGCAGAGTGATCTTCTCCTTCCCTCCCCTTTCCCGTGAGGTAGAAGGCCGCTCTGGAGACGGCAGCCTTCATTGTTAGAGGCGCTGGCGGGTCTCCACCCATCATGACCTCACCCGCTCAGCTGTTTAGACCGAGGAAGCAGCCTGCCTTGTTGACAGCCTGAGCGTTCCCGTCACCCTCGAGGTGCCTCAGGCCCGAGCAGCGCTCCCCGCCCTGGCCATGGGCCTCTGAGGGGCCCTTGTCTCTTCTTGGCAGCCGTGAGGTGGCAGGGGCTGCCCCGTTCTCCGGGGAGTGAAGCGGGCCTGGAGAGGCCGCGTGCTTTGCCTGGCGGGACAGAGCCCGTGGCCTCAGGCGTCTCTGCGTCTCCCACGCCAGACGCGAGTAGCTCACGCTCCGGCCCCTTAGCTGGGGCCGGGTGGCCTGTGTCCCGTTGCCTCGGTTACTGAGGGCAGAGCCGCAGCCACACGGACAGGCCCTGCTTCCTTCCTTCACCGGCTCACGGCGTGTGAGCTCGGTTGGGGGCCTGGTTGAGCAGGGTGCACCACCTTTGTCTATGAAGGTGAGTGTGACACGCACCGTGAGCCGGTGGAGCTGAGCGGGTCCTGCGATGGCACGAAGCTTCTGGTTCCCAATTCCGAGTCTGGTGGCCCCCGCCCCGTCCCACCACGTTCCTTCCGTGGAGCGGAAGCAGGCGTGCTGTCCCCGCCGTCCCCCACCCCCTGCCTGTGCAGGCCTGGTGGCCTTGCATGCCTGCCCACTAGTGTTGTGGCTTTATTTCCCTCCACAAAGTTAGGCCGAGGCGGCAAGCCCTCTGGGTCTGAGCGCGCCATTCCGCTCAGAAGGGGAGAGTGGCCTCCCAGGGCCCACCCAGTGGCTTGCAGAAGCTTCCTGGCCGAGAGAGTGGGGATCCACGCTGGGGAGGCCAGGCCAGGCGGCCTGGTCAGAGCCTGGTCCCTCCCTTAACACGAGGTGGTAGCTGTCCCCGTGGGTTGTCGCGGGGATCGAACGCAATAACCTCAGCACGCACCTGGCGGTGAGGTCGATGATCACCGTTGTTACTGCAGTTCAGGCAGGCATGAGAGCGAGAGGCAGGGCTCCCTGGAAGAATCTAGTCTAACGAAGGAGATGGGGCAGGAGAGCCTGAAGAGAGCAAACCGGAGCAGCCTAGGAGAGACGCCGGGGGCAAATGCCACGTGCACAGTTAGCTGTGCTGAGACTCGTGAGGTCGGGGGCTGTGTGCCGTGGGCTCAGTCGGAGACTCCAAACTGGTGACTTGAGTCAGGTCACCTCACCCCCCAGGCCTTCAGATACCCTGGTAAAGAGGTGCTGGCTGTCACCTTCCAGGGTCATCAGAACACTGAGTTGGTGGAGGGCTTGTGAAGGTGCTGGTCACGTGCATATTGGAGTTGTGTGGAGCTGGACTGGGGCTGGGGGCGAGGAGGGTGCTGCCAAGCAGGACGTGGGGGGCGGGCGGGGCCGCCCATTCAGGAAGCTTCCCAGCGGGACGCCGAGCACACCCTCGCCCCTCCTGCGGCTTGGGCCTGCGTCTGCCCTGCTCTCAGGGTGTCCCCTTTCTTCCAGAACCCGAGCAACGTCCCGAGAGGAGAAGAACCTCCAGGGCTTTCTGGAGCAGCCCAAGGAGAAGTGGGTGGAGAGTGCCTTCGAAGTGGACGGGCCCCACTATTTCACGGTCCTGGCCCTGCACGTCCTGCCCCCGGAGAAGTGGCGAGCTGTCCGTGTGGAAATCCTGCGGAGGCTGCTGGTGACCTCTCAGGCCCGGGCCGTGTCTCCAGGCGGAGCCACCAGGTCGGAACTCGCTTCGGGAAGCATCTGCTTGGGAGGTTGTTGCCTGGGCTCTGAAACCCACTCTGGAGGACTGGCTGAAGGTCGGGTGCTGAGAGGAGGCAGCTCGTTAGCCTTTGGTTGACCCTGACCCCGCTCAGACTGTTTCACCAAGAGTCCCGGCCTGATGGTGGACAGGCGCCGGCTGCCTCTAGGGCAGGTGGTCAGCCTCTAGAAGTGGAGCTGGGCGCGCCTCTGGGAAATTCCTCAGGGAGGAAGCCAGCCAGGCACCGCATGAAGCCTCAGGAGAAGAGTTCAGGCCGGCAGGCGGCTGAGGCAGGCAGCCCGGTTTTCTGCATCTTGGTATTCCCGGCTTGAACTAGCCAAGCCTCAGGGCCGCGTTCGGGGAGCTTCTTTTCTGACATTGAGAACGCGCCGTCTCTCTCCTTGCTCACGGTCCTCTCCCATCTGCCCCGCCCTGCCCACGAGCCTGTCCTCTGTCTCTGCTACTGGACACCTCCTGAAGAAGGGGGGTGTTTCAGGAAGGAAGCGGTCTTCGTTTTCATGACCCTGTGCTGTGATTTGGGTCATCAGGGAGGTGTCTTGAGGTAAACAACTGCAAATGATAACATGGATTGTTGGGCCTGCATGGACTGCCACACGCCAGGTGGACCCCGTGACACGGCTCTCGGCCCGGGGTGGCCCCAGCCATCTGCACGTTCAGGCTGCAGAGTAGGGTGTGGGTTGGTGGCTTGTTTCTGCCCCTTGAAGGAAACCTGCTTCGCTTTGGGGAGTATCTAGGATTCAAGGGGACATTTCCAACAAGGGCACAGAGGAGGAGCTTTTAGTCCCCAGTGGTGACAAACCAAGTGGAAGCAGCCGTGGGCCTGTATCTGCGTACCTGGTGTCTCCACCTCCGTCAGCTCCGATTTATCACGTCGCTAGTTGTGGGCACCTCATGGCCCAGAGAGCACGTTGNGACATTTCCAACAAGGGCACAGAGGAGGAGCTTTTAGGCCCCAGTGGTGACAAACCAAGTGGAAGCAGCCGTGGGCCTGTATCTGCGTACCTGGTGTCTCCACCTCCGTCAGCTCCGATTTATCACGTCGCTAGTTGTGGGCACCTCATGGCCCAGAGAGCACGTTGGAACTCTGCTGGTGGATCCAGCCTGCCCGGGCCTCTGATAGAGTCCTGCCCAGCCCCAGCCCCCATTCCAGACCAAGCACTTCCCAGGGTTTCCCAAGAGCCTGAAGCATTAATAGTTAGCTCGCTTTGTTGTTGTTCAAGGATCATTCAGGAATCCTAGCCTGTAGCTCCCTCCTAGGAATCAGAAAGTGAGACGTGGGAGGTACTGAGTTGTGGATAAGCAGGCTCGGCCTGCGTCCATAGCGCAGAGTGGCCGTTCAGTGGGCGCAGGCCCTCGGTGACAGGTGTGAAATCCGAGCCCACAGGAGCTGTGCGGCTTTCACTTAGGAGACTAGAATTCATTACTGTCCCAGGCAGTTAAGGAAAAGCCGATTTGGTCACAGCTTAATTAGGAAATCCAGTGTGAGCTGGCTCATGAGTTGCCGTTTTCTCTGTAGCAGTTTAGTCACCTTCACTAATGAGCCTTAAATAATTAAGTCGGGCAGGGCCACCCCGGATAGATGTGTATAAGAGACAGGNCGCAGCAGGCCTCCCTTTAGACCCGGCGTTTGCGGGCGCTCTGGAGACGCTGGGGGTGGCGGGGGTACAGGTAGCGTGCTTTAGCAAGCAGAGCCCTCTGCCACTGTTCTTTTACTCTGGTTAACAGCTTAAGCGTTTCCTGAGTGTAGGTGTGGCTGGCCGTCCTGTGCTGGTTAGTCCCTGCTCACGAGGCCCACACGGACAGTGTGTTTTCAGCCTCTTAAGTGAATAACACCTGTGCTTGTTTTATGCATCTAGCATTTATAAACACCTGTGCGTGCGTGCGCACACATTTTAGTACTAAGTCTGGTCCCTTTGGCTGCAGGCTCTGTTTCCAGGGGTAGAATCCCCATGACAAGGGTTTCTCTAGCCTTTCCAGATAACACCTACCCTAGATCTTGGGTCCTAGACACTGAACCCTGGCACCGGCGCTTCTCCCCTTGTGCAGAGAGCACTGGCCTTCCTGGGCTTCACGGCGGCTCTGCCTCCTGGAACCCTTCTGAGGCCCAGAGCGCCTGCCGAGGCGGCAGTGACGCTGCTGCCACAGCAGCCCGGACCTTCCTGGGTGGCCTCTGGGCCTGCACTGAGTCACTGGACTGGGTGACGGGGATGCAGCTCGGGAGCCCGGGGTGTGGCCAGCAGCGCTGGGATAACGCCGGGATTTAGGAGGTGTCGGGTGTTTGCAGCTCCCTTCCCAGGCGTCACTGTTGCTCAAAATCAGCTTTCCACCAGCTTCTGTTTTTCAGCACGGCACGTGGTTGATAAGTTACTGTGTGTGACTCGTTGAGGCAAAATTCTGCTGGTGGGAACGTAAGGACTGAAGCAGAGCCTTTGTTTCCTCCCTCACTTGCTGGATCCTGTCAAGTTTGACAGCGTGTGTGGGGCTGAACCCAGGGAAGTGCGGGCTCCGCCTACGGGGCAGTAGCCTGTTGGCCGCCCCCTCTCCCCGACTCAGCAGGGTCGCGGCTGAGGTGCTGTGCACGGGACATCTTGTGTGGTGAATGAGCCACGGGCCCATTAGGAGCTCTGGTCTCAGGAGCTCTGGCCCGGCTGCTTTCCTCTGAGAAGATGGCTGAGCGGGGCTGGATTGACGGGGGCCTGACTCCCAGGGTCCTTCCCTGCTCGAAGAGCGCTGGGCTCTCTCCTTCCAAGTCTCCTCCTGGGTCTGAGATTTGGCTCTCTTCCAGGCTGACAGACAAGGCGTTGAAGGACTACTCAGCGTATCGCTCCTCCCTTCTCTTTTGGGCCCTCGTCGATCTCATTTACAACATGTTTAAGGTAAGGCGGCCCCGGGAGCCTGGCTGGGCCCGGCAGGCACGTGGCCTCTGTGTGGCGGCTCTGGCCCTGCCTTGGCCTCCGGCTCCACCGGCTGTCCCGAGAAATAGGCTGCGCCCGCCCGCCATGGGGAGGGTATCCAGCGGCTTAGACCCTGTCCGTGACCGCGTTTGTGTCCACGGCCATCCCGTTCCTGTGACCCTGCCTGCTGCTGTTGCAGACCCTCCTCTTCAGACAGGTGCCCCCACCCCACCCCAGCCACCCTTAGTGGTTGCTCTCTTCCCTCTCTTGGACCAAGCCGTTGCCTGGTGTGAATGTAACTTATTCCAGCCCAGCTTATATTAGCTTGGCCAGAAAGTTTGTTCCATGAGCTAGTACGGAAAAGCCCGAATGAACTTTCGGTCTCCCTCTTAATGGGGTCCCTCCCCTCTGCCTTGAGGGAGGGGGTTTACGGCTGGCTCCTCCCATCATCTGAATAGAACAGCTCGGTTAAAGCGTGTTGGCGAGCCCGTCTCCTGGGGACGCGCAGGTGTGGGAGGAGAGAGCGTGTGCCTGTCGAGGCTCTAGGTTCCCAGGACTCGTGCCTGAGGGGGGCTGCGACAGGAGGGGCCGGAAGCAGTGTTGCTCCTGGAAGCAGAACGCGTCCCCCAGGGAGAAAGTGGGTGTGGCGGGAGGGCGCGCTTCCTCCTCCTCGGCTGGGGCCCCGCTGACCGCCCGGCCCGTCCCCTGCTGCTGCTTGTAGAAGGTGCCGACCAGCAACACGGAGGGAGGCTGGTCCTGCTCTCTGGCCGAGTACATCCGCCACAACGACATGCCCATCCACGAGGCCGCCGACAAGGCCCTGAAGGCCTTCCAGGAGGAGTTCATGCCGGTGGAGACCTTCTCGGAGTTTCTCGACGCCGCCGGTCAGTGTCAAGGGTTTTCATCTTCACAGACCGTAGGAGGGCTGGCCATCGCTTTCATCTTCATACGCGGGGAAAACAGGCGAGAAGCAGCCTGTGGGCAACCACCACGAGGTCCGGGAGAGGTGTCTACCTGCCAGGCCACTGGCTAACAAGGTGCAGCCGTGACGTGGGGCTCAGTCCAGCCCAGGCACTGTGTTCATCGCGCACGCGCTGCCCCAGTACGCAGGGCAGCCGGTGTGAGGCGGAGCTGTGGTTATCCCCATTTTACAGGTTGGGTAACGGAGGCTTTGCCGATTGAACAGGTTCCCAGTGGGAATGCCTGGGAAAATCACTAGAGCCCCTTTGGCTTCCTGACTATTTGCAACAGTTCACAGAATTAACATGGAGCCTGCCCGTCTTCCTCCTGCCTCTTGGGGATCCAGACATGATGTGTCACAGCTGCCCCCTGGGGAGGTGTGGGCCATACCAACTCTGATTCCTGAGATAAATAGTCAGTATGGAAGGAGAGCAGAGCGCATCTCTGCTCGTAGGCACAGGCAGCAGCGCAACCTGCCGTCACACGAGATGGCCTCAGACAGGTCCTCACCCCGCGGGGAAGACTGAGGCCCAGTGTTGTCTCCGGTGTACAGGTTCTGTGGGCAACAAACCTGCCATCCTAATTGCAAGCATTAAAATGTGTTTGATTTCCTGACGCAGCAGGTGACAGCAGAGGGAGGGGCCTTGGGCCGGTGCTGAGGAAACCCACCTGGGAGTGAAGGCCCCGCGCCCCCTGAGGCCGTGGGCACAGCTGGCCTGGCACGGTGGGGCTCCCCGAGCCGGAGGGCTCCTGTGAGCTGGCTCCCTTTTTGCCTGGCATTTATAAGGGGAGTCTTGTCAAGTGTAAGAGCCGGAAAAACATCTGCCCACACTGCCCTGTCGAGCGCAGGCCTCCGCCGGCGTGTGCCAGGCTGTCTTCCGGGAGGGAAATGCTCGCGCTTTAGAGGGTGCTCCGTGGGAATCCCTCTCTGGGCCGCGTGCAGTTCCCCCCACCCGGGCCCGCCTTCCGGGTCGCCTGCCTGTCACAGTGGCCCTGGGGGAGCCCTGCTGGGCGGGCCTCTGCGGGCCTGCTGCCCCCCGCCGTCTGGTCGCCAGGGCTGCGCACTGCTCGCCTCCGTTTCTTTGTTAACTTCACTCAGGAGAACCTTTACAGCCTAGACACTTCACCTCGGCTGCACTCTTTGCTCTTCGTTGGGAATCAACTCTGACCGAGAGCAGGTAGCCTCGTGTCTGTGTCCTTAGGGCCCAGCGCCATGCCTGTTGTCCAGGGGTCTGGGGAGCATCTACAGAATGGCAGTATGAGTGGCAGTCTGAGCCAGAGGAGGAGAGGGTGGGCCCGAGAAGGAGGGGCTTCACGACAGCCCCGGGCAGGTCAGGAGGGGCGGGAGCCTCTGCTCCTTCCACTCCGAGCGCAGGCGTTCACAGCCCAACTTTATTGCTTTGTTCAAACTGGTAGAAAATTTCAGAACATCAGACACACCCTTTTCAAACGCAAGGACAGAAACACCTTCCAAAACCAGCACGAGCCGGTGGGGGCTGCTCTCCCTCCAGTAGCGGGGCTGCTGGGAGGCTCCTCCGCCAGAGCGTGGCCAGGCCCGCGGGTGGGCGGCCCACGCTGGGCAAGTGTGAACCTTGTTTGTGAGGGACAGGCAGGGCTGCAGGGGGCCCAATGCTGTGCCCGCGGCGCTTTCCTGAAGTGGCCTTGTCGGACCCCTGGCCCCTCTGGCGGTGGAGGGGACGGAGCTCCCGAGCTCTGGCCTCTGCACCAGGCCCTGGGCCCAGACTTGGGTCCCACCCCCGAGGGCAGTGGGGTTGGCCTTTCTTGGCCCCCGGTCCCGCTGAGAGATGCTGAAGGCTGCAGACACGCTCTCCAGAGACCCCTCCGTTGTGCGCTGCGTCACAGCGGACTTACAGGCTCCCTGCAGGGCCCAGGGACCCAGCTTTAGCATCTCCACTCTTGGGAGATCACGAGCTTGGTGCCTCTGACCGGCGAGCGAGAGTTTGCTCGGTGACTGTCTCCCGGCGTCTCTGGGCTCTGGTGAGCAGCCGGTCGGAGCTCTCGTCGAAGGACCGTGTGTTCTCCACAAGGACGCGGCCGCCGTGATGGGCTGGGCTGTGCGTGCCGCGGCTAAGCAGCCCCCGCCTGTTTTCCAGGTCTCTTGTCAGAAGTCCCGGATGCAGAGAGCTTCCTGAAGGACCTGTT
The DNA here is from genome assembly GCA_006410695.1 of Philantomba maxwellii. NCBI lineage: Eukaryota > Metazoa > Chordata > Mammalia > Artiodactyla > Bovidae > Philantomba > Philantomba maxwellii. Next base: position 498,211 of record SJYS01024052.1, on the reverse strand, counting down.
GAACTCAGTGCCCTGAGCCCCATGCAGAGAGCGGTCGACAGAGACGGAAGCTGCCTGCCTGCGCCCTCGGCGTCCCTCCTCCCGCGCCATCCCCTGGGGTGCCGCGTCACTGCTCCCCTCTCCCTCCCTCCTCCTGGAGTGGCTTGGGATCTTAGGCTTCCTGTTGTATCTCGTGTGTGGTGCGCTAGCTCTGAAGGTCTGTAACCCCAGCTGTCGAAGGACTTGCACATACCTGGGAGCCACGCCTTGTCCTGGCCCACTGAGTCCCTGCGTGTGCACATGTTGAGAAATAAACGAGTGGCTTCATCCCCGTTGGAAAGGAACGCGTGGCCTGTGCTCGAGCCCCCCCTCGGCGACACTGTCCAAGTGCGTCTCCTTGCCTGCGCGGCCCTTGCCGGCGTCGGCAGGGAGCTCCGTGCGCATCACGGTCGCGGTCTCTTCTTGGCACCAAATGGAGCCTGTCTGTTCTCAGCCAGCAAGTCGGGGCGCCTCGTTTGACGGCTGTGATCGTCCCTGAAGTAAATGCCTTGGCGTCTCTTTCCATTGTTTGGGCCCGAAGAGCTGAAGCCCAGAGACACGTGATTTTCTAGTCCCCGGCCGAAGGTGGCTCAGCACGGTCGGGTGCTGGTCTTTCTGTAGCAGAGGATGTTTGGCATTCGAATTGGCAGTCCTTCGGCGGCGTCTCTGCAGGGTTGCCACGTTGGGAGAGGCCTGGGGCAGACTTAGAATGATGAGGAACTGCCCCTTAGGAGCGCCTTCTCTGCCAGGCCCGTGTGTGTGTTGTTATTTCTAGTCTTTTTTAGCAGCCCTGCAGGAGGGCGCTGTGAGCCTGCGTCACTTGCTCAAGGCCCACGGCTGGTTGCTGCTGGAGTGGAGGCCTGTGCCTCTGAGGCCATGTCCTGAACCGCTGTGGCAGTTGCCTCCGGGGGCCGGGAGCCCTGCTTCCCCATCGGTGGGCAGCAGGGCCCCCGCGAGCTTCTCCCCAGATGGCAGGGCAGGGCCCATGTGACTGTGGGCTCGCAGGGAGTGGCTGCCTCCTTTAGCTCCCTGGGGGCCGCTCTCCCTCCTGCCTCCTTGGTCTTGAGGTCCACTTTGTGTGGCTCCCCGTTCAGGCCAGACCGTTTGGGACAGAAGGCACACCTAGGCGTCTCAGAGGACTCCCAGAGCCCGGACTGCGGCCCCCGACCAGGCACCACAGGCAGGCGTGAGTGTCGCCAGGGAGATGAAGGCGGTTTTTCACGAGAGCCGGGCTGGAGGCCCTGGCAGGCGGGCATGAGTGTGCTGAGTGCGCAGGGGCCCGGGGGTGTGAGGGGCCGACAGGCTCGGGGGAGGGGGCAGCGTTAACTTGGCATCAGGCACCCACCCTTCATTCCCATCTCAGCTCTGCCCCGCTGGTGGCCCCACACTCTCCCCCCCAAAAGGCAGCGTCGGTCTCTACAGGGTAGGATGGTTGCTCGGTGGACGCGAGCTTACTTGCTGCCCTGTCTTAAGGAAATGACTGTCCTAATTACTGATGAACTCATTTGCAGTCTACGGAATCTTGGCTTTAACAGACTCTGCATCTCAGGTGGGGTCCAGATACGTCCGGCTTTGGATGACAGGCCTTGGTCACTGGGAACACTCGCTTCTCACCCCGAGCACAGTGATTTCATTCCCTCTGGCAGGTCCATCATCTCCTGCTCCCTGGTCCGTCCCGAGAGACCTCCCAGGTCCACGCTGCTGTGTGGAGCCGCTCTTACATAACCTCCTCGCCGAGACTGAGCTGGAGTGGCCGCATCTGGGCCAGCACGCCCGCGGGAGCCTGGGGGAGGGCGCGGGGTGAGCAGGCAGGACGGGACCTGCGCGCTGGGCGCCATCGGAGGCTGAGCCGTGCGCATGGCCACGCCTCAGCCACAGGCTGACCGAGCACCTTCGGGAGCTCAGCCGTGGCTTGGTTCCTTGGGCCGGCAGGGCTGGGGTCCCCAGAGCTCTTGATGAGATGTTCAGTTCTTTTTCTCTGCCCTTTATTTTTTGATTTCTCGCAAAGGCCTCAGAACCTTGGCCCAGGCCATCAGTTGGCATCAAGCCCCTTGTTTGATGGTCACAGTTTTTCCTGGTTTCTTCCCGGGGTGCTTTCCAGGGGCCGCCTCAGGCCTGGCTGGCTGGCTGGCATGGAGGCCTTCCTCGTCTGTGACGGGTCCCAGGTGGGGCCCCGGCGGAGCTTGGGCTGAGGTGGAGACTGGCCGAGTGTGAGACCCCGGCTCCCCCAGCCCACGTCTCCGAGGGCAGTAAGGACGTGAGGTACCAGAGGAGCTGGTCCCCTCCCGTCCTGAGCCGTTTTCTGGGCTGACTGCTTCGTGGGTCCTTGTCTTTCTCGACAGGAGACCCCAGTGAGGGGTTCAGAGGACCCCAGGCTAGCCCCGCCTGATGACTGCTGCAGCGTTTAAGGCCCTGGAGTCCACCTTCAGCGATTAAGCCAGAGACAGGGTGTCAGCCCCTTCTAGAGCAGACGGCCGAGGCCTCGGGGCTCCTCTGGCGGGTTGCATCTTCTCTCGCCCCTGGCCTTGCGAGTTCAGTGCTCTGCTCTGTGAGGGGCCGTATGGGGGTCAGGTGCCCCCCGCCCCCGCGAGGCCCCTCTGTCTGCCCCCACCCTCGGTTCCATTGGCCGAGATGCCGGGACTCTTCCCGTTGGCGTTCCCACGTCAGCCCCATGGATCGGGGCAGGCATTCCGCCTCTCCCCGCTCCCAGGTGAGGAGACGGCCGCAGAGGAAGCGGTTTGCCTGCTGGGAGTCGGGGCAGATGGGGGTGGGACTCCAAGGCTGCGTCTGCCTTGCTTGCCCGTGTGTCCTCCAGTCTGGACTGTCCCCTTGGCGCGAGGCACCATGTGGGTTGCCGAGGGCCCAGCGCCACACCGACCGTCTGGGCGGTGGAGCCGAGACCCTCGTGAGCACGGGGGCGGCGGGTCCGTGCAGCTCCACCGCCGACCTGCCGCGTTATCACGGCTGTCCTGCTGGCCCTGCAGCGGACGCCGGTGGAGCCTGGCCCCGGGTGCAGCCCCGGGGGACTGGGGGCCGGCCAGAAAGGGAGATTCCCTCTGCTGTCTGGCTTTGAGTTGCAGCCTGGCTCTGGCCTCTGCTGTCCCTCTGCCTGCAGCCGGCCTGCCTCCTCCCTGACCCCATGTGGCCTGGCTCCTGCCGCCCCTCCACCCAGCCCTCCACCGTCCTGGCCGCGAGGACAGGTGCTCAGCAGCACGCATGCGGCCGTGCACACGCCGTCTGCACTCACGCCAGCCCGGTGCTTCGGCGATCACTGTTCGTGCTGGGTTACTTGTGTCTCTGCAGCTCTGCGGCCCTTGTCGGCAATCACTGTTCGCTCCGGGTTACTTGTGTCTCTGCAGCTCTGTGGCCCTTGCCCGGGGCTGCTCCCTTTCCCGCCTGTCCTTGTCTGCCGCCCGATCACAATCTCAGAGCCTGGCGCGGGCTCGTGTGCTGCCAGCTGGCCCCCTTTGCTCCCAAGCAAGCCTGGAACCTCCAGGCAAGGCATGTGCCGGGCAGGGCTCTTCCCCCGGGGCTCAGCATGTGAGCACCCCCGCCCCCCTCCAGAGCCCGGGGCTGTGCCCGGTGGAGTGGGCCAGGCCGGAGCCCTCCGCCGCTTAGCCGTGCCCNGGAACCTCCAGGCAAGGCATGTGCCGGGCAGGGCTCTTCCCCCGGGGCTCAGCATGTGAGCACCCCCGCCCCCCTCCAGAGCCCGGGGCTGTGCCCGGTGGAGTGGGCCAGGCCGGAGCCCTCCGCCGCTTAGCCGTGCCCCTCTGCTGGCTTCAGAGCTGGGAAAGTGCCCTCTGGGCCGGGACAGTGGGGCACAGAGGACGGAGGCCTGCCCGAGGCCCGCAGCCTCAGCCCTTGTCCTCTCCTGTATCCCGGGCCAACAGAGTCGGGCCCTGAGGCGGTCACCCTGGGTGTGTGGAGATTTTCCACGGTCTGGCCAACTCTGAAGAGAAGAAAAAGGGGGCAGAGGTGGCTCTGGAGGAGGGCAGCTCTCCAAGGAGAGGAGGTGGCGGGTGGAGGGTGGTGCCTGCTGGGCAGTACCCACGTGTGCCCACGAGCCTCCGCGTCCAGAGCAGGCCCCGCGCTTGCGGCCTCTCGGGGAGGGGGTGGTTGCTGGGGTGCCCTGGGCGGGAGAACTGCAGTCCCTGCTGCTGAGGGGGCCTGATGGGGGCTGCTGGATGGGGCCAGAGTCCACCCCAGGTTTACGGGGGCCTCAGTGAGGGGCCCAGGGGAAGTGCTGTCCCTGGGGTGGGCACCCTAGGCGTTGGCAGGGTGGGGGGAGAGGGGGGGAGATGGGCTGTCTAGTTGCTCTCTGTTTTTGTTTGTATTTTGGCCACCCTGCGTGGTGCCAGGGATCTCAGTTCCCCAACCAGGTATCGAACCCACACCCACTGCGTTGGAAGCACAGAGTCTTAACCACTGAACCACAAGGGAAGTCCTCTAGCGGCTGTTCTTGAGGCTCTCTCTCCTCCCTCTGCCGTCTGCCCCAGGACCTTGTTAACCCAGCTCCAGCTGTCCCCTCGCCTGCCCCAGCCTCCAAGGGGGGCTGCCTGCCCCCCGTCAAACTGTTAATGAGTTTAGATAATTGGGGACCGGAGAAGGCTCTTGAGAGTCCCTTGGACAGCAAGGACATCCAACCAGTCCATCCTAAACGAAATCAGTCCTGAATATTCATTGGAAGGACTGATGCTGAGCTGAAACTGCAATACTTTGGTCATCTGATGTGAAGAACTGACTCATTTGAGAAGACCCTGATGCTGGGAAAGATTGAAGGCGGGAGAAGAAGGGGACGACAGAGGATGAGATGGTTGGATGGCATCACTGACTCAAAGTGTATGAGTTTGAGTAAGCTCCGGGAGTTAGTGATGGACAGGGAGGCCTGGCGTACTGCAGTCCATGGGGTTGCAAAGACTCAGACACGACTGGGCAACGGAGCAACAGCACTTGTTTACTGAGCCCCTGCTCGGGCCCAGCGCTGTGCCAGGTGTGATTCCCGGGCTTCTGTGTACTTCCTGCTTCCCAGATGAGGCACCTGAGGCTCAGAGAGGCAAGCTCGCCCGCCCAAGCCCGCACGGCCTGTAAGTGGGATCCACTGCTGTGTAGTTGGCCTGAGCCCTGCCCCATCCGGTCTGGGCACGGATTTGATTGAGTGGGCCCAGCTCCCAGCTGGAGGCCCCAGCCCGTGCCCTGCGCTCCCAGGGGCAGCCGCCCACTCGTTCAGGGACCAGGGCCCCAGCCGCGGAGGCAGGGTGACCACACAGAGCCCGACAGCATCACTCCGTGCCTCTGCTGGCTCCAGAAGTGGCGGGTCCTTCACCCCGTGCAGGACACCAAGCCTCCTCCCCTCCTGCTCCTGGCAGCTGAAGGGGCCCGGCTGCCTCAGGAGTGGACTCCGGGTCCCCGCCCGCAGGTCGCGGCCCCTCTACCCTTCACCCTTCCTTTCCTCTGCTCTCAGCCCTGCTGTTCCCGGAACTGCTCACACCTGACCGTCACTTCCCTTCTCCTGACTTGAGGAGGTGGGCGTTGTTAGTTCTGTTACAAAGAGGACATTCAGGCTCAACGATGGGAGTCCTCAGCCAAGGCAGGTGTTCTGATTAGGGTTGCCGAATGAAATTCTGGGTGCTGAGCCAAATTTAAATTTCAGATAAGCCACAATTTTTTTTTTTTTTTTGGTATAAATAGCTCCCCAGTGGCTGCACAGAACAGGTTTTGTTTGTTTTAGTTTAAGTATGGCCCATGCCATATTTGGGATATACTGCTGCTAAGTCACTTCAGTCGTGTCCGACTCTGTGCAACCCCATAGACGGTAGCCCACCAGGCTCCCCCGTCCCTGGGATTCTCCAGGCAAGAACACTGGAGTGGGCTGCCATTTCCTTCTCCAATGCATGAAAGTGAAAAGGGAAAGTGAAGTTGCTCAGTCATGTCCGACCCTCAGTGACCCCATGGACTGCGGCCTTCCAGGCTCCGCCATCTATGGGATTTTCCAGGCAAGAGTACTGGAGTGGGGTGCCATTGCCTTCTCCGTGGGATATACTTATACTGAAAAAAAGAAAATGCTCATCATTTATCTGAAATTCAAATTTAACTGCACCGCCTGCATTTTTCTTTGCTATGTCTGACAACCCTAGCTCACGTGGTTGTTGAACACACAGTTTAAGCAAACTCAGGCCCTGACTACAGGAAGCCCCCCTCCACTTCCGTGGAAGAGACATGACCCATGGCGGGGGCCTCAAGGGTGCAGGCTGAAAGCTGGGAAGAGCCTGGCGTGTCTGGGGGACTCCAGGGTCCATGGGCCTGGACGGTAGAGGGCAGGACCCAGGGGCCGGGGCAGAAGCTCCTCCTGGGGCCAAGGGGAGCCTGCAGTGGCACGCAGGTGAGGCAGGCTCCAGCAGCCTCAGCTCCAGGGCGTCTGCAGCAGCTTCCCTGTCGCAGGAGGCTGTGGAGACCCTGTGTGCTGGCCCAAGCCGCTCAGCGTGGCAGTGGGGTGAGGGCCTGGGAGGGGAGGGTTGTGGGGAAGGGCTTGGGGTCAGTCTTGGGTTCAGAGCTGACTGTACACCCTCAGGCCAAGCCCTTTGCCTCTCTGGGCCTCAGTTTCTCCATGTGTGAGGGGAGCGCGCCTCTTTGGGTTCACCGTGAGAGTGCTTGTGCAGCCCTGGGCTCGGGCGGCTCCGGAAGCGTGACTGTTGGGAGCCCACCCCCAGAAAGGCTTCCACAGACCCCCACAGCAGGGTTCCTACAATGACAAGAGCTGTTTGGAGGCAGTGAGCCTCCCATCACAGGAGACATCCAGGAGGAGGTCGGGTATGCTATGTGGAGGCAGGGAATGGCGGCGTGAGGACGCCAAAGGTCATTTCCAACTCTAAAGCCAGGGCAGCAGGTGGGAGCTCTAGGGGCTTCGGAGTCAGACTGTCGTGGGTTTTCATTCTGGCTCCTCTGCCCCTCAAAACCCAATATTAAAAAAACTAAGATCATGGCATCTGGTCCCATCACTTCATGGGAAATAGGAGGGGAAAAAGTAGAATCAGTGACAGATTTTATTTACTCAGGCTCCAAAATCACTGCATATGGTGACTGCGGCCATGAAATTCAAAGATGCTTGCTCCTTGGAAGGGAAGTTATGACCAACCTAAACAGCGTATAAAAAAGCAGAGACATCTATTTGCTGACAAGGTTCCATCTAGTCAAGGCTATGGTTTTTCAATAGTCATGTATGGATGGGAGAGTTGGACCATAAAGAAAGCTGAGCACCGAAGAATTGATGCTTTTGAACTGTGGTGTTGGAGAAGACTCTTGAGAGTCCTTGGACTGCAAGGAGATCCAACCCGTCCATTCTGAAGGAAATCCGTCCTGGGTGTTCATTGGAAGGACTGCTCTTGAAGCTAAAACTCCAATACTTCCACCTGATGCAAAGAGCTGACTCATTTGAAGACCCTGATGCTGGAAAAGATTGAGGGCAGGAGGAGAAGGGGATGACAGAGATGAAATGGTTGGATGGCATCACCGAGTCAATGGACTTGAGTTTGGGAGCCTCTGGGAGATGGCGAAGGACAGGGAGGCCTGGCG
>SJYS01024052.1:357150-379539 GCA_006410695.1 Philantomba maxwellii | reverse complement strand
AGTATGTTGGCATGCCCGGGGGCTGCCCCGGCGGGGGCGGCGGCGGCGGCGGGGCCGGGCCCGGGCCGTCGCCGGTGACGGCGGCGCTGCGGGACGACCTGGGCTCCAACATCCACCTCCTCAAGGGGCTCAACGTGCGCTTCCGCTGCTTCCTGGCCAAGGTGCACGAGCTGGAGCGGCGCAACCGGCTGCTGGAGAAGCAGCTGGAGCAGCAGCAGAGCGAGCGCGAGCGGCGGCTGCGCTACAAGACCTTCTCCCGCGAGCAGGCCGTGCAGACCGGGCCGGAGCTGCTGCGGCCCCCGGCTCCCGGCGGCGGGCCGGGCAGCGGCGCGGCGGCCGGCGCCAACGCCAACCACGCCGCGGCCCTGGGCGGCCTGCCCCCCGGTGGCGGCTCGCACCCGCAGTACTACGGCCGCTTGCCCGGGACCATCTGGAGCTACACGCAGGTGCGGCGCACGGGCGGCGGCGGCGTGGAGACCGTGCAGGGCCCGGGGGTGTCGTGGGTGCACCCCGACGGCGTGGGCGTGCAGATCGACACCATCACGCCCGAGATCCGCGCGCTCTACAACGTGCTCGCCAAGGTGAAGCGCGAGCGCGACGAGTACAAGCGGAGGTGAGTGGGACCCCGCCCTGCCCCGCCGCACTCCCGGCCAGGGGCTTGGGGGTCGTTCCGGTCTGGCGGCCCCGGAATGTGTGCGTTCCGGAGGGGCCGGGGTAGGGGGTGGGCGGCCAGCTGGTCCTAGCAGGTGGGGCTGGAAGCTGTGTTTGCAGACTTGGAAAACTCGGTTTTCTAGTTCCAAGGATGGGGACCGGCGCTGACTACCGTGGGGGACACCTCCACTCCGTCACTGGACCGGGCACATTGCTTTCTAGGTGACATAATGACCGTAGGTGTTTTACGTGATGTCACCTAGTCCTCATGGCAACACACAGTGTGGGGCATTCTTATCCTCTTTTGGTAGATGAGAAAACCGAGGCTCGGATGCTACTGACTTGCTTGAGTCTTGGCTAATAGGTAGTGAAGCTGGGATGTGAGATACTCCTGGCAACTTAGGTGTTTTCCCCAAGGATGTAGAAAGTGGGCTCCCCTCTGTCAATGGGTGGAAAGAAACAACTCTTAAGTAATCCACTAACTTTCTGTTTTTCCTTGAATTAAAAAAAAATCAAGTGTTTCAGAGTGCTTGGGTCTGTCCACTGAGGCCAGGGCCCGCTGTCTTGCTTCAGCTCTGTCACGTCCAGCTAGCTGGACTGGACAACCAGACCTACATCAGACTGGCCACGAATTTTAGAAACATCTCCCTTCACCTCTCTTCTCCCTACCCCCAATTCTCATGGTTTTCTTGGACCCCCAACAAACTCAGCCCTAAAGACCGAGTTATCTACACAAGCAAAGATAACCTTAGGCTGGAAGACTGGACAATGAATGGACCCAGGCCACCAGATCTGGCTGGAGTGCGGCGCAGACTGCTTGCTGGACTGGCTAGCACGTTCTGCCCAGCCCGGATTCCCAGCTGGAAACTGACATCGTCTCCTGCCCGCAACCTGGATGTCAGTGTTACCTAATCGGCCTTCTGATAAGAGGAGAGGGGTTTGTCTGCAGCATCTCAGGAAGGGAGCAGGGCCCTCTGCTGTCCCAGGCATGGGCAACTCTGTGTTGGGAACTGTGGCTCTGACCCCCAGGGCTTGGAGGATGCCCTGAGAAGCATCTTTCCTTCCGCTCCTGTGTCCTAGTGCTCACAAGAGCACAGACAGCTGGCCGTGGGTCTCCTCCCTTTTCATCTCACCTGGGCGGGCTGGCCACTGGGCAGGATTCAAGTGCCACCTCCAGCCCCTGCCAGGGAGAATCTCTGGCTGAACTGAGTGGTCACTGACCTACTCGGAAGCCTGTTTACTTATCAGAGAAATGGGAATGATAAAATCCACCCACAGCTGTACCAGGGGTGAGTGGGCTGGTGATGCTTTTTGGAAGGTATGATGAAGTAATCAGATTGACTTTATTCAAGATGAGAGACTCTTTGTCAAGCTGTGAGGGGGCAGTTTTGCCCAGAGTCTCCAGTCTCCCAAGCAGGGCCTGGCTTCCTGGGGAGATGTCTTGGACCCCATGGGGAGACAAGCTACTCTCCTCGGGTGGTTGTCTCTCTGCAGGACTCGAGAATGGCCTGGTGCCTCGCCATGGGGAGGCCACCTCTCTGCCCTGTGTGGGCAGCGTTGTTGGGGTGGGGCAGGGAAACAGGCGCTTGCTTTTGATGGTGAAACCGGGAGGGCCCTTTGGTCTGCCACTGTTGATGGTGTCGTCATGCCCCAGGCTTGCAGGGTGTTTGTTTTATTGTGTGTGTGTGTGCTTTTCGGACCTGGCTACTAAGGAGATGGAAACACCATGCCCAGTCCTAGAGGGAGATGGATTGGCATTGAGCAATGCCCAGTTCAAGTTGCACCCAGGGTGTGGGGTGTGATGTCAGCTTCTGGTGCTGCCTGGAATGACATGGGCGCTGCTGAGACACGTGGAGAGTGAGTGTGTCTCTCTTGTAGGGGGTGTGTGCACCTTCTCCCCCCGCCCATTTTTTTTGTTTTTTTTGGTGAATTGGGGAGATGCATCTTTTCTGAAGTTGATTCAGGGCTCAAGTGGGATTTTTGCCAAAGCACGTCTGCCTCCTCCTTTGAGCGAGCCTCAGTTGACCTGTCTGTAAAGGTGAGAAGAGCCTGAAGCTCCAGGCTGCCTCAGAGATGCCTTAGGCATTCCTTGAGTGTTAAATAAAAATTGATGTTTAAAAAAATGTCAGATGGTCATGAAAATATGCTCACTCACTTTTGAGTTCTTACTCTTAACTCTTGGAAGTCGACTTAATGTTGATTTGTTGGTTCAGAGTCAAGTTAGAGCCACCCCCGTCTTCTCTTCGTCGGAAGAATATTCTGAGATCAGAAAGCAAACTGCTAAAAGCTGGTCCCGTTTGTAGCTACTAATCTGTGTGAGTCAGGATTTTCCTGATACTCTGTGGCCCAAACCAGAGATAGAATTAAACCGAAGGTGGGCCTGTCAACCATAATCCTAGTTCTAAGTGTTAACAGACCAGAATGGGCTCATCAACCTCAAGGACTGGTAACTGTTTTCTTACTGAGCCTACAGTACAGATTCATACAAATAACATTCTATATTTATTTCTTTATTAGGGTTTCTCATAAGGATTTTCTTTTGGGAAGAGGGCAGGCATATGATCAACTTTTTTGAAAAGCGTAAGAAGCATTGGACTAGATGACCTCAAAGAGTCTTCCCAGCCTTGACAGTCTGTAAATCTGAGTTTGAACCGCTAGGCCACTTCTGATCTTCTGTTCATAAGAGAATGAGACCAGGGTGCTTACCTGGGCTCTTGGCCACTGAAGGCTTCAGATCCTTCCAGGATGTCTAGCATGGGTGAGGTGACCAAAAGGAAGAGCCTGTCCTGGGGAAGGAAAGTTTCCAGAGTTTCCCCTGTCCACCTGGAGGAACTCGCCGCCTTGGAGATGCTCTTCTGCCTCTCCAGAGGGCAGCCTTGGTTGTGTAGTGCAGTGTTTTCCAAGCTGGGAACATTGGGGGTTCTCCCTCCATGAACGGCGGCCGTAGTCGTGTATCACCATCTATATTATTATTTTTGGAAAATGTTTTAAACAGCCTTGTTGTTCAGTTGCTGCGTCGTTTCTGACTCTGCGACCCCATGGACTGCAGCACGCCAGGTTTCCCTGGCCTTCACCATCTCCTGGAATTTGCTCAGATTCATGTCCATTGAGTCAGTGATGCCATCCAACCAGCTCACCCTCTGTCGTCCCCTTCTCCTTTTGCCCCTTCAGTCTTTCACAGAATTAGGGTCTTTTCCAATGAGTTGGCTTTTCCCACCAAGTGGCCAAAATTACTGGAGCTCCAGCTTCAGTATCAGTCCTTCTAATGAATATTCAGAATTGATTGATTTCTTTTAGGATTGACTAGTTTGATCTTGCTCTCCAAGGGACCCGCAGGAGTCTTCTCCAGCACCACAGTTCAAAAGCGTCAATTCCTCAGTGCTCAGGCCTTCCTTATGGTCCAACTCTCACATCCGTACATGACCACTTGAAAACCCATAGCTTTGACTAGATGGACCTTTGTCAGCAAAGTGATGTCTCTGCTTTTTAATATGCTGTCTAGGTTTGTCATAGCTTTTCTTCCAAGGAGCAAGTGTCTTTAAATTTCATGGCTGCAGTCACCGTCTGCAGTGATTTCAGACCCTAGGAAAATAAAATCTGCCATTGCTTCCATGTTTTCCCCTTCTATTTGCCATGAAATGATGGGACCAGAGATGCTGTGATCTTAGTTTTTTGAACGATAATTTGCATATCGCAAAGTTCTCCCATTTTACACGTACAGTTCAGTGATTTTTAGTCAATCCATTGAGCTGTGCAGCTATTAGCACAATCCAGTTTTAGAACACTCGCATCACCTCAAAAAGATCTTTCTTGCACCTCTGCGGTGAATCCCCACTTCTCCTCCAGCCCAGGCAGCCCCTGACCTGCTTTCTGTCTCTGTAGACTTGGCATATAAGCGGGGTCCGGCAGCATGTTGTCGTCTGTGCCTGGCTTCTTTCACCCAGGTGATGTTTGTGAGATTCATCCACGCTGTAGCTTATACCAGCAGTACATCCCTTTGTAATGCTGAATAATATTCCTCCATGTGGGTTGACCACATTTTGTTTACCCACTCACATAATCAATAAAATGTGAATTTAAAAAGTCACCTTTTGTGTACCACCGCACATCATCTCATGTGCGTCATTAGGATAGGATCCGTGTTTTGGAAACGCCTACCCCCAAACCAGAGCCCCAGGGCTGGTTCACTCCTGCTTTGATTTCCCCTTGGGCCAATCAGCTCCGAGCTCTTTACCATGCCGGAAGTGTGGTCACTGAAACCATAGCTGACGAGGTTGTCAAGCGTCGATTTGGAAACCAAAACAAACATCGGCACCCTGTCGCCACGCAGTGTCACCGAAATATCCTGTTCTGAGTTTGCAGGCTGGGGGCCTTTCCCTGGGAGAGTCCTGCCGAAGCTAGCTGAACTTTAGACAGGCGGAGGGCGTCAGAATGGGCGTCCTAGGGATCCAGACTCCAGTGCCTGGAGCCTGCAGACCCCACTCTGCGGTGAGGCACTGTGTAACCTCGGGCCAGGCGCTGCCCTTTCTGAGCCGAGGGGCTCCGATACCCAGCAGGCTTCCTGTAGGCCCTCCCTCCAGCTCGCTCTGCGTCTGTCTGTGGCTTGGAGGGGTCCGAGTCAGGGCTGCCCTGCCTGCCTGCTGGGAGGGCAGGGGCCCTTCTCTGTCCCGGCCGCCCGGCTCCGGCCCCAGGCCCGGCATGGTTTGGACCGGGCTGGTTTTGCCCCCAGCCCGTGCGCATTGCTGAGGGTCTGTGCCCCTACTCCAGTCTGCCTGGAGCTCCTGGTTTGCTTTCCCTGGAGCTCTGTCTGAGGTCCTGGAGGACCAGGGTGACACTTCAGCCTGGTGGTTTTCAGATGGGCTGTTTGGAGCTCTGGGGTCTGGAGCAGGGTGCTGTGAGGGATCTGGGGAGCAGCTGGGGGCAGGCCACCTAGGATTTCGCCCCCATCAATCACAGCAGCTCCATTTTCATGGCTCTCAAATTGATATTCTGAGGGAGAGTCATTTGGAAACCAAGCATTTTACAGTTTGGCAGCAAAGAAAGAAATTGCTGATTCAGCGGAATACTTTCACTTTAGAGACGGGGAAACTGAGGCCCAGAGGGAGCTGACCCACAAAGACGGGCAGACCGTCTGTCGTGGAAAGTTTTGATTCCTGCCCCGAGGCGATGCCTGCACCGTTTGCCTTCTGTTGGGACTTGGCAGAATGCTCTCCACCTTTTTATGTGTCTGCCTTTAAGCATTTTTTAAAAAGCTACTTTCGGGGATGGGAGGGACTTTTGTAACAGCTATTTCTGATCTTGAGCCGGAAGGGGCTGGGCTGTCAGCCCAAATGCAGAGCTCCAGAAAGGGGCTGGGGTGGGCCCGCTGGACTGTCCCTGGTCTTTTTGCCATCACGCCCCGGGAGGCCCTTGGGCGGGAGGGTGCTGGCCCCCGAGTGCCCCAAAGCCACAAGACTTCCCTGGAAAGCTGCTCAGAGGGCTCTTTCCCCGCACTTCCATTGTTTCTGAAGCCGCTGCGGATACAGCTTCTTTATTTCTGATTGTCCCGGTGGGGGCGGCGGCAGCTTTGGCTGGGGGACGCACGGATCGAATCCCAGCCTTCCCGTCTCTGCGTGACTGTGGGCAGTTGCTCGGCCTCTCTGAGCTGCCTGGCTCACTGCCATCTGTGAAAGAGGGAGACTAACTCCCCTAGAGGTCGGAAGGGGTAAGTCAGCGCCTGGGTTAAGCGCACGAGGCTCCCGGGACAGCCCCCATCCCAGAGCACCCCCGCCTCCCACCCCCCCGCGATATCTGTTCCTTTCATTTTACAAGGGATTCTCGGCACGCTGGATGCCGGGCACATCCATTTCAGGACACGTTGTCGCTCTCTGTCCCCGGGAAGGCGCCGGAGACGGTGCTGGGGGCGGAGGGAGGAAGGGCTGCTGCTTTGTCCAGCATCTGAAGAGGCTGTCCTTCCTACTCTAAGTGGTTGATTTGTGTCTCCGGAAATCTCCGGTCACCCCCTGCCCTTTCTCCCAGCCTCCTTTAAAAGAAACACACAAACCCCATTCCATTTAGCTCCTTCGTCTTCCAGAATCTCTTGGTTTGGCTGGCAGGCTCTCTGGGGACACATTTGGGAGGGATTTTCAGAGGCTTACACTGGAAGGAAGGGAATGAGGTCCCGGAAAAGTAAAGGAGGCAGGAAGAAGGGAGACAGCTGACGCTGAAGATTCCTTCTCCCAGGAATTCGAGGCGGGGCTTTCTCCTTGGCCACCGGATGCGGGGCCCCTGAGCCACACACACACACACACATGCGCGCGCACGCGCTGCACACATGCGCCGTCAGGCTCTCTCTCCAAGCCCGTGCCCACATCTCCACACGTGTTGGGATTTGAAGGACATAGAAGGGTAGACACAGAGCTTGCCCACGTCCTTTGCCACCAGGAGATGCGTGGACTTCCAGGGGAATTGATCTGAACTGTGCCATGAGTCAGTGGTAGCGGAGGGCCTGGACGTTGCCCGCGGAGTCCTGGCTTTTGATCCTATCGATGTGCTGCGGCCGGGCACTCGGGTTATTTCCCAGGTCACAGATGACTGCAGGCGCACGGCAGGGAGGGAGGCAGCCCTGCTGTTCCCCGAGCTCTCCCCTGACCTCCGTCGGGCATTCCTGAGCGCCCACTGCCTCCCCTGGCGCAGCACCCTCCACCCTGAACTGTAGCTGCCTGGGACGTGTCTGCCCCTTCCCCCGACTGTAAGCTCTGCGGGGGCCGCCTCTGGGTCTGCCCTCTTCATCTCGTACACGCAGAGCCAAGCCAGGGTCTGGCCGGAGTCCATGCTGAGCAAGTATCTGTGCAGTGAGGGAGGCTCTGTGTGCCTGGCTGCTGCGTGCTGGCAGGCCCCAGCGGGTCTGCGTGGCCACGGGCGACCCACACACGTGGACTCTATATCTGGCCGACTTGCGGCTTGTCGAGCAAAAGGTCTGGACCTGGAGGTCCTGACACATCATTTGAACAAGTTTGAATGAAAACCCATCTACTGATGCCAAATGCTAGGCCCCCAGCACAGGATATAAAAACTGGGCTTTGGCTTTGCCTCCCTGAGTCTCAGTCTTCTCATCTGGAAAAGGGGGTTGCTGAAATCTGTGTCCCGACACCGAAGGACAGGCCATGGGCTCACATGGCTACGGCACGAGAGGTTCTAAGAGTCACACGGCCAGATTTCACGGGGCGGAAGGCTGGGCGCCCTAAGGGGTGGGTAGTGCCAGCTTTGTGAGGTGGGCAGAAGTCAGGAACCAGGCTGAGCTCTGGGGAGAGGGTGGTCCCTGACCTTGCTGGTAGCATCTGAGGGTGGTACAGCCTCTGGGCATGACTGGCTGTGAGGTGCTTAGAAGATTCTAGGCCAGAAACGAGGCTGGTGAAGGTTGCAGATGCCTGCCAGGCAGTGCCCTCCCACCCACAGTGGGCACCCCTGCCTGGCTTCCTGGGCAGGATGTGGTTTTTTACCCTAGTTCCTGATACAAGAGTAGTTGTCGTTCAGTGCTTAAGCCTGGCAAATGCTGCTGGCTCCCTCCGGGCCTGTGGCCTGGCTGAGCCCCCAAGGGCGTGGCAGGGGGCAACTGGAGCTGCCCAGGAGCCCAGGGGGCACCCTGGTCATGGCCCTGGTTTGCCTGTGCTGTGGGCTAAGCTTCCCGTTGCCCACCTGGCAACGGGGACCACGGAAAGACTGGTGTCTCTGTAACTTTCCTAGAGTGACCTGGATTCTGTGCATGCTGTTTAACCTCTTGTACCTTGATGAGTTGCTCTGTAAAATGGGGATAAAGTTTCTTATGAGTTCTGCTTCCCAGGGTTGATATAAAAATCAGTTGAAACCATGGGATGTGGAAACATTGGCCAAAAGGTTTAAAATAAATCATAATGGGTTAATCGCCATCATTGACTGAATACCTACTATGTGCTAAGCCTTGTGAGGAAATCTTTAAATAAGTGAGATTTATTTATTAGAGCCATCCCGAGAAGTGGGAATTGATTACTGTTCATTTTACAGATGCGGAGAAGGCAATGGCACCCCACTCCAGTACTCTTGCCTGGAGAATCCCATGGATGGAGGAGCCTGGTGGGCTGCAGTCCATGGGGTCGCTGAGGGTCAGACACAACTGAGCGACTTCACTTTCACTTTTCACTTTCATGCATTGGAGAAGGAAATGGCAACCCACTCCAGTGTCCTTGCCTGGAGAATCCCAGGGACTGGGGAGCCTCATGGGCTGCTGTCTGTGGGGTCACACAGAGTCGGACACGACTGAAGCGACTTAGCAGCATTTTACGGATGACAGGTTCAGAAGGGTGAAGACGTCTGCCCCAGATCTCAAAGGAGGGCAGCCTGGGTCTCCAGACCCCAGGTTCAGGCTCCTCCCCGGGGAAGATGCAGGCTGAAGGCTGGTGAAGCTGGCAAAGGGTGGCGGAGGCAGGTGGGAGGCAGGCTGATGTGTGGGTCTCCCCGGCGCCTGACACAATATTGCTGCGGCGGGTGGCAGAGCAGGAGGTGGCTGCCACACGGGGAAGACTTCCTGCTGTGACTTTAGAGTAATTATTTTCTTGTGAAGCCAATGAGTCAGTGCCAGGGGCAAGCAGATGAGCCTCCGGGCGGCCTTGGAGGGCGGTCCAGTCCCGCTGCTTGCTGAGGACTGGGCTCTGGGTCGGGGAGAGTTCCTAGCTGGCATATCCAGGGAGGTGGGGAAGGATGGAGGGAGAGTGAGCAGGGAACATGAATCGTTACCTCCTCAGCACTTTGCACGTGATCTGATTTAAACCTGTGCCCACCTCCACGATGGAGACTGAGGATCAGAAGGGAAACTTCACCTGCCGAGCCAGGGCAGGATTTGGGGCTCACGCTCTAAGTTAATGCTCCTTTTGTCATGCCCAGCACCTGAGGGCCCCCCGGGCAGTGATCAGGGGCCCTCCCTGCCTGATGACAAGCAGGAGAGGGCAGCGGGCATTCCGGTGGCCGGAGGGAAGCCGGCCTGCGCCCTGGGCTCAGGTCTGACTTCTGCTTTCGGTGGGTGCTGTGAGCTTCGCCAGGGAATGGGGAACTTGTTACAGTCATTCCGTGTCTCTTGGTGGGGAAGATGAGACTGCTGGGTATGGGTGTCCGAGAAGCCAGAGTTCTGTTCTCTGGACAGTGGCTGGGCACTCACCTTGTGCCAGGCCCCGTGCTGGGTACTGGGGTGAAGCATGCACAGCCCCTGCCCTCAGCAGCCCAGAATCTGGGGAACCAGGCAAATGGGACAATACCACGTGACAAATCCCTGCCCAAATAGTGCCTGTGCTGACTACAGGCACAGTAAAGAGTAATTAATTAGTTAAAAAATATTTCTATACTATTTACACTCTGCCAGGTGCTATTCAAAGCAGTTTAATTCGTGGAACCTCATAATAACCCTATGAGTTGCATACTATCAGTGGCCCATTTTAGAGATGCTGAAACTGAGACCCTGAGGGCCAAGACAGGAAGCAGCAAGCCAAGATTCAAACCCAGGAAGTCAGGCTTCAGACCCAACCTCTTATGCTTTGTGGTACCCGGGAAGGGGCATATCAATTGCAAGCAGCTTTCTTGCTCTGAGCCTCAGTTTTCCCTGCTGTGAAATGGGGGTAATAAACCTGGCTTCATGAGGCTGTTTGGCAGATTAAACCAAGTGATGCCTGTGGCACCATGTTATAAATTGTCGCGTGCTGTTCCTGTGATGATGTGGAGAAGGCAATGGCACCCCACTCCAGTACTCTTGCCTGGAAAATCCCACGGACGGAGGAGCCTGGTAGGCTTCAGTCCATGGGGTCGCGAAGAGTCAGACACAACTGAGCGACTTCACTTTTATTTTTCCCTTTCATGCACTGGAGAAGGAAATGGCAACCCACTCCAGTGCTCTTGCCTGGAGAGTCCCAGGGACGGGGGAGCCTGGTGGGCTGCTGTCTGTGGGGTCGCACAGAGTCGGACATGACTGAAGAGACTTAGCAGCAGCCGCAGTGCCTGTGATGACCGTGCTCGGAGGCCCTGGGCCCACACCCACACTGCCGCTGCTTCTCCAGCTCCCCGGGCAACCGGGGCCGCTTGAAGTTCCATGAAAGGTCTTGTCCTCCCCTTGCCTTAATAGCACAACTTCCCTTGGTCGCAAGTCAAGCTGGGATGGGNAGCTGCAGTGCCTGTGATGACCGTGCTCGGAGGCCCTGGGCCCACACCCACACTGCCGCTGCTTCTCCAGCTCCCCGGGCAACCGGGGCCGCTTGAAGTTCCATGAAAGGTCTTGTCCTCCCCTTGCCTTAATAGCACAACTTCCCTTGGTCGCAAGTCAAGCTGGGATGGGGTGCTGGACAAAACCTCTGAAACGAAATAGCCCGGAGCAGAGCCTTTGTGCGTGACTTGGAGGTCGGGGAGAGAGGAGTCCAAGAGTGTTGCCACCGCTTATCGGCCCCGTGACCTTGAGGGAGACCTTGATTTCTTATCTGCAACATGAGGACCACTAGCCCTGTTGCGTGTGTGGCGAGGGAAAGGGGAGGACAGCGCCGAGGCCCGGCAGCTGTCCTGAGGACGCTCAGCGAGGCCGGGGCTCGTGGGGAGGGGCGGGGGGCGCTGGGCCCTGGCCGGGCTGCGCCGGGCAGCGGCTGGCTCCGGGCTGGCTCCGAGATGCTTGCTCAGCGCTCTCCGGCCTCCGTGCTCCGACTGCGGAATGTGCTCCTGCGCGCAGCCCCTTGCGCGTCTGCTGCTCAATGGAGAGACACCCCCGCAGTGGAGACACTGCCTTCCACCCTCGTAACTGGCCACTTTTATTACTCGGGTTATTTAAGAAGCTTCCTGGCTCGCTGCCGCCTGCTGGCCGTCTGGGGGGAGGGGAAGAGCTGCTGGTCTAAGTGGACCTTGTGAAATTCCCCGGCAGACAGGCTCCTCTCCGGGCAGGGTCAGGACATCTTCCCAGGACCCGTGGGCACCGCCCCCCCCCGCCCCGATTTGCCCTGGCCAGCTGTAGTAATGGGTAGAAGGCCATCCGGGGAAGGGGAGGAGACTGAGACTGGAATCAATTTGGGAAAAGCGTGTTGCAAAGTCAGAATGCTGGACCAGAGAGAACACTGGTGGGACTCTGTCGTGCCTGAAACCCAGCGATTCTCGAAGGCAGCTGAGCCAGCTTAAGGCCAGTCAAGGAAGGCTTCCTGGAGGAGACAGTAGCTGAGTTATGTTCGGAAGGTCGAGTAAGAGTGGAAGAGAGGGGGCACAGGGTGCTGCAGGTGGAGAGAGCAGTTTGTGCAGAGGCCAGGAGCTGAGAGGGCTGGGCTGGTGGCTTCTGGGCGAAGTTGGGACACCGCTAGGTGGGCCTGCTCTTTCCCTCCCCTTTCCGCCCCTCCCTCCCCACTCGGGGCCTTCTGGGCTCTCTCTGCTCAGTTTTGCTGTCTCTCATCCTCTTTCCCTCTCTCCCCTCCTTGTTTTGGTCTCTCGCCCCTGCCCAATGCCAGGCCTGCGTGCGGGCTCTTTGCCTCCTGCAAGGCTCCGTGAGCCCGTATGTCTGTGAGCGTGGGGCCGGGAGCCTGTGCCTCTCCCCTGTGGACGTGGAGCACCCTGGGGTCAGGACCCCACAGCGCGCACCCCTTGCACTTTGGGGCTAGGGTCTTGACATCATGGTGGGGGGCAGAGGAGGTTGGTGAGAGAGGCAGTTGCAGGGTTAGAGGGCAGTGGCGTCCCGGGGGCCTCAGCTTCCCCGGCCGCCATCAAGGTCCGGGCCTAGGATTTGACGCGGTTCTAGACGCAGCTCGGGGCTGGGGGGCCTAGGCGGCTCACCGTTACTCTCTCAGCTGACTGCCCTCCCGCACCCCTCCCTCTGAGCTCCTGGTGGGCCCAGAGGGTTTGAGGCTCTCTCTGAGATCATCTGGGCCCTCCCCTGCTTCCAAGAGACAGAGTTCTCCTGTCATCACAGCTGCCCAGATGTGCCTGCTGTCTTTTGAAGAAGACCTTCTGGGAGTTCATCCCTCAGTGTTGAATCTTTTTCTCTCTACTCCCACTTAAATACCCATGGCCATTTTACAGATGAGAAAACTGAGGCCCGGAGAAGAAGAGCCGCTCTCCTGAGGTCACAGCACAGTAGGGGCCAGAACCCAGTCCCCTAAACAGGGTTCCTTTGAAACCTTTGAGCTAAGGGATCCTTCTGGAGGCTGCTGGTCTTTAAGGAGGGATTTGGAAAACTCCCAGGGGTCAGAGAGCTTAGCATGAAGAGGTCTGGGAGCCTGTCAAGGTGGCGCCCACAGGGACCGAAGGAACCCTGCCTCTTGGCCAGACAACTGGGTCCCCAGTGCTGCAGGGCTGCACAGGAGATATCCGAGGTCGTCTTGGGTTCGTCTCCTTGTAGCAGGACGCAGCTCCCTAAGCTCGGCCTGACGCTGGCGTCTTGGGATGGTGACTGACCTGCCGACCCTGTCTGCCAGCTGCGCGCCCAGCTGTGCGTCTCTCTGTGCCTTGGTTTCCTCTGGTATAAAACGGGATGGTGAGACCCACAGCACTGTCGATGAGCCTGGCCCAGTGCGGGCCATTCCCACCCCCTCTTCTCTGGGGTGAGCCCTGGAGTTGGAGGTCTGAGGACTTGGCCCATAGTGAGGAACTGGGTGAACTATAAAAGCTGATCGCCCAGTCCCTGCAAAGACCGTGTTTCCTGAGTCCACAGTCTGGGGCTGTGCCCCGACAAATAGTATGTTTGGACGTTTATACAATTTTCTATGGAAAATCTTAATATTACATTGTAACTGGTTTTACACTTGCCTTCAAATACAATACCGACATTTACAACATTAGGACTCATTCATGTCGGGCGACAGGCTGGCGCTCACCGGGCTACAGACAAGCCAGGATTAACCTGATGCTGAGCTCAGGGGATCCCTGATTTATAGGTTGTGCCTTTCTGGGCCTTAAGACATAACACATCCATTGTTGTTGTCGTCCTTCAGTCGTTAAGTCATGTCTGACCCCTTGTGACCCCACAGACTGCAGCATACCAGGCTTCCCTGTCCTTCACTGTCTCCTGAAGTTTGCTCAGTGGTGGCATCCAACCATCTCATCCTGTCGTCCCCTTCTCCTCCCACCTTCAATCTTTCCCAGCATCAGGGTCTTTTCCAATGACTCGGCTCTTCCTATCAGGTGACCAAAGTATTGGAGCTTCAGCTTCAGCATCAGTCCTGCCAGTGAATATTCAGGGTTGATCCACGGGGCTTTAAAAAGAAATGATTTGTTCCTTCTTCCTTGGTTATACCGTCCGCCTGCGATCAGGGCTTTCCCTTGGGTGGGAGCTCTGATCCTGGAGTGGGACTACCTGGGTTTCGCATCACCACCCCAGGCCTCAGTTTTCTCATCTGTAAAATGGGGCTGACAGCCCTAGCTCGTGGTTGTAATGAGGCTTCAGTGAGATGGGGCACACTGGGGGCCAAGTGTGGTGCAGGCCCCTGAGCTGCTATTGCTCCGTGCCTCTGTCTCAGCCCGGCCCTGCCTCCCCAGCCCCCAGGCCCCACACAATGAGCACAGACTCGGCCCTCCCGCTTCTGCTTCCGGCTGCAGAGTGACCTTTGTGTTCAGAGCACTTCCCTTCCCCAGCCCAGCCGCCCCTTGACCAGCCAGGAGGAGGTCACGTCCCCCGTCCTCCCCAGCAGGCTCTCGGCAGAGGGTCACTGTGGGGCAAGGCCTGGCCCCGAGGCTGCGGCCAGCGCGCGGTGTCGCCTGGACCCTGAGGCTCCCAGCGGCCTTGTGGGAGGGTGGTCTTGACCGGGGAGTCTCTCTCTGTCCCTGCCTCCCAAGTCCCAGCAGCCTTGATGCAGAGGCGGCCTCAGGAGGTCTCAGCCCTTTCCTGAGGCCTCGTCGTGTGGAGGGGCAGGGCTAGAGTCCAGGCCTGAACCTGGTGGGCTCTTCTAGCCTCAGCCCGGACTCAATCTCCCAGGCTGAGGAATGGGTACATGTTCCTGGCCCCGGCCCTTGGCCTCAGATACAGGGGTCGGGGGTCAAGTCCTGTCTTGCACCTCAGGGATCACTGGGGCTGCTGATCCTTCTTAAAGCCACGGGAGGGTGGCTTCCAGGTTCTCGTGAGCCCACAGGCTGTCTCTGCCAGGGCTTGTGGGTGAAGCCCTCGCTCCCAGACCTTGGCAGAGGGGTGATGTTGAAGGCTGTCCTGGCGTTGGTTGCCCAGGGTTGACGTCAAGGCAGCCGGTTTAGGGCTTCGTCTCCGAGACAAAGGCTGCTTTGTAGCTTCTGCTGGGCTTAAGTCCTGGCTATCACCGCCCCCAAGGTGGGAAATGAGGTGGAAGGGATCACAGGGCCCAAGCAGAGAAGCCCTGGGAGGCTCGGGTCGTCCTCACCTCCTCCCAGAAGGAAGCCAGGACCTTGGCACCACGTAATATTCCCCTCATGGTTCCCCGAGAGCATCCTGTGTGGCTGATACAGTTTAAAACTTCACAGCCATGGTTTTTTTTTTTTTTTTTTTTTACTGCACAAGATTCTTAAATTTCACGACTCTTGAAGGGTGGATGTGGTTGTGCCCACTGTACAGATGGGGAATCCGAGTCTTGGCAGGTGAAGCGTCTTGTCACTTGCCACGGCCGGAAAAGGGGCAGAGCTGGCGTGTGAACTCGGGTCTTAGAGGATTGTCACTGGGGGTTCCAGATGCATCTTTGGGAGGGTGCTTCAGGAGGTGGAGGCGCCCCAGGGGGAGACTGGAGCAGATAGGTCTCTTGGCTTTTGGGAACCAGAGCCTCCATTCTCAGGATTCAGAGTTGGGTCACAGTTCTTGGAGCCTGTTGCATATTTGAGTATGTGTGCATAGGTGTGTGCACCTCTGTGTACAAATTAGAGAAGGGCGGTTGGATGCTGGGAGGTGTGTATCCTGGGAAGGTGGTTCCAGGGAGGCCTTGAGGGCAGAGTAAGGAATCCTTCCAGCAGACGCTGAAGACCTGCTCTTCTTTTTCAGGAACTCCTCCACTTAGTCATCCATCCATCCACCCTTCCATCCACCCTTCCATCATCCATCTATCCATCTACCCATCCATCCATCCATCATTCATTTATCCATCCTTCCATCCATCCATCCTCCAATTATCCATCCATCCATCCACCCTTCCGTCCATCCATCCATTTACCCATCCATTCATCCATCCATCATCCATTTATCCATCCATCCATCCATCATCTATTTATTCATCCATCTATCCATCCATTTACCCATCCATCCATCCATCCTCCATTTATCCATCCATCCATCCACCCTTCCGTCCATCTATCCATTTACCTATCCATCCATCCATCCATCATCCATTTATCCATCCATCCATCTATCATCTGTCTCTCTGTTTATTCATCCATCCATCCATCACCCATTTATCCATCCATCCATCCATCATCTGTCTATTTATTCATCCATCCATCCATCCATCCATCCATCCATCATCTGTCTCTCTATTCTCCATCCATCCTTCCATCCTTGCAGTCACCCATGCATCCCTTCTTCCCTCCACCCATCCACCCCCCTCTCTATTCATCCACCCCTTCGTCCATCCTGCCACCATTTTTAGAGTGCCTGTGCTTGGCCCTATGCTTGGCTTCTGGGGGTGACGGCAGACTCCTATCCCTCGGGAGTTCACCAAATGACTGTGTTAAATCAGAGCTGCAAGAGTCCTTAGAGATGTCCGATTTCTCCCCCAACACACACTTTTCAGAGGGGTAGTCACTTGCTGGAGGTCATACCCAACGCTGGTGGCAGACTTGGGACTTGGAGCCATGTCTGTGGACCCCAGCCCCATGTTCTTGCGCCTCTGCTGGGCTGACAGGCGGCTCCACTCCTGGCTGGCAGCCCTCTGGCCCTGTCCTTCCCTCCTCGGTTGTTTTGATGTGTTCTTGGCTTTTCTCAAGTCCTCTGCAGCCTCGGTCCTGAGATGCTGGTTGGACTGGCATGCAGGCCCCAGGCCACAGCTGAACCTGGCTGTGCTGTGCCCTGAGATGACGCCCTTGTCCATTTGGGACATCAGGTTGGCTGGACACCCAAGTGCAGAGACTCTGAGGCCCTGCATTGCTGTGGAGACTGGCTTGCTGTCTGCAGAGGGTCTCCAGCGGTCATCTGTTCCTCTCTGGCCTTGAGGGTAGGACCTCTGCAAATCCCATGAGAGATTTTATAGCCTGGGAAGGACATTCCAGAGCCTTCCCCTCAGGCATCTTCTGTAATGGCATCCTTTAGCCTCTTCCGTTGGGAAACCCTTCCTGGCCCCAGGCCCCGATCCCGTGTGCTGCATTTCCCTTTGCTTAGCCTTCTGTCCAGTAGGGGTTTGGGTGGGGCACTGCCTGGTGAAGACCCTTCCCCCTTCTGCAGGCCACATCAGTCCCCCTCTGGATCCCAGAAGCTTCCTTTCTTCCTGCCTGAAGTCCTCTTGACTCATGCCCGCGCTCCGGTCGTGGTTGGGACATGCTCTTGGTGGAGAAAGGATCTGACTGGTCCCTCTAGGATTCCATGAGTTCCTGGGGGTGGGGAAGGGAGGAAGCACATTGCTTCTCCTGGAGTCATCGCGCCCGCTGAGCGGGAAGTGGCCTGAAGCCCAGGGATCTCCCGGGCCCAGCTTTCCTGGTGGGGAGACTGAGACCCAGGGCGGCTGAGCAGCGTGTCTGCCGCCTTCGGTCAGACTGCCGGGGTCGGGTCTCCTCCTTCACAGGCCAGTGCTATTTCTGGGCCATTGGGTCGGGGAGTGGGTTTTTCCGCCTGATAAAGGTAGCTGACGGCCTTTGGACCTGGCAGTCTCTGCCTGGATGGGTGTCCTGGAAGCAAGGCAGCTGGCTCCACGGGGCTCCCCAGCCAGGATCCAGCACCCTCCTGCCCGCCCTCCGGATTGGCAGACTCCTGGCGGGCCGGGCCTGCCTCAGAGCTGAGTGGTGGGACCTCCTCCAATCCCATCTGCCCTGAGGCTCCCTTTCACTCCACGGCCTCTCTGACTCCCATTTAGTGAGCCTCTCCCTGGGAGGCCCCTCACCTCTGAGGGTGGAGGGCAGGAGGCCTGACTGTTATGGACAGTGATTAGGGGTCAGGGGGGCGCCGAGTCCCGTGGCAGGGGCAGGAAGGGGTTAAGAGCCCTGCCTGCTGGGGCAGGACTCCCAGCTGGTGTCCTGGCCCCTTAAAGCAGCCAGGCCAGCTGGCTTGGCAGACGTCACACCAAGAGCCATCTGTCCCAAGGCCAAGTCACCAGGAGGAGGCCGCCTGCTGCCTTTGTGGGCCTGCTGGGGTGGGCGTGGACCAGCCGTCTGTCCCTGGGAGGCCGACAGGTTGGGAAAGGGCCACAACCCCTGGCAGGCTGCCTGGAGGGGGTGGCTGGCGGAGGGAGAGCCTGAGCACCCAGGGGTGGTCGGAGCTTCCTTGTGCANGCCGTCTGTCCCTGGGAGGCCGACAGGTTGGGAAAGGGCCACAACCCCTGGCAGGCTGCCTGGAGGGGGTGGCTGGCGGAGGGAGAGCCTGAGCACCCAGGGGTGGTCGGAGCTTCCTTGTGCAAATGGGTCCTGGGACCATCTGGGATGCAGGCAGAGCGGGACACACACCCAGGCCTGCTTGGGGCTGCCCGTGGGGCTCCAGCCCACAAGCTCATTCATTCATCCAGGGCGTAAACAGGGGTTGAGGGCCTGCATGTGCTGGCTACTTGGATACCAAGCGCCGCAGCCCCGGCACTGGGGAGAAGGACCCAGAGAATGAAGCCTCTGAGGGGCAGAATGGTGCATCTCAGTCAAGCCCAGAACCCTGGACCCTGAAACAACAACCCCCCTGCCCCCACCCCAGCAGCTGGAATTGAGGTCTGCTCGCTAAGGTGGAAAGTAACGTGAAATGCTTGGTGTTCATGATCTTGCATATTTTCACAACCCAGTGAGGTAGGTACTGTTGTTACCCCATTTTATAGATGAGGGAACTGAGGCTCCGAGAAGCAGAGTCACTTTTGCCAGGCCGCCCGCTGGGGTGTGGCTGAGTCTGTCTGTTGGCATCAGGGTCTGAGCTAAGGGGCAGCAGTGTGGCTGGGTGAGGGATCTCCTCCCCACCCCGCCCCCAGGCTCCTGGTCCTCACCCCTCAGCCTTGGACCACCCCCTTCTTGTTGAGTCCAGGTGCCGTGTGGCTGGAGGACCAAGTCTCGGGGAACAGAAGCCCCAGATGGGTTTGAGTTGAGAAGGGAATCTCTGCTGGTTCCTTGGAGGGCTGGGATTGGTGACCCTCTGCCTCCCCCGTGGGCTGGGCACCGGGCAGGATTTGGGCAGCTTGGGGGGCCGGAGGCTCTTTAGCCCTGCCCATCTGAGGGTCCTGGGGGCTGGGCCAGGCCTAGGAGACCCTCGCTTCAGGGGCCACTCTGTCAGGACCCAGCGGGGCCCGGGGTGGGGGCCTCTGTGCTTCGCTCTTACAGTTTGGAGGGGATGCCATTTGGGATCCATTCTGACCCCTGAGGGGGCTTCCCACTAGTGGTAAAGGATCCACCTGTCAATGAAGGAGACACAAGAGATGCGGGTTCAATCCCCAGGTTGGGAAGATCCCCTGGAGGAAGGCATGGCAACCCGCTCCAGTGTTCTTGCCTGGAGACTCCCATGGACAGAGCAGCCTGGCGGGCCACAGTCCGCGGGGTAGCAGAGCCGGCCGTGACCAAGCGCTCACACTCACTCACTGACCCCTGGGAGACTGAGGCCCCGCTCCCTGACCTTCTCCTTCTTGTCATGAGGCCACGTGGCCCAGAGAGGGGCATCCGGACCCTGGGATCAGAGAGACCGCGTTCTCCCGTAGCATCTGCGGCTCTGTACAGAGGGCAGAGGCAGGTGCGTCTGGTGGGTATGAGTTTGGGCTCTGGAGCCAGATTGCCTGGACCACTTCTGAGCTCTGTGGCCTTGCACACGTGGCTTCACTTCCTGGTGCCTCAGTTTCCTCATCTGTAAAATGGGCATGCTAAGGAGCAAGCACCTCACAAGGCTCTTGTGAGGATTGGATGGCTTGACGGTGCCCGTCACATCCTGACACTCCACATTGTTAGCTGCGATTATGAGACCTGGACCAGTCACCTTGCCTCTCCGAGCCTCAGTGTCCCCCTCGGCAGAATGGGGATGAGGAGGCTAGCGGCTCCTCTGAGGTGCTCTGCTGGGGTGTCGCGAAAGCTTCTCTGCTCTTTTTGACCTCTCTCTCCTCTGAGAGGCATACCCCAGCCTTGTGGATGGGTGGGAGGAATGCTCTGTGTGTGTGCGTGTGCGTGTGCGTGTGTGCGCGTGTGCGTGTGTGTGTGCGTGTGCGTGTGTGTGTGCGTGTGCGTGTGTTGGGGGAGCCCCAGTGCCCTGCCCACTGGTTCACATCAAGTTGAATGTCAGGGGCACGTCCCTGGTGGTCCAGCAGTGAAGACTCCGTGCTCCTCCTGGGGGTTCAGTCTCTGGAGAGCTGAGATCCCTCATGCTGAGCAGGGCCGTCAAAAAATAAAAAGTAAAACAGTTGAATGCCAGGCTGCGAGGTGGCTGGCGGCTGGCGTTAGGCCAGGAGTCCGTCCCCTTGAGCTGTGTGTGGTCACTAATCCTGTCGGCGCGGGGGACCGGGTCTCGCTCCCTGTCCCGCTGGTGCCCGCAGCCCTCCTGGGCAGCCGTGACAAGCACGCCGCCCCGCAGGGAGGGCCAGGCGGTGGGCCGCGCTCCGTCCGCTGTGGCACCAGCCTCGCGTGTGCCTGTGCCTGGTCCCCCGGGTCCCTGTCACTCCTCCTTCCTCCCTCCCTGGGGCTTGCTCGGGGCTGTGCTCCCCTCAGCAGGGGCTTGGGAGGAAGCGCAGGTTCTGGGTTCCGGCACCCCCCACCACGCCTGGCTGTGTGACCTTGGGCACGCCGCTTCACTCCTCTGAGCTTCGGGCTCCTCGTGAGCAAAGGCCTGGGCTTCTGTATGTTTCCATTCTGAGGTGCTGGGGACCCATGTTCTGCGTTTTTTGGATTTTTTTTGAATTGTTACACCTGTTACACCTGCTTGCCAGTCCTCATTTAATCCAAGAGGGGGTCATTCCTTCCCATTTCACAGAAGAGAACACTGAGGCCCGGAGAGGCAACTTGCTCAAGGCTGCAGGGCCTTGGTTTGAACCCAGAATGGGGTGTGTGCCAACTTCTGCCTCCTGGGCTCCTCTTGGCTGCCCGCCCCCCGCCGGCCCAAGTGTGCTCGGCGTGGAGTGAATGATGATGTGGGCCTGGTGGGGCGACGGCCTTGAGCTGCAGACCCGCAGGGCCGTGCGTTTACCTGCAGGGCGGCATGGGCCATCGACATAAACATAGAGACCCAAAGTGCACATTAGGTTTCCAAAATAGCCTTGGCTGTTGCTGCTTTTCCTCCAAGCTATAAACACGTCCTTGGGTGGGGCTCCCCCGGCCTCCCGGGTCACAGACCCCTGGGGCCTCCCGCTCCTTGGTTGGGGTGCCTGGATCCCCTCCTGGCTCCTGGACTTGGACAAGAGATGGAGTCCCCGAGGCCGAGAGCTGCTGACCCTAGGGGGTTGGGTGGGGGTCTGCTCTGCCAGGCCCAGGCAAAGAGGCCAAGTGCTAGGGATGGAGAGCTGTGAGCACTAACCTGCCGGCCGTCTGCCCCGGGAGAGGTGGACCTGGTGTCCCGGCGAGGGAGCAGGACCGCTGGGGAAGAGCAGGAGAGCTGGTGGGGACTGTGCAGTCGCGTGGGGAAACTGAGGCTGGGGGTGGGGGTCAGCAGGTGCTGCACCGACTCCAGAGTGGGCCTCTTGGGGAAGGCCCTGGAGGTGACCTTTGCAGGGGCATTTACCCAGCGAACATGTATCTGGTGCCTACTGTGTGCCAGGCTCCATGCTGCACTCTGGGGTTGCAGCTGGGAGCCGGAGTCTCGTCTTTCAAGGGGTGAGTTAAGTAGGGGAAACCACCAGGTGGAGACAGCCTTAGGAGCGAGTGACCAGGGTCTCTGGAACACAGACGAGGGGCACTTGATCCTGACCAAGGAGCCAAGGAAGGCTTCCTGGAGGAGGGGTCATACAAGCCGAGTCCTGAAGTTGGCAAATGATGAAGCGGGTGTGTAGAGGGAGGCTTCCGGGCAGAGTACACGGGCACGGGCAAAGGCTTCGAGGTATGATGCGGCATGGCACGCCTGGGGCTGGAGGCGCCAGGGGCATGTCTTCCCCACCCTAGCACGTGGCCACTTGCTCCGGGGCTCATCACACACAAGGCTGGCACGTCTGCCGTTTCAGAAGAGAGGTGATGGGACCTGTTTCTCATACAAGCCTGGTCGCCCAGCCCTGGCTCCTTGGCGAAGGCGGGGTACCACCCCGGTGAGGGTGAGGGAGGACAGTATCTATGATGGGGTCTTCCTCCATCCAACGGAGAGGCAGCCTTCGGACTGTTTGACCAATCGGGAAACTGAGGCACAAAACAGTCTTGCTGCTGAGCTGGGGTGAGGACCCAGGTTTTTCCTTGGCTCCGTGGGCAGCTGCTGAGCCATGAGAGAACAGCCTTGTCACACCCAGCACTTCTGAGGGCAGAGAAGTCTCTTCTACCCTGGAAGCCTTGGCCCAGCAGCCCACTCCATGGAGATAACTGGACAAATATGCACATCTGTGTGCACCAAGACGCAGGGCCCAGGAAGTCCCCGGGCACCCGCCGTAGCCCCTGCTGGGAGGGTGTTTGCTGGTGTTGTTAAGCAGGAAAAGCACACGGCTCTTGGTTTGCGTTTGTTCTTTGTTTGTTGGCTTACCTGTATGTTTTTTTTTTTTTTTT
>SJYS01024052.1:267598-282854 GCA_006410695.1 Philantomba maxwellii | reverse complement strand
ACTCAAGTACCATAGGCCTGGCCCTGTGCAGATAAGCCCTATATTATTACCGCCTTCCTGATGGGAAGCTTATCTGCTTGTTAAAAAT
This sequence comes from Philantomba maxwellii, assembly GCA_006410695.1. NCBI lineage: Eukaryota > Metazoa > Chordata > Mammalia > Artiodactyla > Bovidae > Philantomba > Philantomba maxwellii. The sequence goes on along the minus strand of SJYS01024052.1, from coordinate 282,766 downwards.
GTTGAGACTGAGGGCTGCCCTCGTGGCTCAGCAGTTGAAGACTCTGCCTGCCGAAACGGGAGGTGCGGGCTTGATCCCCGGGTGGGGAAGATCCCCTGCAGGGGGAAATGGCAACCCCCTCTAGTATTCTTGCCCGGGAAATCCCAGGGACAGAAGGGCCTGGTGGGCTTACAGTCCATGGGGGTCGCAAAGAGTTGGACATGACTTAGCGATTAAACAACAGCAATAAAATTACCCTCTGTCTGACTCCAGGCTCATGCCTCCTGAGTGGAGAAAAAGCATTTTGCAACCAGATCTGCTGGCTCAGGTTACCTCTTTGGATATAGCAGCTGGCTTGATGCCCCAAGACAGGGTTTCCCAACCTCAGCAGTATTAACGTTTGAGTCTGATAATCCTTTGTTGTGGGGGCTGCCTGTGTATTGTAGAATGTTTAGCAGAATCCCTGGTGTCTACTCCCTAGATGGCATAGCATCCTCCCCCCCCCCCATGACAACAAGAAAAGTCTCCAGGCATTGCCAGATGTCACCTGAGGGGCACAGTCCCTCCTGGTTGAGAGCCATGGTTCTAGAATAGTTTCGGTGTTTGGCCACTTGTTTAATTATTTGACAGAAAGGAAATGGCAATCCACTCCAGGACTATTGCCTGGAAAATCCCGTGGACAGAGGAGCCTGGTAGGCTACAGTCCATGGGGTCGCAAAGAGTCGGACACGACTGAGCAACTTCACTTTCTTTCTTTCTTAGCATATGCCTGTGGCATGCCATGTCTGCATTTATGGGGAAGCAGCTTTAGAGCATTTTTGGTGATAACTCTCAGTGCCTACACATGCAATTCCAGTGCTGACAGAAACCGTCTCTTGGGAACCTGGGACGGGCGATGTTCTGCAGTGCTTCCCTTTTTGCCTGGAGTGCCAAGAAGCTCAACCAACTTTCAAACACACTTTTTTTTTTGGAAGTGATTTGTTCAGTCGCCTAGTCAGGTCCAACTCTTTGCAACCCCATGGACTGCAGCATGCCAGGCTTCACTGTCCTCTGCTATCTCCTGGACGTCAAACTCTCACGTCCATTGAGTCGGTGATGGCATCCAACTGTCTCATCCTCTGTCGCCCCCTTCTCCTCCTGCCTTCAGTCTCTCCCAGCATCAGGGTCTTTCCCAATGAGTCAGCTCTTGCATCAGGTGGCCAAAGTATTGGAGCTTCAGCTTCAGCATCCAATGAATATTCAGGACTGATTTCCTTTACGATTGACTGGTTTGATCTCCTTGCTGTCCAAGGGGCTTTTGAAGTGGTGGTCCGTTATTCTTGTTATCTTGCAGTGTTTGTTTGTTTATTTGCCTGCGCTGGGTCTCAGTTGTGTCGTGCGTGGTCTGTCGCTGCGGCACGGGGGCTCTCTCCTTGCCGTGTGCTGGCTTAGTTGCTCTGTGGTGGGCGTGTGGGATCTTAGTTCCCTGACCCGGCATTGAGCCTTTGACCCCTAGATTGCAAGGCAGATTGTTAACCACTGGACCACCAGGGAAGTCCCTAAACACACTCTTGACTGTGCATTTTCTTTGTATTTAATTAGTATGAGTCCACTGTACAAAGTACAGATAAAGCAAAAAAAAAGGTGAGCTTGCCACACAGAGGTGACCATGCTGTTACTATGACGACTGGCCTTTTCACGGCCCAGGAATATATATGCTTTAGAAAAACAACATAAAAATGGGCTCCTCTGCAGATGCGTTTTTGTAGCTTGCTTTTTCAGTTGAGACTGACCTCCCTTATTATATGTCCCCAGGCCCTAGAACTGTGACTGGCACCTGGTCAGCCCCCAGCAAACATTTGGTGAATGAAAGATCATGTGATTCCTTCCTTGTCAACAGAAACTTATAACCAGTCTGGGAGAGGATCACAGTGAACAGCTGGCCTTTACGGATGGACCAGGGATGGTCACTCAGGGCTACCATTTGCCTTTTATGTGGATGATTTCATTTAGCTCCTCAGCAACCTGTGCTGTAGGTGTTATGCGGCGTCACTCAGAGTGTCCAGCTCTCTGTGGCCCCGTGGACTGTAGCCCGCCAGGCTCCTCTGCCTATGGGGATTNCAGCTGGCCTTTACGGATGGACCAGGGATGGTCACTCAGGGCTACCATTTGCCTTTTATGTGGATGATTTCATTTAGCTCCTCAGCAACCTGTGCTGTAGGTGTTATGCGGCGTCACTCAGAGTGTCCAGCTCTCTGTGGCCCCGTGGACTGTAGCCCGCCAGGCTCCTCTGCCTATGGGGATTCTCCAGGCAAGAATACTGGAGTGGGTTGCCATGCCTCCCACCAGGGGATTTTCCCAACCCAGGGATCGAACCCAGGTCTCCCGAATTGGCAGGCAGGTTCTTTACTGACTGAGCCACTGGGGAAGCCCCATGAATTACGTGTCACTGTCCCCATTTCACAGACTGAACAACTGAGGCCTGTAGCAGTTAAGGAAATCTTGTCCTCGGTCTTGAGCTAGTAAACACCAAGCTCCCAACTGACTGCCTTTCTCTCTTTCATTAATTTTATCATGGGCATCCTCTGCAAAATCTTTTTTTTTTTCCTAAATCTTTTGCTTCTGGTTTTGGCTGTGCTGGGTCTTCGTTGTGGCACTCTGGCTTTTTCTAGTTGTGGTACTCAGGCTTAGTTGCCCTCTGCCATGTGGGATCTTAGTTCCCTGATCAGGGATGGAACCCACGTCCGCTGAATTAGAAGGCGAGTTCTTAACCACTGGACCACTAGGGAAGTCTCTGCAAATTCTCTTTGGAAAGAGCCAAGATACATATTTATACTTGTATATACATTTGATAAATAAAAGAATTAAACTGGGCACCTAGGAAACTTAGAGTGCTAATATTTGTCCCTTATATACTCTCGGATCAGACCTCACTGGGTGCCAGGGTCCAGAGGTGACTCCAGCCTGGCCCTCCGGCATTAGGGGGCTTGTGGGCTGGAGTTCGCCTGCAGGAATCCTGGTGACTTGGGCTGCCTTTCAGCCCCTCTGCCTGCCTAGTCTTCCTAACTTCAGAACCACCCAGGGCTTGTCCCAGCCTGCCTGACGCTGTGCCAGCCAGGAGCCTGGTGCGTCCTGCCATTGCCTGGCCGTCCTCTGCGCTCTTGTTTCTCCAGCAGTGCCCGGTCAGTGCTTCCTTCCCGAGTGTCCCCCGCTGAAGCCGCGCTCACCCCGCGCTTTGTGGCCCCGCTGTCCTTTGGCCCAGTGCCCTGCCTGTGAAACAGGAGTGATCCTATTGACAGCCGTGTTGCACCAGGCTCAAAGGACGTGCGTTTGAGCAAACTCCGGAAGGTAGTGCAGGACAGGGAAGCCTGGCGTGCTGCAGCCCGCGGGTCGCAAAGAGTTGGATGTGACTTGCACCTGAACGGCAACAGCCGAGCCCGAGGATTAGAGGTGAAGGGGCAGACGGCTTGCTGGGGGCCTGGGCCCCGGCGTGTCTCCTGTGGATAAGTTGAGTAAAGGAATAAGTAGAGCCTCCGGTGGTCCGAATACTTGCTTCTACACTTGTGAAAACCCCCACTCAGGCCGCAGTCAGCACCGGCCTCAGGCCTGGGGGACCTGGCTTTTGGTGCCCTGCAGCTGGCCTGGCACACAGCTGGTGCTCCACAGCTGCTGTTGGAGTGGCCCATGGGACAGCCCGGGGTGGGTCCTGGCTCCACCTGTTAGCTGCTGTGCGGCCCTGGGCGGGTTCCTTGGCCTCACTGTGCTGCCTCTTGTCCTCATGTAGAAAAGAAAGACTAATAGTAGCTACCTTGAAAACGGTCCTAGAGAGTAAATGAATTCGTATGCTGAACCCACTTTGAAGAGTGGCCAGCACTGGGACTTTCGTGGGTGGGAACTAAGATCCTACATGCTGCATGGCACAGCCAAAAACACAGTGGCCAGCTCCGAGAAAACGTGTGTGGCTTCAAGCATTATTTCGATCTCCTCACCTACCAGCGGTCATTGCTATGGATTGAAAGCCCTGGGCTGAGATGGCAGGGCTGATAGGCACCCATGTGCCCTTGGCCAAGATCACTCCCCACCTCGGGGCGGCCTCTTTGCTGAAGGGAGAAGAGAGGAGGAACCCGTCCCACAGCTGGCTGAGGGTCTCTGAGAGACTCCGCGTTGCTGTCGTCGTTTACTCGCTCAGTCCTGTCCGACTCTTTTGTGACCCCGTGGACTGCAGCCCGCCAGGCTCCTCAGTCCATGGGATTCTGCAGGCAAGAATTCTGGAGTGGGTTGCCATGCCCTCCTCCAGGGGATCTTCCCAACCCAGGGATCGAACCCAGGTCTCCCGCACTGCAGGCAGATGCTTTACCATCTGAGCCGCCACAGAAGCCCTCCAGGCGCTTCTGCCAGAGCGCGTCTCCCAAGTGAGGAGACCCGGGCTCAGGCCGCGCGCTCACTCCGGGCGCTGTGACCGCGAGCCGCTGTGACTGCGAGCCGTTACTCTCTGAACCTCAGCTTCCTGCCCCCACCCTGTCCATCAGATGGATGTAGTAATAGTTTGCAGGGTAACATATCTGTCGGGTAATCACTTAGCACCACGCGAGGCATGCCATAAATGCTTCAGAAAAGTTCCTTGAAGTTTTCCAGGGCAGCTTATCCTGAGCCTCAGGCTCTGCACTTTCAGCTCTCCTCCACCCCAGCCCCTTATCTCAGTGATTAGGAGGATTGGTCTTATCAGGTCTCAGATAACAGCTGAAGAGCCCAGAAGCTGAAGGAAGGAAGGGCGATTTCCTTTCTAGTCTGCTTGCCCTTGGCTGCCCCCGCCCCAGCTCCCGGGGGCCTGCCTCCAGGAGGCCGGGCCTGGGGGCCTGGTGCCCAGCTGTGTGCGCATTGTTTTCAGGGTGTTCCTTGGATGCTCGCTGTGGGCTGGGCAGTGTGGGAACACAGTCCGAGCCGTGTGATGAGGGGTGTCGGCTGTGAGGTGATCTGATAGGGGCCCCATCCAGGCTGGGCAAGGCTAGAATCCCCTGGAGAGGGGGCGAGGGAAGGCCAGAATGGCGGGATTGCAGCTGACAGGGTGGGAGGGGCGTGGGGGGATGGGAAACGAGCCTGGAGGCCTCAGTAAGGATTCTGATTCTTTACTGTAGAAGAATCTAGAAGCCCCTGGGTAGTTTTGAGCTGAGGACTTACCTACCTTTTATCTGTGTTGATGACGATTTCATGTTAAAACATGGAAACTGGTAGCTGCCTCCTTTTCAGCTCCTGCCCTGGGTGAGACGCGGGCTGGTTGGGCTTCCGTGGTGGCTCAGCTGGTAAAGAATCCGCCTGCAGCGTATGCGGGAGACCTGGGTTCGATCCCTGAGTTGGCAAGATCCCTTGGAGAGGGGAAAGGCTACCCACTCCAGTATTCTTGCCTGGAGACTTTGGGGTCGCAAAGAGTCGAGCACACTGAGCGACTCTGGCTTCCACAGCCTTTCTTCCCCTTGTGAGCTGCTGCCCCAGGCGGGCCACGGGGCTGTTTATTCCAGTGGTTTCAAGAGCAGCTTGGAGTCAGTGGAGCCGGAGTGGCTATTGCAGTCGCGCAGGCGGAAGCCCGTGGTGCCTTGGACCAGGGCGGAGGCCTGGGGGCGACCTGGGAGCCCAGGCCCCTCCGCTTCCCATCAGTTTTCCCCTTTGTACATTTCAGAGCTCAGCATTCCCCGTTGCAGGAGATGTTTTGGTCTTGCAGCCTTTTTAGCTCAGATCCTAAAAGGATGGGTGGGTCATCCCATGCAGAGGGTGGGTCGGGGTAGCTGGGATCTCAGACCCAGGCTGTGAAGTCACCAGGTGAGAAGCGGCACCCCAGGTGGTTAGGGGAAACTGAGTCAAATCCTGACTCTGCCTTATGTTTCTTTCCTGAAGAGGGAGGGCTGAGGGCTGCTCTGAGAAGGTCGGGATGGACTCGCCTTTGCATCCCAGAGCCAGGCACCTGCCAGGTGTGATGAACACGTGGGTGGGTGAGACCTTTGACCTCATCTGAGCTATCTCTGCATTCTTGCCTTGTGGGAAAGATGTATGCTGACTGCATGAATGAATGAGTAAGTGAGGAACACAGTCTTGCCTGGAATGGCCTTGCAGATCCTTATAAAAGCCCCGGGTCCTACAAGTGCTTCATTCTGCCTTCCCCTGAGCCAGTGGAAGGGTGCTCATGTTATCCCGAAGGGCCCGTGAGCTAAGGGGCAAAAAAGGCTTGTCAGGCATTCCTAGATTATTTTTGGCTCTTAGTTGACTCAGGCTCTGAGGCTGATCTTTGAACTAGTGTCTGTTCCCTACTTACATTCAGATGGATGGACAGTCCAGTGGACAGTGGGGCCAGGGCCTGGGCAGTTTCCAATCAGCCAGCCAGCCATGTGGGCATATGCTCCTGAGGCCCCAGTGGCCCCTGCCCTGGGGAAGGCTTGCCCGCTTCTGATGCTGCCTGGGCTGGGAGAGCGGGGAGGGAACCACAGTGGTAGCCGCTACCTTTTGAGCCTCTGCCCCGGGTGGGACCCAGGGCTACATTTATTCCAGCAGTGTGTGTTGAGCCCCTGGACTCCTTGGGAGTGTCTGGGAACCAGTTTGCCTTGGAAGGCCTGGCCTGGGGGAGCAGATGTTCTGGAAGACCTTTGCAGTTTCTTAGGAAGACCTAAGGGCAGGGAGAGTAAGCAGGGCTTGTCATCCTCCCAGTGACCCTGCAGGGAGCGTGGGGTCACCCATTCTTCAGATGAGAAGACAGAGGCCTGCGCTGTTTTTACAGTGTAGTGTGGTAACTAGTGAGGTCTCCAGCAGGTGTGGGGGTTCGTCCAGGATGTCCGCTTGCGGCAGAGCCTGTGCTTCTCGCACCCGCCAGGCCCTGGGCTCCAGAGGCGGCTGGGGCGGCCCACCTCCTGGTGCCCGGTCCAGCGCGTGGCGGCGCCATCCTGGCTCGCGGGGGACGAGGCGGTGGCTGAGTCTCTGCTTTGCGGCGGTCCGCCGCTGCTGCTGAGAGCCCGCTGGCTCGGCTGGTGAAGAATCCACCTGCAGTGCAGGAGACCCCGGTTCAGTCCCTGGGTCAGGAAGATGCCCTGGAGAAGGGCAAGGCTACCCACTTCAGGATTCTGGCCTGGAGAATCCCGTGGACTGTACAGTTTGTGGGGTCACAAAGAGTCGGCTGAGCGACTTTCACTTTCACTGCTGCTGCTGAGTGCCCGGGGGCAGTAAGGAATCTGCCTGCAATTCAGAAGCCCTGGGTTCAGTCCCCGGGTCGGGAAGATCCCCTGGAGAAAGGAACGGCTACCCACTCCAGTGTTCTTGCCTGGGGAATCCCATGGACAGAGGAGCCTGGCGGGCTACAGTCCACGGGGTCACAAAGAGTCGGACACAGCTGAGTGACTGACGTACACACACTGCTTCTAAGGCCCAGAGAGAGGCGTCTGGAACCTCCCGGACGGTGGAGGGTGGGGAAGGGGAAGACGCCGCCCTCCTCTTTCCTGCCAGGATGCTGAGACCTGTGGCTGCTGGACTTCTCCAGCCTCTCCAGTCTTCCTCTCCGCAGCAGTGGATTTTCCTTCGTTGAGCAGACCTGTAGCTCTGCACCGGTCTCTCTTCAGATCTATGGGGTGACCCCAGGAGATGCAGGTCCCCCTGTGACACCGAGGACGCGGGCACCAGGCCACACAGCTCACCGGAGGCCCACATGGCCCCGCATCCCGTTTCTGCCTGTTTGGGGCGGGGTGGGGCCTGAGGAATGTACACTTCCTTGGGTGTGGTGGGTGCAGCTGGGGCTCACAGGGAGGAGAGGGAGGAGAAAGCCCCAGGGCTCATGGGAGGGGGTTCCTAGGAGACCGGCCCTGTTCCGCCCCCGCCCCCAGCCTCCACTGCACAGGCCCCTTCCTGCTCTTCCTGACTTGTCCTCCCTGCTCTGGGCCTTTGTCTTTGCTCTTCTGCCTGCCTGGAACACTCTTCCCAGCTCTTCTCAGACCTCCTCCGGGTCGCTGGCAGAGGTCACCTCCTCCGTGAGGCCCTCCCTGACCACCCCAGCTGAAGTAGCCCCGCCCTCCTCCTTCATTAGTTATTTTCTTGTCCTTTCCGTCTCGGGCCTGCCTGGTGGCTCAGACTGTGAAGAATCTGCCCACAACTCAGGAGACCTGGGTTTGATCCCTGGATCTAGCAGATCCCCTGGAGAAGGGCATGGCTACCCGCTCCAGTGTTCTTGCCTGGAGAATCCCATGGACAGAGGAGCCTGGCGGGCTGCAGGCCCCGGGGTCACACAGAGTCGGGGTTGGCTGAGCGGCTGACGCTTTCGCTTTTTCAGTCACGGTTGTATTTCTTCTTTTTTAAAATTTCTATTATTACTTTGGCTGCACCCCGAGGCTCACGTGTCGTCTTGGTTCCCCAGCCCCGGACTGAAGCCGCGCCCTCTGCCGCGGAAGCTTAGAGTCTTAGCCGCTGGACCAGCAGGGAAGCCCGAGTGTCCCCTTCCTGCCCGTGTCCCGCACTGGAGGCCGCTGCGGGCGGTCAGAGGGCCGCTGTCTCAGTCACTGCTGTCCCCCAGACGGGCAAGCTGCCCCGCAGCCCGGTGGGTCAGCAGCGACCTGCGCGTACAGCCTGGCGTGATGCCCTTCCTTTAGGCCTCCAGGCCGGGTGTCTGAGTGAGAAAGGAGAAGTGCCCGACTTCACAGCCAGACTGTTTGGTTCTCTCGTGTGTAAGCCCTCAGCCTCAGACACCCTCCCCAGGGGCCGTGATGAGGTGGGCAGGCCAGGCTGCTTCAGACTGCCCAGCAGAGGGCTCCGTGCCCCCAGGCCCGACACCAGGCAGCGCCCGCCTGCCCAGGGCGGAGCCGCTGCCTCTCACCCCACCTTGGAGTCGCTGCACCTGCTGACCATTGCCAGCCCCCGCGTCCTTATCCCTCCCCAAATCAGCTGCCGCCACCCCATCCTGCAGTGGGCTCCCCCCAGACCCCAGCCCCGGAGGCCTGCGGTCCCTGCGGTGTGCTGAGCGGGACTGGCCCGCCTGCAGGCGTGTTCCTCGGGCTCTGACCGGAGGGAGACAGCTGGGTGTTTCTTGATCTTGGCCTTGAAGGAGTCCTTTTCTATTGAGGACCTGAATTGCCGTATTTCTGTCACAGGCCATCAGCGAGACCGGTGCCACCGTGGTTTTATCAGATGTGACGCTCCCTGTGTGCCCTCGAGGGCCTTTGTCATCACTCTTGTCCTCGTTCACAGCTGGGGAAACTGAGGCCTGCAGTGGAAGGCCTACTGCTGAGGTTCCTCCAGCTCTGGAATGACGGACTCTTTTTGGAAAATTTTAAGGCTGCATTTATTAACAAGTTTTTTCATTTAAGTGTGTGTTATTTTGTATAACGTTTTGTATATGTATTTTTTCATTCAAGTATGTTATATAAAATGGTATTTTTTATATACCATTTTCACCAATATAAGATTATATATGTATATACACATTCTTTAATATTCTTTTCCATTATGATTTACCAGAGGATACTAAATATAGTTTCCTGTGCCGTACAGTAGGCCCTTGTTTATCCATTCTATAGGTAATAGCTTGGACTTACCTGGTGGCTCGGTGGTAGAGAATCTACCTGCCTCTGCAGGAGATGCTAGCTTGATCCCTGGGTGGGGAAGATCCCCTGGAGGAGGAAATGGCACCCCACTCCAGCATTCTTGTCTGGAAAACTCCATGGCTAGAGGAGGCTGCTGAGCTGCAGTCCACGGGGTCACAAAGAGTCGGACACGAGTGGGTGACGGAGCACGCACGCACACGCAGCAGCTTCCGTCTGCTAACCCCAGCCTCCCTCTGCAGCCCTCTCCCAGCCCCCTGTCCTCTGTCCATGAATGGGGTGACCAACCCACCTTCGGGCCCCCAAACACATTAGGGACGGCACCACTGGTGGTCACTGATCAGTGAGGTCATGGGGTCAAGAGTGAATAGGGTATCCAGAAAAAGGAGTTCTTGGCATTCAGTCCCCAGGAATCAGACCCTGAACGCCCATAGCAGCCCTCCCCGTGGCTGCGAGCCGAGCTCAGGGCACCCCTCCGAGTTCACGGCCCTCCCCTTGGGTGTTCTTGCCCACCTGGAGCTCTCAGCTGGTTCCCATCCGGATGAGACTGAGCTGTGGGACGTGCTGACTTTTCTGCTTAGAGAAAGGGGTAACTTGGGTCTGTTTGGGAGAAAGTCCGCCTCGTGGGGAAATAGAGGGAGACCAAGCCTGCTCTATGGGAAAAACACTCAGGCGTGGTTCTGCACCTGTGAATTGCAGCTTCAAGCAACCGCCTGAGTCTCTGGTGGTTCTCATTTAGGAGATGGAGGCACAGGCTCAGAGGAGGCAGGTCAGACGTCTGAGGACGCAGTAGCAGGACCTGGGCTTGAACTTTGGTTTTGGACTCCGAGGCCGGTTCTCATCCCCCAGTTCTATAACGGGTTTGCATTTCAAGGTTCTGGGCCAGCCCAGGTCCGCCTGAAGGAGATGGGGTGCTGGGGCTGGCGCTGCTGACCTGCGTGCCTCTGTTCCCCTCCAGGCTGTGTTGGAAGCAAGTCTCCTCCCTCCAGGTGGCCAATGAGCCCGTGCTGGCATTCACGCGGGGCAGTCCCGAGCGAGAGGCGCTGCAGAAGGTAATGGGGGGCAATGAGGGGCACCCAGTAGTGCCTGGAGGGCCTGGTGGAGACAGCCTTGAGCAGCCCCCACGAGACCTGTCTGCGCCAGCAGCCGCCCACCCCCTCGTGCCCCTGCCCCCCGCCCTGGGGGCACCCTGGAATCGGCAGAGCCGCGCGCTGGGGACGGGGGTACCTGGGAGCGGCAGGGTGGCCACCTGGGCCTCTTTGGGGTCCAGGGTCAGGAGTCATGAGTCTGCAGATAGTTTGTGCTTGAAAACATCCTCCGGGGAATCCCCTGGACTGTGATTAGGCTGCGCTTTCACTGCTGAAGGTGTGGGTTCCTTCCCTGGTTGGGTGAGATCCCACCAGCCACCGGGAACAGGCAAAAAAGTTTCTCCCATTAACTGCCGGGGGTTTAAAATGGTGAGATTTCACATAAATTTCAGACCAGTTTTTAAAATCTCCTCCCTAATGGGACGAGCTGGCAACACCGGCCTTGGCTTCTTGCAGGCCAGGAGGTAACAGGCCGATGGGGAGGACGTGTCTCTGCCCTGGACCCCCCTCCCTTCTCTCGGGGCCGCTCTGCAGACCCTGCCTCAGGGTTTCGGTGGGCAGCAGGAGGGGAGGACAGGCTCACCTGGCCTCTGATCCTCTCCCCAGGCCCTGAAGGAGCTGAAGGGCCGGACGGAGGCCATCCCGTGTGTGGTGGGGGACGAGGAGGTCTGGACCTCGGACGTGCGGTACCAGGCGTCGGTAAGTCCAGCGGGCCCGCGGGACTCGGCCGCTCCCCGGAATCCTGGGGCACGTAAACACGCGCCTCGGGGCTCTGCCTGCAAAGGGGCTTTGAGTCCACCGCGGGCTTTTGAATTCCGTGGACCGGTGGAAAACTTCCAAAGGCAACCTTGGGGGNGTGTGGTGGGGGACGAGGAGGTCTGGACCTCGGACGTGCGGTACCAGGCGTCGGTAAGTCCAGCGGGCCCGCGGGACTCGGCCGCTCCCCGGAATCCTGGGGCACGTAAACACGCGCCTCGGGGCTCTGCCTGCAAAGGGGCTTTGAGTCCACCGCGGGCTTTTGAATTCCGTGGACCGGTGGAAAACTTCCAAAGGCAACCTTGGGGGACTCTCATAAAAGGTGGCGGCATCGCGCCTGCCACAGGGAGGTTCGAAACAGCAAGTGCCCCCAGCTTCGCCTTCACTTTACAAAGCTGACCCCCTAACCACCTANGGGGGCTGTAGGTGGTAGTTGGATGGGTGGGTGGCTGTGGGTGACTGTGGGGATACTGATAATTCAGAGAGGAGTAGGGAATACAGGATTGCAAGGGTTCATAACAGATGGGTATATGGTGTCATTTAGGAGAGTTATTAAAATAGCATCTATTTTCCTGACTAGTAGACTGTCTTAAGTGTTTTGGCTTAAAACTGCTGTGCAAATAGAAAAAGGAGGAGGAGTCAAGGAAACATAACTAGAACATTTTTACATTATCTCAATTTTCTAATTGTTCCTGAGCAGTAGTGTTCATACCTGCCATATAGGGCTGCAGAAAGGATTTTCCAAAAGAACACATGTGAGGCCCGCATTGTTTAATTTAATTTTGACTGCAAGGAAATCTGTTGCGCCGTTTTTCTGGCAGTCGTTATGTTTCCCTCCTCTAAATCCTGCTTTGCTGGAGCTCCTTTTGCCCCTTGCCTGAGAGACTTTGTCGGCTTGTGTCACAAATGCAGTGGGTTGGCGCAACCTGTCTCCTGAGAAATTATATCAGACTTGGGATGGATCCAGTTCATGNAATTTTGACTGCAAGGAAATCTGTTGCGCCGTTTTTCTGGCAGTCGTTATGTTTCCCTCCTCTAAATCCTGCTTTGCTGGAGCTCCTTTTGCCCCTTGCCTGAGAGACTTTGTCGGCTTGTGTCACAAATGCAGTGGGTTGGCGCAACCTGTCTCCTGAGAAATTATATCAGACTTGGGATGGATCCAGTTCATGGTCCCAGTATTCCCCAAAGGAGACACTCTCTGTGTTGATAGCTACAGAATAGCAACTGCCCTCGTACCTCCGATGCAGAGTGAATATATGGTTTACATTGGGTGTTCAATAAAGTATTTTTAACTGAGAGAACTGAGGTGTGAGGAAGTGAAACTTATCAAGCTTGTTTAGGAAAGCTGTCTTTGAACTTTTTTTTCCCTATTCATTGGAACATGCATGCATGCATGCTAAGTCACTTCAGTCGTACCCGACTCTTGGCAGCCCTATGGACTGCAACCCACCAGGCTCCTCTGTCATGAGATTCTCCAGGCGAGAGTACTGGAGTGGGCTGCCGTGCCCTCCTCCTCCAGGGGATCTTCCTGACCCAGGGATGGAACCTGCATCTCTTATGACTCCTGCATTGGCAGGCGGATTCTTTACCACTAGTGCCACCTGAGAAGCCCTCATTGGAATCTGACATCAAATTGTCACTTTGGTGGATTATCGTGCAAATGTTAAGTTACGTTGACCTGTCTTCCTTCTTTCCTTCTTTTTGTCTATCTGTTTTCCTTGCATGCTAGCTTAAGACTCTCCTGAAAGATGTTATCCTGTGTAGTTTCTAAGTGAAATAGACAGAGGCTGTCTTAGACTATGACTTCTCTCATTTTTACATTCCAGCTCCTTTGTCTTTCTAACCCTACCCTGCATTCCTTCCAGTGAAGGGCAGTCATTTGGATGGTACTAGCTCATGGCCCTTGGTGAGGGGCCTGCTGAAACTCTAGAGGATCCTCCAATTCTTAAACACTACAAACTGAGGTGCAAACACCGGCTGTCAAGCCAGATTTCCTCACTGATTTCATTCACATCTGTACTGAGGGCCTTACTTGTGTTCTCTTGTAAAAATCCTTCCTACAGTCCTATATGGTAGGTATGAATATGATTGTAAAGCACCACTACAGGTAAAGGTTACACTGTAAGGACAGGAGACACAATATAGAATCTTCAGATGCCAAGGGCCTGCTGGATACTCTAAATGAGAAGGCAACTTACATCACCTGTTACTGAAAACCAGAATAGAAGCGTGAAACTGACCAAGACCTCGGCAGAGGTGGAGAAGGTTGATATCTTTCCAACAGCATCATGAAAATGGACATCGTGAGTACACTAAGCAGGGAGGTGGTGCCTTCATCCCTCTCCCTGTGGTCCAATTACATTTGCATCCTTGCTGGTGGAAACACACTTCATTGTGGTGGGTCTTTACCTGGATTTTCTTCCTTGGAGGAACAGCCCTTCTATCTCAGAAGTTCCGTCTCCCTGTGTCCTGGTGGCTGGAGCAGAGGTCTGTTACCTGGGCTTGGCCCATCAGGGCTCCTTTTCTGGACTTGGCCCCTGAAGAAGGTGTTGTAGAGGCCAAGGGACGCCTGAGAGAGGTTTTAGGGCAGCAGCATTGCTGGGCAGCGAGAAGCTGCCTGCAGGCCAGTGGGCCAGTGCCAGCTACCGTGCTGTAGACAGGTAGATCTTGGGGCAGCCAGCCTTAGTTTCTGCCTGGGTCTCCAACCCTTCTGTCAATTCTGTTCTTCAGTTCTTCCCACACATCCCTTTTCTGTTGAAGACAGCTGGATAGAACTTCTGTTGCTCACAACCAGTGACCCTGTGTAATTTAGTCTCAATATTGTGTGGTTTGCATAGTCACCTGACATAAACAACCTTCTGCTCATGCAATTTAGCAATGGCTGTGGTCCACGTGCATCTCTGTTAATTTAACTTTTATGTTGAAAACTAGTCCCTTGTGGGGAAGCAGGGTTATTTTGGTATATGTTTAATAAATAGAAAACAGAGAAATACTATTGGCACTGAGCATTAAAATATAAAGCAATGAAGCTGCTGATAGGTAAAGTCTCAGCTAAGCTCTATAGATTTATTTGTTTATAGTCTCTTCCTATCCATTCAACAGTAAGAACTAGGGAAATCCATGAAAAAGAGAAAATAAAGCAACCAAGAGGATAAATGCTTAAATCTTTCATACTCATTATGAGAGTACTTCACATTTCTCAGGCAAATTTTTTTCCATCACTTGGTATTATCTGCATACACTTGCATATTTAAATAATAATCTAAACACCCCCAAAATTGGTCAGGCTTTTCTTCCCCATTTGATTCTCCGTTATTTCAATTCAGTGAGACTTGTTATGGAAAGCATTTAAGAGTTGTAAATGCTACTAATTCATTCCAAAGTAAAGATGAGAAATTTTCTCACCAATTCCAGGTTAAAAGGTTCTGACATTTCTTGATGAAATTGGCCTTGAGTGATCATTTATTAGTAACTATCTCACTCCATACTAAGCTACTCCTCCTGAAATGGCTTTATAACAAGGTAGAGAGAAGCTTCATGGGCACCAGTGGCCATAACCAGCTTATTGAAAAGCAAATCAAATTCATGTTTAGCTTGAGTGCTGGGTAAGATCTTTGGTAGGTGAAAAAGGAGCTAGAACCCTGACACTGTTTCAGCTATTAGGTATCAAGTCTTCAGAGTTGAAAAAGGCTTTATAATCGTTTTTATTAGTGGTTTCTCTCCAAAGCCCTGGGTGTGACATGACAGGCACCTTTGTCTAAGAACACTGTGGTTAGTGGGCTGGAATTGCCCCAGGATGCTAG
>SJYS01024052.1:248095-261361 GCA_006410695.1 Philantomba maxwellii | reverse complement strand
CTCTACACAACAGACACACACCACTCTCTACACAACAGACTCACACTACTCTATACACAAGAGACGCCACTCTCTACACAACAGACACACTACTCTATACACAACACACTATACACAACAGACACACACCACTCTCTACACAACAGACACGCTGGATACACAACACACTCTATACACAACAGACAGGCTACTCTATACACAAGACACTCTACACAACAGACACACACTACTCTATTACACAACAGACACACGCTGCTCTCTACACAACAGACACACGCTGCTCTCTACACAACACACTCTATACACAAAAGACACATGCCACTCTCTACACAATAGACACACGCTGCTCTGTACACAACAGACACACACTACTCTATACACAGCAGACACACGCTGCTCTGTACACAACACACTCTATACACAATAGACACACACTACCCTCTACACAACAGACACATGCCACTCTCTACACAACAGACACACCCTGCTCTCTACACAACAGACTCACGCTACTCTATACACAAGAGACTCACGCCACTCTGTACACAACAGACACACTACTCTATACACAACACACTATACACAACAGACACACGCTGCTCTCTACACAACAGTCACACGCTACTATATATACAATAGGTAAGCAACAAAGATTCACTGGATAACATGAAACAATATTCAGTATCTTGTAATAAACTGTAATGGAAAATAATCTGAAAATGTGTATATATATATTCAGTTATGTATATATATATGTTTAACTGAATCACTTTGCTATACACCTAAAACAGTGAAAGTGAAGTCGCTCAGTCGTGTCCGACTCTTTGCGACCCCATGGACTGCAGCCTACCAGGCTCCTCCCTCCATGGGATTCTCCAGGCAAGAGTACTGGAGTGGGGTACCTTTTCCTTCTCCAGGGTATCTTCCCGACCCAGGGATCGAACCCTGGTCTCCTGCATTCCAGGCAGACACTTTAACTTCTGAGCCACCAGGGAATAAAAAAGAAGATAATTCTTCCAAGGAAAGGCAGTCACCGAAGCCCTGCTCTGTTTTGGGAGCCAGTGGTCTAGCTGACCATGAGCTCGGCGGAGGTGAGCTCCCTGGGTGTGGCCAAGTGTCACCTCCTCCTGGAAGCCCTCCTGGTGGAGCCCAGGCTCCATCCACAGACGCACCTGTGAGGCCCTGCCCCCTGTGCGCGAACTCCTCCTGCAGTCCCTGCCACTCCCCTTGGAGGCTGGGAGAGCAGGAGGTTAGCCGCCCGCTTTACAGATCGGGAGAGGCTCAGAGGCATCAGTGATNCCTGGAAGCCCTCCTGGTGGAGCCCAGGCTCCATCCACAGACGCACCTGTGAGGCCCTGCCCCCTGTGCGCGAACTCCTCCTGCAGTCCCTGCCACTCCCCTTGGAGGCTGGGAGAGCAGGAGGTTAGCCGCCCGCTTTACAGATCGGGAGAGGCTCAGAGGCATCAGTGATCGCCGTGGAGTGGCACAGTTAGACGTGGAACAGGGATGAGGGATCCGGGTTCCCCAGAACCATATCTCCTTGATTGGACTCACTTTTTATTAAACTTTTTGGCCGTGCCTGTACAGCATTTGGGATCTTCTTTCCCCAGCCAGGGCTCAAGCCCGTGTCCCCTGCGGTGCAAGCACAGTCTCATATCCAGTGGGCTGCCATCGGAACCCCTTGATTTTGATTCATGTGAGTTCCTTCGCGCCCTGACTGTTTCTAAGGGACTTTAGAAGCAGCGTGCTAGTTAACATACGGCAGCGAGATCGTCTTCTTGCTCTGACCTGCAGGCCACAAAATTGTGAGGCCTTGGGCGCTTGCTGGAGGTGGCCACACACTTCCTTTTAGGCCTCCTGGTTCCCAGGGGAGAGGAGACCGCATCTGACCCTAGCCAGAATGTTCTGAGATACATCGCACCCGTGCAGTTGGAGGAGCACAGCTGTTCCTGGGGCTGGGCCCGGAGAAAGTTCTCCCGGAGGAGTCAGAAGGACGCAGTGATATGACGGGCAGCGTCCCCACGAGCGTCCTCGCCTCCCGCACAGAGGTTCCGTGGGGCTGCTTCTCGCCACTGGCGTCTGGGCACGTCATCAAAGCCCATCGCCCGAGGGTGCCCGCAGGTCACTTGCAGGCCCCACATCCACCGCTGGGCTGGGCTTTGCATCTGGAGCTCCGGCTGCAAGTCAGCCACCGGGAGCTTTGTTTCCGAAACCTAAAGATGGGGCGATTTCATGTGTAAATCCGAACGTCCGGCTTCTGTTGGCAGAAGGAAGGTGTGGCCACACGCGTGGCCCCCTGTGAGCCCCCCTGCGGGGCCGGCCNCCTCCGCTCAGCCCTCTCGCCTCTGGCCCGTGCAGGCCTCAGAGCCGCGGCCGGAGCCGCAGCGGGTCTGTGTGTCCCTCCGGCGCCCTCCTTCAGCCTTCCTCTCAGCGGGGAACATGCGATAGGACAGCCTGCTCTCCCTAACGAGGCCCTGGTTGATGGTTAGGAAATAGCATCCAGACTTGTGCCTGCAACTGTCCGTCTGTTCAAGGGCGAGAGTGACATTCCCTGGGGGTGGCTGGGATCTTGCCCAGGATTCACGGCTGAATGGAGGTCTGCGTTCACCTAAGGCTGAACCCCTGCATCGACTTCAGCTGCAGGCAAAGGCCCCATTCCATCCTTTTTTATCCCGTGTCACGGCAGGGACAGTTTTAGCCCAGAAAGGCTTAAAGCAAATAGCCAGCTTTGGCTACGCACAAAAGCGGGATGTGTGTTTGTGTGAGCCACGTGTGTCTGCGTTCTGACGTTAGGGATGCACGTGGAGTTTCCAGCTTCGTGCGGTGCGACCAGTTGCAAAGTAAGTGCCACGTAAATGAAGAGATTTACTCCTTGGCGTTAGCGATAAACCTGTTTAAAGTTGGAAGACAATTTCCAGAAGAGTGACTTTAGCTCTTTCTAGGGGGGGTACTTATGGGGCTTCGCTGATGGCTCAGATTAGGTAAAGAATCTGCCTGCAGGGCAAGAGACCCAGATTCCATCCCTGGGCGGGAAGATCCTCTGGGGATGGGAACGGCTGCCCACTCCAGGGTTCTTGCCTGGAGAACTCCATGGACAGAGGAGCCTGGTGGACTATAGTCCATGTGGTCACAAAGAGTCAGGAGGTACTTATAAATCATGATAATAAAACTCAACCATCCATCCACCCATTGATCCATCCAAGTGCCCTCGGCCCCACACCTAGGGGGCCTGGGTGCCGGGACACAGTGATGAACATGGTAGATGACTCTGCTTTCATGGAGCCGACCTTGGGAAGAGTGAGGTTGGGTACGTGCCAGCGAAGAAACAAACGAGGGATATCCAGATGTGAGAGGAGCTGTGGAAAGCGCAAGTGATGGGCTGGAGATGTGAAGGCAGTCACTTACGGTGCAGTGGTCCACGGGCCTCTCTGAGGCGGCACCTTGAGTTGCACCGTGGGGATGAGGATGGGCTCGGGACTCACTGCCAGCCGAGGGGCCACAGGTTTAGAGTCAGGAGGAGGCTGGGAGCTGCGGAGCAGGGAGGAAGCGGTGGGGCCGGGGCACTCGGTGCGATTCTCGCTGGCTGCGGTTCAGAGCCTCTTCTGAGAGCCCGGGGAACGAACCGCTGGAGAGGGCGAAGGAGGGTGAGAAAAAGCCCATGGCTCATTAGAATGCTTCCTGATTTTAGGCTGGCGGAGGGGTTAAGAGTGTGGGCTTGGCAGAAGTGAGTTCGGACAGAGATGTTTGGAGGCCAGGTGCCCGTGGGCAGCCGGGGAGCTGGGATGGGAAGGTGGGCGGCTCTGATGAGGAGTCTGCAGCAAGTGGGTGTCCAGGGAGGCCAGGGAAGGTCTTGTGCAGGACGCCACGGGAACACTTGGAACAAAGCCCCGAGGATTCCACACGAGGCTCAGTGGGCATCCGAGGGGTGTGTGTGTGGGAGGTGGTCTGCCCAAATCAATGAGCTCCTCATTTGCCCCCACGCAACTGGAGAAGACCTCCTGGGGATTGGAGCCGGGAGAGCGAGTATGTGGAGGACTCTGGCCTGGCAGGCAAGCTCTGAGCCCGGCTCCGTCCCCACCTGCCTGGGGAGGGCTCCTCCCTCGTGGACAGCAGCCTCACCCTGCTGTCTTCTTGCAGCCCTTCAACCATGGACACAAGGTGGCCAAGTTCTGCTACGCAGACGAGGTGAGTCCCTGGCGACCTGCCTGGCGAGTCGGCCTCCACTGCCACGGGGGTGGAGGTCAGCTACTGCTGGCCTCTCGGGCCGTGGTCGGGGTGGGGGGGTGCTGGCACTGAGGGTGCCCTGGGCAGGTGTCTTTGCCCAGGCCAGGTGTGCCAGGGCTCACGTGGGCCTAATGAGAGCTGCCTGGGCCAGGGCTGCGGCCTGCCCTGACTGGGGGAGGCGATTCTGGAAGGCTGAGCCCGGGAAAGGGAGGCATCGGGAGAGAAAGAGAGGCAGAGAGCTGGCGTCAGGGAAGGCCGGCGAGAGGGCGTGGGGTCGAGGCGCTGGCATCACGTGCCGATGAAGGCAGTTGGTAGCTAGGGTGCCAGCCACAGGGGTCTGTCTCTGGCCACAGTTCTGGCCCGACAAGGACGAGGTCAGGTCCTGACGTCATGGGCTGCAGGCCCCGAACAGCGGGTTTGGGAGTACTGGGCTCCGGGAGCTGGGGGAGGCCACGAGGGGAAATGGAGCGAGTCCTTGGCATGTGGACCCACCTGGCAGGCCCCTCGGGCTCCTCCTGACGGGAGCGGGGCAGGCTCCGAGCCTGGGGCAGCCCAGCTGGCTGTGGGACCCAGCGTCTGCCACTGTCGGCGGGAGGGAGGAAGGGGTCCTCCTGGGTGGACAGGGACCTTCCGATTGCTCCCCTCGGACTCTTCCTGCCGCAGGAGGAAGCCCCCAACCTCTTCCTCTTCATCAGGCCCTGCTCCACAGAGCCATCGGAGCCGCCTTGGCCGCCAGGAAGGAGTGGGACCTGAAGCCTGTGGCAGACCGGGCGCAAGTCTTCCTGAAGGCGGCTGACCTGCTGAGCGGGCCGCGCAGGGCCGAGGTCCTGGCCAAGACCATGGTGGGGCAGGTGAGGTGCCCACGGCACAGTGGGGGCTGTGGGGGTCACACCTCGTCCAGTTCTGCAGACATTGCTGTGTGGGTCACCAGGACCCACCAGGCCTAGGAGAGTGGACAGTTCAGTTTAGTTCAGTAGCTCAGTCGTGTCCAACTCTTTGTGACACCATGGACTGCAGCACGCCAGGCCTCCCTGTCCATCACCAATTCCTGAGCTTGCTCAAAACTCATGTCCATTGAGTCGGGGATGCCATCCAACCATCTCATCCTCTATTGTCCCCTTCTCCTGCTACCTTCAATCTTTCCCAGCATCAGGATCTTTTCCAGTGAGTCAGTTCTTCACATCAGGTGTCCAGAGTATTGGAGTTTCAGCTTTAGCATCAGTCCTTCCAATGAACACCCGGGACTGATCTCCTTTAGGATGGACTGGTTGGATCTCCTTGCAGTCCAAGGGACTCTCAAGAGTCTTCTCCAACACCACGGTTCAAAAGCATCAATTCTTTGGTGCTCAGCTTTCTTTATGGTCCAACTCTCACATCCATACATGACCACTGGAAAAACCGTAGCCTTGACAGACCCATGTATGTTATAGGCCAGGTGACTTGGAATGCGCTTGCCTGCCCTCCTCTGTAAGCAGTCCCTCGAGTCCGTCTGGCCCTGCCCGGGGCCAGGCCCTTGTGCTTGGCCTGGACTGACAGTGGCCCTGCGCGGTCCTCTAGGCTCTGTCAGGCCCCGCAGGCTTCACAGCGGTCTCTGTGACACCCCCAGCAGGTCACTCCAGGCGTATGAACCACTGAGCTCGCGCTGTCTGGCTGCAAGTCAGGACCCAGGTCCTGAGCCCGGCCCCCAGGGCCCTTCCATCCCCACCTCTGTCCAGCTGGCCAGCTGCTGTGCCCTTCCCTGCAGGCCATCCCGCCCACGATGTCACCAGTCTGGACCTTGCCAGGCTCCTGGACACCACAGACATCCTGACCCCGGGCTCTGGCCCAGGTCCCCTGGCTGGAGTGTTCCCTGCCTTCTCTGCCCCGTGGACTTTTTATTTTTTTCCATTGGCTGTCCTGGGTCTTTGTTGCCGTGTGGGCTGCTTCTCCAGGTGCAGCGATCGGGGGCTCCTCTCTAGCTGTGGGACGCAGGCTTCCCATTGCAGTGGCTTCTCTTGTTCTGCACAGGCGCTAGGGCCACGGCCCAGTAGTTGGGGTGCCCGGGCTCCAGAGGACAGGCTCAGGCATCGTGGTCCACGGGCTTAGTTGCTCCCAGGCGTGTGGGATCTTCCTGGACCAGGGCTCGAACCTGTGTCTCCTGCGTTGGCAGGCGGGTTCTTTACCACTGAGCCGCCAAGGAATCATCCCCTACTGTGTGAACTCCTTAACTGTCGAGGTCTAGCCCAGGCACCTCTGTGAGACTTCTGGGACCTCACCAGTCCAAAGGGACTGGTCCCACCTTTTGCCCCTCCCGACATGCTTTTCCTTCCTTAGTTACAGCTCAGGTCGCATTGGGGTGCGATGATGTCTTTATCTGTGTTCGCTGCACCTTTACAAGCTCTTTGGGCTTAGCAATCAAAATGTTAGTGTTTTCTTTCTGGGTCTTGCTCTGTGTCTGCGTGGAGTCACGGAAGCTCCTAATTAGCGCCTTTGGAGTGAGTGGTTATTGGGCTGGCAGGCAGCACTCGGAGCACGGAGCGCGGGGAAGGAGCCGAGGGAGGGGGTTCATTTCACAGGAAGGATCCTGGCTCCGCCCACGGCTCAGGCTCCGCCAGAGTCCCGCCCGCAGCCCCGCCCGGTCGCAGCCTGTAGCGAGCGCGCCCTCTGCTGCCCAGAGCTGCTACGACACCCCCCACCAGCCCAGCGTCTCCCGGTTGAGCCGCGCCCCCGGGGTGGTTGTTGGTCTCCAGAGGGTCCCAGTGAGCCACGCCTGGGCAGGAGGAGGCACACACACTCCGGGAGCAAAGGAAGATGCTCTTTATTTGACCTAAGACTCAGAAGCTCGTCGGAAGCTCGGTGGCTGCGCGGAGCGGGGGCCAGTGGGCAGGCGCAGGGAGGCGGCCGGAGGTTTCCCTCCCGCGCGGGGCGCCGGGGCAGGGCGGGCGGCCGCGTGTGCAGGAGGGGCTGCGGACCCCGAGAGCCCGACTCCGCGCCCGGAGGCCTTCCCCGCGCTGACGTCTGCGGTCCTCGGGTCCCCTGCTTCTCTCTCCCAAACACGCGTGCGCGTCATGCGGCTGCGGGCGCAGGCCCCCGCGTCGGGAGAGGGCTCTCGGAGGCCGGGCCTTCCCCGCCGACCCGGGGCCCTCCCGCCTGGCAGGGGAAGACTGTGATCCAGGCGGAGATCGACGCTGCGGCCGAACTCATCGACTTCTTCCGCTTCAACGCCAAGTTCGCCGTGGAGCTGGAAGGCGCGCAGCCCCTCAGCGTGCCGCCCAGCACCAACAGCGTGCAGTACCGGGGGCTGGAGGTACCGCCCGGGGGCTGGAGGCACCGCCCGGGCTGGCGCGCGGGGGCCGCGGGAGGCCCGGGGCCTGGGCTCACCCCTCTTCTTTCCCAGGGCTTCGTGGCGGCCATCTCCCCCTTCAACTTCACCGCGATCGGCGGCAACCTGGCAGGGGCTCCGGCCTTGATGGTGAGATGGGACAGCGGGCTGGGGGTGGCAGAACCGAGTCATCGCTTCCCCCTCAACAGTCAGGAGGCCACGTGGGCTCCCTGGGGCCCCGCCCTTGTGGGGAGACGCACACCAAGTGGAGGCAGCTGGCCGCCTAAAGAGGCTTCCGGGGTCAGAGGCTGATCTGGGTACCCACGTTGCCCCCCTCTCCCTGGGTGACCCCAGGCGAGCCCCTGCCCTCCTCTGAGGCCGTTTGCTCATCTGCGAGATAGAAATAACAGAAAAGCTTATGTTACAGGGTTGGGGAGAGCAAGTGAGACGGTGTTATGACTCGTCTTAACACCAGGCAGGTCTGGCCCAGTGCAGGGTCAGTGTTACGCAGGGGTTGCTGATGATGATAGTTACAGCTCGCCTTTGAATGCTTGCTCTGTGCCCATGACCTATTTGTCGGGTTGCATAGCTAATAGATGATGAAACAGGTAGAGGTTTGGGCTCGGTCTGTCTTGGTGGTCTTGAAGTCAGAGGGCTCCACTGCTGTGGTCAGGGTGCAGGTGGCTGGAGCTCCCGTGAGTTGGTGGGGGAGCTCTCCACCACCTCAGGGGGCCTGGGTCACCCAGGGAGCAGCAGGAGGAGGGCTGAGTGGTCAGGCGGCTGGGTGATCTGGGAGGTGCTCGTGCTCCGGCCCGTCTTCAGGCGTCAGTGCTCAGACGTGCACACACCCGGCGCCCACGTGCCCTCCTCCAGAACGTGTGCAGACAGAGCCCTGTGCGCACTGGCCCAGCCTCGCCCCGTGGGCCCCGGCGACTTGGAAACACCCAGGACAGACCGGCCCGAGGGGTGCTGGCAGGACCAGTTGGCACAGACTTCTGGAGGAAGGGAGCCTCGGCCAGAGCGTGGGAGCAGACAGGGCAGGGCGTCAGCTCATTCTCGAGGACTCTGAGGGTCCGGTGCCCAGCACCTGGGGGGGGCCGGGTAGGGGACATCCTGGCCTGCATGGGGACCTACGTGGCGGCTGCAGCTGAGGGATGCTGTACCTTGGGGCAGGGTGGGGGTCGGGGCTGCTGGCCTCCCTCGGCCTTGCGAGTCATCACCGTGCCTCCCGGGCAGGGCAACGTGGTCCTGTGGAAGCCCAGTGACACCGCCATGCTGGCCAGCTATGCCGTCTACCGCATCCTCAGGGAGGCCGGGCTGCCCCCCAACATCATCCAGTTTGTGCCAGCTGACGGGCCCACCTTCGGGGACACTGTCACCAGCTCAGAGCACCTGTGTGGCATCAACTTCACAGGCAGTGTGCCGTAAGTCCCCGAGCAGGGCTGGGCAGGGTAGCCTGGGGATGGTCCCCAGGCCTCCCAACCTCTGTCTGAGACCTGCGGCTGTGAACTCAGGGGCCAGGCACTGACTGTGTCCCGCTTCCCCGCTCAGTGGCCCTTGGGTGAGCCCCTTCACCTCTCTGAGCCTCCACGTGTGCTGATTCCTACCTTGCAGAGTCATTGTGAGGGTCAGACTAGCTAGTGCACTGGAAAGAGTGTCACAGGCCAGAAGCAGCCTACAGGTATTTGGCGATACGGATTTTGATGCCACCTCTGTCCCTAGAAAGGATAAAGGGGAGCTTGGAATGAATTGGAGGAGAAGTCAGGAAGGCTTCTTGGAGGAGGTGGTGTCTAAGCAGAGGAGTGGGCCAGGTGGAGGTGGAGGAGAGCAGTCTAGGCAGGAGAATGCACGTGCAGAGGCGTAAGGCTGACGCCCTTGTGCTCTAGGAGGTGGATGCGGTCCCATGAGGCTGGAGTGGGCAGCTTGGGGCTGAGGGTCAGAGGGTGGGGGCACTGCGTGGTTTGGTCCCAGCTGTGTTTTTGTGCACTCGGCTGATGTTTACTGAGCTCTGCTTGCCGGGCTCTGCTGATGCTAAGGCTGGGCAGTGAATGAGTGGACAGTCGGGTCCTGCCTCTGGGGGTTGTTTTGTTGTGACTGCACTGGGTCTTGGATGAGGCCTGTGGGATCTAGTCCCCCAGGCCAGGGATCAAGCCCGGGCCCCTTGCACTGGGAGTGTGGCGTCAACCACTGGACTACCAGGGAAATGCCTCTTGAGGGATTGGACTTGAGACTGTGGGACCCATGAAGGTGTTTGGACTTGACCCTGGAGATGGTAGGAGCCATGGAAGGTCACCTGCAGGACCGTGGAAGCAACAGTGTCAGTTGCTCGGCCGTGTCTGTCTCTTTGCAACCCCTTGGACTGTAGCCCACCAGGCTCCTTGTCCATGGAACTCTCCAGGCAAGAATGCTGGAGCAGGTTGCCATTTCCTTCTCCAGGGGATCTTCCCGACCCAGGGATGGAACCTAGGTCTCCCACATTGCAAGCAGATTCTTTAGAGGGAGTGGCTTAATCAGTCAGACTTCTGTTTCAAGCAGAGTACAGATGGTCGCTCTCCAGTTGGACATGGCCAGTGGCTCTGTGTTCTTTGACTCCTAATAGAGATGGACAGCTGTGTACCACCGGGGTAGTTTCACGTGAAAATCCAAATGGGGCCCCACTTACGAACCCGGTCCCCCAGGGCCTGCATTTCCCTGTGGCACTGCTGGCCGGGGTGGGTGGGTGGTCTCTGGTTCCCCGCCGTCCTGACAGGCCTGGGCCTCTGCGTGCCTGGACAGCCTCAGCCCCTCTGGGGCCTGCGTGTGCAGCCTCTGACCTAGATGATGGCTCTGGCTGCCCTGAGCACGTCTCTCGCGGCTGGGAGCAGGATTCAGGTTAGGCGGATCCGGAGAGGGAGAGCGGACGCCTGAACCCGGGTGGAGGTGGGAGCCGGGAGACTCGATCGCCTGTCTGTGGGGTCGGGGGTCAGTGGGAACATCCAGGCTCGAGGCTGGAGGTGGCACTGTTTACCAAGGGCTCCCCAGACGGCTGGGCACCCGGGAGCCTCGGGAAGGAGATGGATCAGAAGCTGGTCGCCTTGAGTTTGAGGTCCCCGTGGGTCGTCTGGGCGGGGAGGTTGGGTCTCTGCTCTGGGCCTCCCAGGTGCCCTGGGTTCACCCGCGGTGGCTTCTCGCCCTCTCTGCTGACCTCAGGGTCCCACCCGCCCCATCCAAGGTTTGCTGGGTGGCGACGGCCGTGTTAGAATTGCTGAGGAGGGCGGTTTTCCA
Organism: Philantomba maxwellii; assembly: GCA_006410695.1. Classification (NCBI taxonomy): domain Eukaryota; kingdom Metazoa; phylum Chordata; class Mammalia; order Artiodactyla; family Bovidae; genus Philantomba; species Philantomba maxwellii. The sequence continues at coordinate 250,572 of SJYS01024052.1, read as the reverse complement.
AAAGGCCCTCTCCGCCAGCCACGGGCCCCACGGGTCCCTGCCTATTAGCGGGTGGAGCGGGCGGAGCNTGTGGCATCAACTTCACAGGCAGTGTGCCGTAAGTCCCCGAGCAGGGCTGGGCAGGGTAGCCTGGGGATGCTCCCCAGGCCTCCCAACCTCTGTCTGAAACCTGGGGCTGTGAACTCAGGGGCCAGGCACTGACTGTGTCCCGCTTCCTCGCTCAGTGGCCTTTGGGTGAGCCCTTTCACCTCTCTGAGCCTCCACATGTGCTGATTCCTACCTTGCAGAGTCATTGTGAGGGTCAGACTAATTAGTGGACAGGAAAGAATGTCACAGGCCAGAAGCAGCCTACAGGTATTTGGTGATATGGATTTTGATGCCACCTCTGTCCCTAGAAAGGACAAAGGGGAGCTTGGGATGAATTGGAGGAGAAGTCAAGAAGGCTTCTTGGAGGAGGTGGTGTCTAAGCAGAGGAGTGGGCCAGGTGGAGGTGGAAGAGAGCAGTCTAGGCAGGAGAACGCATGTGCAGAGGCGTAAGGCTGACGCTCTTGTGCTCTGGCAGGTGGATGCGGTCCCATGAGGCTGGAGTGGGCAGCTTGGGGCTGAGGGGCTGAGGAGCTGAGGGTCAGAGGGTGGGGGCAGCGCGTGGTTTGGTCCCAGCTGTGTTTTTGTGCACTCAGCTGATGTTACTGAGCTCTGTGCTTGCCGGCCTCTGCTGATGCTAAGGCTGGGCAGTGAACGCGTGGACAGTCGGGTCCTGCCTCTGGGGGTTGTTTTGTTGTGACTGCACTGGGTCTTGGTTGAGGCCTGTGGGATCTAGTCCCCCAGGCCAGGGATCAAGCCCGGGCCCCTTGCACTGGGAGTGTGGAATCTTAACCACTGGACCACCAGGGAAATGCCTCTTGAGGGATTGGACTTGAGACTGTGGGACCCGGGAAAGTGTTTGGACTTGACCCTGGAGATGGTAGGAGCCACGGAAGGTCACCTGCAGGACCGTGAAAGTAACAGTGTCAGTCGCTCGGCCGTGTCTGTCTCTTTGCAACCCCTTGGACTGTAGCCCACCAGGCTCCTTGTCCATGGAACTCTCCAGGCAAGAATGCTGGAGCAGGTTGCCATTTCCTTCTCCAGGGGATCTTCCCGACCCAGGGATGGAACCTAGGTCTCCCACATTGCAAGCAGATTCTTTAGAGGGAGTGGCTTAATCAGTCAGACTTCTGTTTCAAGCAGAGTACAGATGGTCGCTCTCCAGTTGGACCTGGCCAGTGGCTCTGTGTTCTTTGACTCCTAATAGAGATGGACAGCCATGTACCACTGGGATAATTTCATGTGAAAATCCAAATGGGGCCCCACTTATGAACCCGGTCCCCCGGGGCCTGCATTTCCTTGTGGCACCGCTGGCCAGGGTGAGTGGGTGGTCTCTGGTTCCCCGCTGTCCCGACAGGCCCTGGGCCTCTGCGTGCCTGGACAGCCTCAGCCCCTCTGGGGTCTGCGTGTGCAGCCTCTGACCTAGATTATGGCTCTGGCTGCCCTGAGCACATGTCTCTCGCGGCTGGGAGCAGGATTCAGGTTAGGCGGATCTGAAGAGGGAGAGCGGACGCCTGAACCCGGGTGGAGGTGGGAGCCGGGAGACTCATTCGCCTGTCTGTGGGGTCGGGGGTCAGTGGGAACATCCAGGCTCGAGGCTGGAGGTGGCACTGTTTACCAAGGGCTCCCCAGACGGCTGGGCACCCGGGAGCCTCGGGAAGGAGATGGATCAGAAGCTGGTCGCCTTGAGTTTGAGGTCCCCATGGGTTGTCTGGGCGGGGAGGTTGGGTCTCTGCTCTGGGCCTCCCAGGTGCCCTGGGTTCACCCGCGGTGGCTTCTCGCCCTCTCTGCTGACCTCAGGGTCCCACCCGCCCCTTCCAAGGTTTGCCGGGTGGCGACGGCCGTGTTAGAATTGCTGAGGAGGGCGGTTTTCCAAAAGGCCCTCTCCGCCAGCCACGGGCCCCACGGGTCCCTGCCTATTAGCGGGTGGAGCGGGCGGAGCAGGCCTGGCCCCATTTGCCATGCTCTGGTGAGCAGCGGGCTCCAAGGTGGGAAAGTCATAAATTAGCATCAGCTACTGTGTCGCCAGCTCCCTGGTGATTAGCATTTTTATTGTTTTGTGGTGCTGAGGTTGGTCACACTTGGAGCCCCGGGAGGAGGCGGGGGCCTGAGCTGCCTCTCCCGGGACGCTCCCCGGTCCCAGGCCCGAGTATGGGCTCGAGGCGCTCCTCGCAGACCTCGGTGGTGTGTGTGCCCCGTCAGGCACCCGCAGCGTGCCCGGCACTGTCCTCAGCACTTGACTCACACCAGAGCCGTCCCCAGACGGCCCCGCCAGGCGAAATTGTTCTTGCCCGATTCCAGGGTGTGGCATGAACTTGAGGCCCAGAGAGGTTAAGCGTTGGGCACAAGATCACACAGCTGGTGCGCCCGGGTCGGGACAGGAGCCCCCACCC
>SJYS01024052.1:155872-177181 GCA_006410695.1 Philantomba maxwellii | reverse complement strand
TTTAGTCAAGGCTATGGTTTTTCCTGTGGTCATGTATGGATGTGAGAGTTGGACTGTGAAGAAGGCTGATCGCCAAAGAATTGATGCTTTTGAACTGTGGTGTTGGAGAAGACTCTTGAGAGTCCCTTGGACTGCAAGGAGATCCAACCAGTCCATTCTGAAGGAGATCAGCCCTGGGATTTCTTTGGAAGGAATGATGCTAAAGCTGAAACTCCAGTACTTTGGCCACCTCATGCGAAGAGTTGACTCATTGGAAAAGACTCTGATGCTGGGAGGGATTGGGGGCAGGAGGAGAAGGGGACGACCGAGGATGAGATGGCTGGATGGCATCACGGACTCGATGGATGTGAGTCTGAGTGAACTCCGGGAGATGGTGATGAACAGGGAGGCCTGGCGTGCTGCGATTCCTGGGGTCGCAAAGAGTCAGACACGACTGAGCGACTGAACTGAACTGAACTGAACTTCCCCTTTCGGTACCCTCACCCTCTGTTGGATCCCTCCTGACCCACCCTGCTGTAGGGAAAACCTCACAGAATAAATTCACAAGAGGCGAAAGTCACTGTGTGTCTGAAAGGAGTGCTGAGGGTGATGGGTGGCCCACTGCACGTGGTAGAATTAGGTGCTAGCCAGAAGGTAGCTTTGCCAAGGAGGCTTCCGAGCACCTGGGTGGAAGTACAGACCTGTACTTCCTGAAGAGGATTGATGTTTTAAAAATATTTATTTATTTATTTGGCTACACTGGGTCTCAGTTGTGGCACATGGGGTCTTCCCTGCGGCTCGTGGGATTTTTTTTTTTTTTCCGTTGTGGCATGCAGGATTTTAGTTGCAGCATGTGAACCCTAGTTGGAACACAAAGGATCTAGTTCCCTGATCAGGGATCGAACCCAGGCCCTCTGCACTGGGAGCTCGGAGACTTAGCCACTTGACTGCCAGGGATGCCCCCAGGTCTGCAGAGGATCAGTGGGGCCTGGTTACACCTGGTGCCTCAGTGCAGAGCTGAGCCGCCAGCGAGGGTGAGGCCTGCTGGTTTTGCTTTGAACCATGACCCGGACTGTCTTGGCCAGAGACCTGCAAGGCCCCCCTCTGGGAGGGGATCTCCGAATGCGCCTGTGCGTGCAGGAGCTCCCCTGCCTGTGACCTGCAGTCTCGGGGGGGGCGGCCTTGCGCGCCTGTGCACTCAGCTAAGCGAGTTCTGCCTGGTGCCCGCCCCCGCCCCGGAGTTGCCCACTGTAGCGCCAGGGCCGTTTCCTTGAACACGGATCATGAGCCCTCACAAGGGGAGGGGTCTCCCATCCCACCCAGCACGCTGCCAGACCCAGGGGGATCTGGTTCACGGCCCTCTTGTGTCGTGAGCCGGAGGTGTCTGATGGAGGTAAACAGCAGGCGTGCCAGTGACACCAGGCACTCTTTGTGCGTGCTGCGTGTGACCTGGGCGCTGCGTGTGAGCCGGGCGCTGCCCGTGACCCGGGTGCTGCGTGTGACCTGGGCGCTCCCTGTGGCCCGGCTGCTCCCTGTGACCCGGGTGCTCCCTGTGGCCCGGCTGCTCCCTGTGACCCGGGTGCTGCGTGGAGCACTTTACACTCGCCATCCCGTTACACTCTCACAGTCGCTGCCTGGGGGTTGTTATTATCCCCATTCTACAGATGGGGTAATTGAGGCTCTAGGGAGTCTTGAGTCACTCATTTGGTGATGGATGGAGTTGGTATTCCAAACCCGGTCTTCTGACTCTAAAATAAAAGCGAAAGTGATGCTTCTGGTGGTTAGGGTAGGGATAAGATTGTAGCGACCTTTGTACTGATGCTGTGTTAACAAGTAATGAGCACTACAAACAGCAGTTGCCGCCGAGCAGTCGGCTCTAGATTCAGAGCTGGTGGGGAGAGAGGAACGAGGGCAAAGCTTCTGCATTAACACACGTGGCTCCTGTCACGCATGCCATTTTTTTCATCCTTATGACACCCTTGCAATGTATGCAAAATTATATATTACAAGCTGTGTATTTTCTGAAGAGGAAACTATATACTTTCAGAAAGGGGCAGTGACTCGTCCAAGGTCTTAGAGCAAGCGGGCAGCAGAGCCAGGGCTGAGCTGGAGCTGCCCTCGGTGCTGTTGGTGATGAACACAGTGGTTACACTGTTGTCGGAATAGTGACATAAGTGATGGGTCCTTGGTGACAGTCAAGGAGAGCAGGTGGCCACAGAGACACCCAGATGCTTACACGTGGCAGAAGCTGTCCCTTTGCCATGTAACAATCTGGAAGCGTGCAGTCGAGAAGCAGTGGGCTGCTCTGCCCCACTCTACCTGTGGATGCAACTCAGGGCCCAACGTGGCTGCTCCAGCTCCCATCATCACATCTGCAGCCCAGCAGCGAAAAGGCGAGTGGGAAGATGACCATGTGCTCATTCCTTTTCAGGAACAACCTGGAGGAGGCAGGCGTAATTTCTCGTACATGACGCTGGCCAGAATTGAGCCACCTGGCCACACCTTGCTACAAGGGCGGGTGGGGATGTGGAATTTCGTGGCATCTGTGGTAGACATGTAAGGCATCACCCAGATCCCCCTTCAGTCTTGCCAATGGTCCTCAATCCTCCCTAGACATGGCTCCTGGCTGAAGAGTGCCGTCTTGCCTAGGTTACACCCCCTTCCAGTGGGGAGCTCACAGGCAGTGACTGGAAGCTGCGGGAATCTCGAGGACTGTCGAGGCGGGTCTCTTTAGGCACGGTGCAGGGCGACTGTGGAGAACCGCCCCCTCTTCAGAGGCCCCTGTGGGGTCAGCCAAGGCCTTTGTTGAGCTGGCTCTGCATCCAGCTTCTTCCTCTGCCCAATCGCACTTCTTCTGCTTCCTGTCCACAGGTGCCGCGCTGAGGGCTCTCCCCAGTAAACCTGCCCGCTCATCTCAGGGTCTGCTTCTGGGAAAGCCCAGCCTGCATCCATCAGATACACTTGGGAGCTCTGTTGCGAGGGGAGTCGCGGGGAAGGCCTGCTGGCGGGCAGCAGGACACTGGGTCATGGCAGAGCTCGCTGTGGGGCTGGGAGAGTGTCCGTGGCGGTGATGAAGGTGTCGTTCACGAGGCTGGCTGCATGGTGGTGGCGGTCTCGCTGTGGTAGAGAGTGGGAGGCATGGTGTTGCAACATCGCTGTTTTTTGCCTAGGATAGGCTTCCTGCCTGCGGGACCCCAGCTCAGAGAAGGGGAAGACGCCGCTCCCTCCTGGCCTCCTCTCAGGCGTGCGCTCCTCTCTCCCCCTCCCCGATGTTCTGTGCGGTCGGCGGTCGGCCCGTTCCCGTGCTCCTCAGACCCCCTGGCCCCTCTTCCTCCTAGTCGCCTTGAGAACTACCCTGCTCGGCCTGGGGTCTCAGCTGCAGCTTTTGCTGCGCTCATCCCAACTCGAGGTGCCTCCAGTCCTCCCGGCTCTGCTTCCCTGACGACTAGCCGAGCCTTTTGGCCCTCCCTGGGGCCCGAGACCCAGTCTCACTCTCTCCAGCTGGAGCTCTGAGCTCAGGGTCACTTGCAGGGGGTCCCGGGTGCTCTCCCGGGTAACCCAACCTAGATCCTCTCAGTGCTGGCGGTGGGAAGGCTGGCAAGGCGTGAACGGTGGTGATGGTGCTGGTGTGAGGCTGGTGCCAGCGGGCGCCGTGTCTCTGCTGGCAGTGGTGCTCTTGGTGGTGGTATCAGTGTGGTGACGGTGCTAGTGATGGTGTTGGCTGCATTTGTGATGTTGGAGATGGTGTTGGTGGTGCTGGCGGTGATTGCATTGGTGGTGCTGGTGGTGATGAGGATGGTGACGGTGTGATCTAACTGGTGAGGCTGGGGTGGTGGTGGTGGTGATGAGGATGTTAATGCTGGTCCTTCCCTTCCGAGCGGAATGTCTTCATTTAGTCTCTGACTCAGAGGCCAGAAGCCAAGGTCGCTGGTCCTTTCTTACAGCAGCAGTGTGTAGACCTCTCTCTGTCAGATCTGGTCCTTAGGGGGTCCTTTCAGATCCTGACTGGAGCGGAGCCGTCCAGGAGGGAGTTGGGTGGGGATGGAGCCTGGCGGACAAAGCTGTGTTTCTCTTCAGTCCCGCGTCATCCACCCCCTTCTCCAGAGAAGGGTGGGCGGGTCTGACCAGGCCCCGGGCCCTCTGTCACCGCAGTCCTTTGGGGCCAGGGACGGGTGACACAGAGCGGAGAGAGCCCTGGACGGGGAGTCAGAAAACTGGGTCCCAGTGCCAACTTCTGAGTCACTGCAACATGCCCCTTTGCTTCTGAGCCTCAGCTTCCCCTCTTCTATAATGAGGGTTGGGCAGGAGCTGAGGGTCTCAGCGGTCTCTTTAGCTGTCCCCCTTTGCTTCTGAGCCTGTTTCCCCTCTTGCATAATGAGGGTTGGGCAGGAGCCGAGGGTCTCAGCGGTCTCTTCCGGAGGCACCAGGGCTGCCTCTGGGCCGCGGGGAAGCAGGCCACCCGCACGGGGCTTCCTTAGTGAGCGGGCCCGGGCAGGCCTGGTTGACTGCCCACCCTGCGTGTAGTTCAGTCACTTGGGGGATCAGAGGAGCCAGAGAGGAGGGTTCGGGGGGGCTGATTCCTTTACAGCCGAGGGTGGGTTCACTCAGCTGCGTGGGTGTGTTTATCTTCAAAACGGATCACAAAGAAAACCCCATCCAGCCTGGCCCGGCCCTGGGCCCTGGGAAGCCCATCTGGGGTGGCCCGCCTCCTGGCCATGCCGCTCCTGTGGTTTATTAGCTGCACAGTGTCCACAGCGCCCTGCAAAGCCTGCTCAGGTCCCGCCACTTCCCTGCTCGAAACAGCTCCCATCCCATCAGAGGGAAACCCAGAGCTCTGCCGGGGCCCACAGGGCCCTGCCCGGCCTCCCTGACCCCTTCCTCCTGCCCGCCTCTGCTGGTCCTGCCCCAGGCGCGCCGGCCACCTGCTGTCCCAACACAGCGGCCCGCACGGCCACCTCGGTACCTTTGCACAGGCTTCTCGCTCGGCCTGGAAGACACACCCCCGGGGTTGGTTCCCTCGCCCCCTTCAGGTCTCTGCTCAAAGACTGCCTTCCCAGTTACACCCCCGGAGCCTCCTCCTGGTCCAGCCACACCCTCCGCCCCAGGCACCAGGCTCCTTATCTTGCCTCTGCTCTTTCTTCCCCACAGCCTGCATCGAAATCTGGCAGGATGTCTTTGCTGACTTACCTAATGTGTCTGTCTCCCCAGGAGAAGGGAGTTTTTAACTTGCTTCACTCTCTGCTGTGGCCTCAGTGCTTGGCATATAGTAAGTGCTCGAGAAACACGTGCTGATGAGATTCTGGGTGTTTTCACATCCGTGTTCCAGTGGGCCCCCAGCACTGCTGAATGGATTCGAGATGCAAGCGCTACTCTGATCCGTATGCGGCAGTGGGGGCGGAGGAGAGGGGCTTGGGCTGGGGGCTGCTGTCTCGAGGATGAGACCTGGGGCAGTCACTTGGGCCTGATGTGACACTGGGCAGGGCAGTGAGCCCAAGCTGAGCCTGCTTTCGTCATCTGTTGATGGGAGAAGAAGGATCCATTCTGTAGGAGGATGGCCCCAAGTTCCTTAATAAACTGGTAATGGCACCCCACTCCAGTGTTCTTGCCTGGAGAATCCCAGGGACGGCGGAGCCTGGTGGGCTGCCGTCTGTGGGGTCGCACAGAGTCGGACACGACTGAAGTGACTTAGCAGCAGCAGCAGCAGCAGGGGGCCTCCCTGGTGGCTCAGCTGGTAAAGAATCCGCCTGCAGCGTATGCGGGAGACCTGGGTTTGATCCCTGGGTCGGGAAGATCCCCTGGAGAAGGGAATGGCTACCACTCCAGGATTCTGACCTGGAGAGTTCCACGGACAGAGGAGCCTGGCGGGCTGCAGACCACGGGGTCGCAACGAGTCGGACGAGATGGAGCGACCAGCACTTCCACTCTCTCTGGGCTCAGTCAACAGGGAGGTCCAGGAGCCAAGGGGGAAAGGACTGGCTCACCGTCCCAGGGCTTGCCTGGTTTCCCTGGCGGTCCGCTGGTTCCGTGCTTCCACTGCAGGGGCTGCAGGCTCGATCCCTAGTCGGGGAACTAAGACCTCACGTGCCAGGTGACGTGGCCGCAAAGCAAACACCCCCTCCCCCCACCTCCCCACAAAAGAACTGTTAATAAACAGTGGCTCCTAGGATCTGATCATTACTATTAAAATCCCTCAGCCCCTTAAGAGCTATGACATCCGTGACTTAAAAGGAGGGAGGCAGGGGTAGGGGTCGGCCTAGGACCAGGCTCAGGAGCCTGGTAGAAGCCGCCTGTGCCCAGCCTCCCGCACCTCTTTCATCAGCCTCCACTCTAGGAAGGAGGCCTGTGTGTACATGTGAGTTTGAATGCTCAGTCGTGTCTGGCTCTTTGCGACCCCATGGACAGTAGCCCGCCAGGCTCCTCTGTCCACGGGATTTCCCAGGCAAGTACGCTGGAGTGGGTTGCCATTTCCTCCTCCAGGGGATCTTTCTGACCCAGGGATTGAAACCCATCTCCTGTGTCTCCTGAATTGCAGGTGGGTTCTTTCCCATTTGAGCCATCAGAGAAACCCAGGAAGGAGGCCTGCCAGACCCTTTCAGGGCCTAACTCAGCTCTATTCTCCAGGGACGTGAAAAGAGCCTCCACCTTAGAAAGGGTAGTTCTGGACCCAAGAGGGTGAAGGGGCCACCACAGGGAAGGCAAGAGTGCTGGGCGGGGCACCGAAGGCCAATTCCTGGATGGCCGCTGGTTCCTGAGGCCTTGGGGATCCCTTCTCCCTGGGGCCTCAGTCTTCCCATCTGTACGATGGTGCACCGCCCGTCTCCACTCTAAGCCCGCTTCTCTCCCACATTCAGCAGGAGCTGCACAGCGGGAGTGGAGCGTGGTGCCAGGCCAGCCAGGCCCCCCTGCCGCCCACCCGTGGCCTCCCTCCGGATCTCACTCCTTTGCGGCTTCTTGCCTGGGCCCCCCCTCCACCGCTGCAGCCCCTTTCTCGGGGTGTCGGGTGTGTCCATCCATGCGGGAGACAACGTGATCCGTACAATGGGCTTGCCCGTCCTGGGCAGGACCCAGCATGTCTCCCATCACTGAGAACTCTCCCTCTGTGAGACGGCCGTGCCCCTCTGCCCAGGGCGACCAGTGGACCTCGTCATTCTTTGCCTCGGGGCCCCAGCTTGAGTACCGAGCTTCCCAGAGGGTTCTGACCAGGGGCCCCGTTCTAGGCTGTGGGACGGGGGTGGGTCCCTGCAGCCTCAGCTTGTTCTCGGACCTGATTCCTTCCAGAAAGTCCGCTGAGGGCCAGGCTCGCTCTCTGAAGGGCAGTTCCAGAAGCCGGCAGCAGATGGCGCTGTTGACCCCGTTCCTGGGCAAGCGGCGAGCCGGCGTCTCCTGGGCTCCCGGCTCCGGGGCCTGCAGGGCTGCGGGGAGGCCAGACTCTCCGGCTCACTCTCCATCGCCCATCACTTGCCCCGGGGAAGGGCAGACTCTCACACAGGACACACAGAGGTCGTTCCCCTCTGTCGTTGTCCAGGCGCTCGTGTCTGACTCTCTGTGACCCCATGGATTGCACCACTCCAGGCCTCCCCAACCATCACCAACTCCCGGAGTTTGCTCAGACTCATGTCCGTTGAGTCGGTGATGCCATCCAACCATCTCATCCTCTGTCGTCCCCTTCTCCCGCCTTCAATCTTTCCCAGCATCAGGGTCTTTTCCAATGAGTCAGTTTTTCGCATCAAGTGGCCAAAGTATTGGAGCTTCAGCTTCAGCGTCAGTCCTTCCAGTGAACACTCAGGGCTGATCTCCTTTAGGAGGGCCTGGCTGGATCTCCTCTGCCTGCCTGGAGCCAAATCCCTGGGCTGTTTTCACCGAGCACNGGAGGATGGCCCCAAGTTCCTTAATAAACTGGTAATGGCACCCCACTCCAGTACCCTTGCCTGGAGAATCCCAGGGACGGCGGAGCCTCATGGGCTGCCATCTGTGGGGTCGCACAGAGTCGGACACGACTGAAGTGACTTAGCAGCAGCAGCAGCAGCAGGGGGCCTCCCTGGTGGCTCAGCTGGTAAAGAATCCGCCTGCAGCGTATGCGGGAGACCTGGGTTTGATCCCTGGGTCGGGAAGATCCCCTGGAGAAGGGAATGGCTACCACTCCAGGATTCTGACCTGGAGAGTTCCACGGACAGAGGAGCCTGGCGGGCTGCAGACCACGGGGTCGCAACGAGTTGGACGAGATGGAGCGACCAGCACTTCCACTCTCTCTGGGCTCAGTCAACAGGGAGGTCCAGGAGCCAAGGGGGAAAGGACTGGCTCACCGTCCCAGGGCTTGCCTGGTTTCCCTGGCGGTCCGCTGGTTCCGTGCTTCCACTGCAGGGGCTGCAGGCTCGATCCCTAGTCGGGGAACTAAGACCTCACGTGCCAGGTGACGTGGCCGCAAAGCAAACACCCCCTCCCCCCACCTCCCCACAAAAGAACTGTTAATAAACAGTGGCTCCTAGGATCTGATCATTACTATTAAAATCCCTCAGCCCCTTAAGAGCTATGACATCCGTGACTTAAAAGGAGGGAGGCAGGGGTAGGGGTCGGCCTAGGACCAGGCTCAGGAGCCTGGTAGAAGCCGCCTGTGCCCAGCCTCCCGCACCTCTTTCATCAGCCTCCACTCTAGGAAGGAGGCCTGTGTGTACATGTGAGTTTGAATGCTCAGTCGTGTCTGGCTCTTTGCGACCCCATGGACAGTAGCCCGCCAGGCTCCTCTGTCCACGGGATTTCCCAGGCAAGTACGCTGGAGTGGGTTGCCATTTCCTTCTCCAGGGGATCTTTCTGACCCAGGGATTGAAACCCATCTCCTGTGTCTCCTGAATTGCAGGTGGGTTCTTTCCCATTTGAGCCATCAGAGAAACCCAGGAAGGAGGCCTGCCAGACCCTTTCAGGGCCTAACTCAGCTCTATTCTCCAGGGACGTGAAAAGAGCCTCCACCTTAGAAAGGGTAGTTCTGGACCCAAGAGGGTGAAGGGGCCACCACAGGGAAGGCAAGAGTGCTGGGCGGGGCACCGAAGGCCAATTCCTGGATGGCCGCTGGTTCCTGAGGCCTTGGGGATCCCTTCTCCCTGGGGCCTCAGTCTTCCCATCTGTACGATGGTGCACCGCCCGTCTCCACTCTAAGCCCGCTTCTCTCCCACATTCAGCAGGAGCTGCACAGCGGGAGTGGAGCGTGGTGCCAGGCCAGCCAGGCCCCCCTGCCGCCCACCCGTGGCCTCCCTCCGGATCTCACTCCTTTGCGGCTTCTTGCCTGGGCCCCCCCTCCACCGCTGCAGCCCCTTTCTCGGGGTGTCGGGTGTGTCCATCCATGCGGGAGACAACGTGATCCGTACAATGGGCTTGCCCGTCCTGGGCAGGACCCAGCATGTCTCCCATCACTGAGAACTCTCCCTCTGTGAGACGGCCGTGCCCCTCTGCCCAGGGCGACCAGTGGACCTCGTCATTCTTTGCCTCGGGGCCCCAGCTTGAGTACCGAGCTTCCCAGAGGGTTCTGACCAGGGGCCCCGTTCTAGGCTGTGGGACGGGGGTGGGTCCCTGCAGCCTCAGCTTGTTCTCGGACCTGATTCCTTCCAGAAAGTCCGCTGAGGGCCAGGCTCGCTCTCTGAAGGGCAGTTCCAGAAGCCGGCAGCAGATGGCGCTGTTGACCCCGTTCCTGGGCAAGCGGCGAGCCGGCGTCTCCTGGGCTCCCGGCTCCGCGGCCTGCAGGGCTGCGGGGAGGCCAGACTCTCCGGCTCACTCTCCATCGCCCATCACTTGCCCCGGGGAAGGGCAGACTCTCACACAGGACACACAGAGGTCGTTCCCCTCTGTCGTTGTCCAGGCGCTCGTGTCTGACTCTCTGTGACCCCATGGACTGCACCACTCCAGGCCTCCCCAACCATCACCAACTCCCGGAGTTTGCTCAGACTCATGTCCGTTGAGTCGGTGATGCCATCCAACCATCTCATCCTCTGTCGTCCCCTTCTCCCGCCTTCAATCTTTCCCAGCATCAGGGTCTTTTCCAATGAGTCAGTTTTTCGCATCAAGTGGCCAAAGTATTGGAGCTTCAGCTTCAGCGTCAGTCCTTCCAGTGAACACTCAGGGCTGATCTCCTTTAGGAGGGCCTGGCTGGATCTCCTCTGCCTGCCTGGAGCCAAATCCCTGGGCTGTTTTCACCGAGCACATGTGTACTTCCGTGGGGCTTGCGTGGCGGGGGTCCTGCCAGGTGGGAGTGTGAGAGGAGGAGGCGGCTTACGGAAGGGGATGCTGGGGTGGGTTCCTGTGGTCAGCGTGTGCAAGTGCGTGTGTCTGTACGTGCACACACGAGAGGGACGGCATGTGGGGACCGGTGCACACGTGTGAGCGGGCGTTGTGTGTGTGTGAGCGGGTGTTGTGTGTGTGTGAGGGCTCGTCACCCTGTCCTTCTGGGCACGACTCTGTGGCTGTGTGTGGGGAGGTGTGTGTGTGTGTGGCTGCCCGTACGGGTGTCTTGCACACGTGTTTGGTGGTGTGTGTGCGCTCAGTGGGGAATGACGAACCCCAGGCAACCTCTGGGCTGGGCTGACGGATGCGGAGCGGAAGGAAATAAGTGCTCTGAGGAACAGCCAGGCTGTGGACAGACAGGCTGCAAAGACCAGGTAACCTCTTTGTTGGCGCCAGAGACCCTGGCCCGGCCAGGAGTGACCCGGGGGCCTCGAGTTAGGAGGAGGTGGCGCTGTCACCGTAGTAATGTCACATAATTCCGTCATGTGCACGGAATTACGGGCACGGATGGGCCACGTTCTTACACGCTGACTCGGGGCCCTTCGCACACGCACGCTCACCTGACATCCTCCTTGTTCAGTGCTCAGTCGTGTCTGACTCTTTGCGACCCCAGGGGCGGCAGCACGCCAGGCTCCCCTGTCCATCACCAACTCCCGGAGGCCACTGAGCCGGTGATGCCATCCAACCGTCAGCATCCACCTACTGCCCCCTCTTACAGGTGAGGAAACTGAGGCTCAGAGAGGCAGAGAAACTTGACTGCGGTCAAACTGGGAGGGCTGGCAGGGCTGAGACTGAGCAGAAGTCCAGTCCTGAGACTTGCCACTAAACCTCCCCTGCTCCAGGCAGGCCTGGCTGGCGGGCTGCGATGCTGGTGAGTATCAGGCGCCGAGCCTGGGATAGGACCGCAGGCAGATTCGAGGTTGAGGATGGGATAAGGGAAAGGGGTCGTCGACTCCCGTTGTCAAAGGAAGCAGCTCGGGGCAGTGGAACATTCCTGGCTCTGGGGCAAGTGCGGCCTCTGCCCGCAGCAGGGAGTCGGCCGCTGGGAGCCTCATTTTCCCCGTGTGCTGGCTCTGCCTGGTGCCAGAAGCCTTGCTGGGTGCCTCCCACCCCCATTCATCCCGAGTGCGTTTCCTGAGCCCCTGCTATGTGCCTCAGGCGGTTCTAGATGCTGGAGACGCAGAGGGTAGACATGGCCCCTGTGTTCAAGCTCCATGAGAGACGGGAAAGAGAAGCAGTGTCAGTGAGACCTGTTCAGACCGAGGGGGTGCGCCAGGAAGAGGAGAACAGGCAACTGGACAGGCTGGGAGGGTGTCTCCAGGGGACGCCCCTGGGCCTGAGGCCTGGGGGCCAGGAGGGAGCGAGCTGGGGCTGTCGGGATGGTGGCTGGAGGTCAGAGCCAGGACTGGCAGGCCACGGCGAGCACTTGGGGCTTTATTCTCAGAACAACCAGGAAGCCACAGAAAGGGTTAAGCAGGCCGGCCCTGAGCTGATTTGCCCTTTAAAGTTGGTTAAGGATCCACCTGCCAACACAGGCGGCAAGGGTTCGATCCCCGGCCCAGGAAGGTTCCACATGCTGCAGAGCAGCTGAGCCTGCGAGCCGCAGCCGCTGAGCCTGCGCTCCGGAGCCCAGCTGCACAGCCAGAGGAGCTCCGCGGGGGGAAGCCTGCACCCGCAGCAGCTAGAGAAGGCCTGCACGGCAATGCAGACCCAGCACGGGCGAGAATAAATCAATGAGCTTAATGTAAAAAAATGCTTTTTCGAAAGCTGGCCCAGGCACAATGCAGAGACTGTTGCCTGGGAGCTGGTGGTTCTGCAGAACGGGACTTGCCTACCTGCGGTGGAGACTCCCTGGACCCCTCCCTGCACCCGGAGGTTGGGAACGTAGGGGCCCGGGAAGTTGTGGCTTGAATTTGGATCCCGGAGGAAGCCTTCCTCCAGCTCTCGTCATTCCCATCAGTTCCCTGTGTCCTGTGACTTCCAACGCTTGCCCTGAGCTGGGAATTTTCTGACACCTGGAGATGTTTTCTTCACCACTGCGGATCTTGAGAGTAAGGTCTTCAGGTTCAGACACAGAGTTCAGATATCAGCTTGTTTCTTGTTGGCAGGATGACTTTGGCCAAGTTACTTCTCTGAGAGCCTCAGTTTCCCTGTCTATAAATGGGGCTGATGGAGCTTGTTAGAGGATAAGACTGAGGATTAGACGCGAGGGAGCACGTAAAGGGCTCGGCACAGGGTCAGCCAGGTGGCCGTCAGAGCTGCGTCGGCCTTTGCTGTTGCTGTGGTGCTGATTACTTAGTCACCTGAACTCCGGGCCTGGGCCCCTTAACTCTCTGAACTGCGGTTTCTCCACCTGTAGGATCAGACCCACTTTGAAGGTACAGCCAGAAATCCAGATGAGATGTGGGAAGGCTCATGACAGAGTAGAGACTTGCTTGGAAACGTGGTTTCGAGGTGCCCCAGTTGGCCCACACTGCTCTGGGGGGTGTGGGGGGCAGGCACCCGGCTAGCCGTGCAGAGAGGTGGCTCCTGGGGCAGGGGAGTGGCCAGGAGGCTGCCAGGTTGGCACAAGGCCCCCGGCCCCCTCCCGCCTCAGGCTCGTCCTCTGCTGCCCTCTCTTGCCAGCCCCCTCCTCGCCCTCCTGTGCCCCGGGAGTGGGCCTTTGGCAGTCTCCGGAGCCTCTCCCTTTCTGATTTGCATGTTTAAAATGTATCTGCCGAGCGTCTTCCTCCTAAGGTCCGGCCTCCCTCGCCGCCTGCCTGCTGTGTCTCTGGGAGCTGGGCTGTGTCCGTGCAGAGGAGCCCAGATGAGCACGCCTGCTCATTTCCCCACGCCAGTATCTTCCGAGGCGCCCTGCTCTTACTGGGGGTCCCGGCTTTGCCTGACCCGAGGGCCCTGCTCACTCACTGGGGCCGGGTGATGCTTGCGGGTCACAGGCCTGACACGGTGTCTGTGTCTCTGCGCCAGGCAGGCCCCGGCCCGAGCAATCGATTCTCCCTAATAATCGCCAACACCGCCCATGGCCCTTCCTCGGCTC
The DNA here is from genome assembly GCA_006410695.1 of Philantomba maxwellii. Taxonomy (NCBI): domain Eukaryota; kingdom Metazoa; phylum Chordata; class Mammalia; order Artiodactyla; family Bovidae; genus Philantomba; species Philantomba maxwellii. The sequence continues at coordinate 163,896 of SJYS01024052.1, read as the reverse complement.
CCAGGAGCCCTTTGGGCTGCGTCCTCTGGGCCTCACGCTGGGTTGCCCATGCCCTCTCTTCCGGGACTGGGTATGCTCTTTCCAAATTCTAGAAAGAACCACTGCCTGGTCCCTACCCCACACTCCTCCTGCTCCGCATGAGGCAAGAGGGCTGCCTCGGTTTCCGGTCGTCTCCACCTCCCTCTGGGTCATCTTGCACCGCCCACACTGGGCTCCCTTCAACTCCTCGAGGAGGAGGTGCCTTCCCGCCTCCGGGCCTTTGCACACGCTGCGTCCTTCACCAGAACTCCTTGCCAGCAGCTCCCGCACAATCTCCTTTTTACCCAGTTCACTCCCACTTGGCATTCAGGTCTCAGCTTAACTGTTACTTCCTTCAGGAATCCCTCTTGATTTCCTGGACTAGGTTAAGTTATTCCATTCCACTCCTTTTTATTTTTTCCCCAACCCATTTTTATGCGCAGCCCAACTCTTTGGTGCTCCGACCCTCCTGTGACGATTCTTTCGACAGCCGTCCTCCTCGCTCCATCTGAGGGGGCTTGCCTCTGCTTCGTTTGCTTCTGTGTCCCTCTGGCTCAGCTGATGGTGCTCAGGAGATGCTGACTGAATTGCGTGAATGGCTGAACGAATGCTGATGGAATGCAGTCAAACAAAGGCCTGAATTTTGGGCCATGAAAAATTTTCTTCCGTGATCATGGAAAAAAATGCTCCTCCCCAGGTCATCCTTCGTATGATGAGGTGGCAAGGCTGGGGCAGGAAGAAAAGGTCCTGATGGCGGGAGTGGACGTGGTTCCTTGAGGCCAGGGTCCAGGCGTGATGTCTGCCGAGCTGAATCTAAAAGTGATGATGGGCGGTGACGACGGACGCGGTGACGGACGTGCATGGCAACAGGTCTTGGCAGTGATGGTGCTGGGGTTGGCAGTAAGGGCTAGACTGGTGCTGATACTGGCTACTCACTAGGGCCTGAAAAACAGTGGCAATTTTGCTGTGATCTGGGGGGGATGGTATAACGCATGTTTAAGAAGATAGACTTTGGAGTCAGACAAGCCTGGTTTCCTCCCCTGTTTCTATTACTTCAGAGATTCAAGAAACTCTTCAGAGTTTCAGTTTCCTCATCTGTAAAATGGGTATAAACCTAGACAGCATATTTAGTAAGATTTTTTTTTTTAGAATTAATAGTGATATATACTCATTGAGGTGAGGTGAGGTGAAGTTGCTCAGTCGTGTCCGACTCTTTACGACCCCGTGGACCGTAACATACTAGGCTTCTCCGTCCATGGGATTCTCCAGGCAAGAATACTGGAGTGGATTGCCATTTCCTTCTCCAGGGGATCTTCCCGACCCAGGGAACGAACCTGGGTCTCCCACATTGGAGGCAGACGCTTTAACCTCTGAGCCACCAGGGAAGCCCTAGACAGCATATTTAAAAGCTGAGACTTCACCTTGCTGACAAACGTCCATATAGTCAGAGCCACGGTTTTACCAGTAGTTATGTAAGGATGTGAGAGCTGGACCGCAAGGAAGGCAGAGCACCGAAGAATTAATGCTTATGAATTACGGTGCTGGAGAAGACTCTTGAGAGTCCCTTGACAGCAAGGAGATCAAACCAGTCCATCCTAAAGGAAGTCAACCCTGAATATTCATTGGAAGGACAGATGCTGAAGCTTCAGCTTCAATACTTTGGCCACCTGATGTGAAGAGCTGACTCATTAGAAAAGACCCTGATGCTGGAAAAGATCGAGGGCAGGAGGATAAGAGGTGAGAGAGGACGAGATGGTTGGGTGGCATCACTGACTCAATGGACATGAGTCTGAGCAAGCTCCGGGAGATGGTGAAGGACAGGGAGGCCTGGCATGCTGCAGTCCATGGGGTCGCGAAGAGCTGGACACAACTGAGCAACAACAGCAACAACAAAAGGAGACAGCAGCAGTGTCTAGCCCGCAGGTGCAGGGCCGGCCTAGGGCGGTCATGCTGATTAAATGAGGGCGTTCAGGGGCAACTCCCGGCACAGAGCTTGGCCCACCTGAGGTTTCGGGTAAACACGCGTGGAGGGCAGTTACGGAGACCACAGCCTTGTGGTGAAGGCCTCTGGGCTGTTGCCGTTGCTGAGGGTGACCACAGTAGCATTTGTAATGCAGGTGATGAAGATGGCAACACTGGTGTCTTCCCTGCCACAGGTGTAGCTGATGGTGGTGAAGTGATGGTGATGATGGTGACGGAGGGGACTGCAATTTTTAAATTCAGCCTGTCGGTGAAAGGAACAGTGATGTGCTTGGTGCCAGCACACTTTGGGGAAGAATAAACAGAACCCTTGATTTTCATGTGAAGTCATTTCAGTCGTATCCGACCCTTTGTGACCCCATGGACTGTAGCCCTGCCAGGTTCTTCTGTCCATGAAATTCTCCAGGCAAGAATGCTGGAGTGGGTAGCCATGCCCTCCGCCAGGGCATCTTCCTGATCCAGGGATCTAACCTGTGTCTCTGTCTCCTGCACTGGCAGCTGGGTTCTTTAGCACTTGTACTACCTGGGAAGCCCTGCTTTCAGGTGTCATCAATAAAGTAGCACACGCGCGTGCACACACATACACACACACACTCACACACACACACACTCACTCACACATACACACACTCTCACACACATGCACACACACACGCTCACACACTCACACACACACGCACACACTCACACACTCAACACACGCGTGCACACACACACACACGCACACACGCACACACTCACACTCACACACACGCACACACGCACACACTCAACACACACACACGCACACACTCACATTCACACACACGCGCACACACACTCATACACACACACACAGTCACACTGTCGGGGGCCAGTGTGAGGAATCCCACCCGTGACAAGGTCATGCAGAAGGAAGCCTGACAAACGCAAGGACGTGATCAGGTTTCAGGGGTTCCCCCTGGAGTTTCCTGAGCATCTACCCCCCAAAAAATAAGAATCTGCCGGCCTTTGTACTCTGCTTTTCCACTCTTCTGATATTCTCTGGGAAAAAGTCAACTCAGGGCTTTAGTCTTCTGCATTTGAAAGGGATATTTCAGTTAAACCCCCTCTGATAACTCTCTAGCTTGCCTAACAGGTTCCCCAGACCTCTTACAGCTTGTGAATTGCTTACAGCCCCCAACCGTGAGAGGCACAAAGCTTAAAAGCATCTTAAAGAAACAGAGCCTTTTCTAAAGGGTTAAAAATCATATTGGTGATGAGTTTTCACTGTTGACTCAATGATTGCTGCCAGGCCTCCATATTCTTTATCTTTTAGGCACCTGGGAGGATGTTAATCAATGTAAATGGGATATGGGAAAAGATATATAATAGTTTTGATGTTAGCAACACTAGACTTTTGAGTTAATTACTGTTCTTTGTTATATATCACTGCACTCCTCTTGTGTCCTTGCTATGTAAGAATGTAACTTTATTTAGTGCTTTCTGAGAGTGGCACCAGACTTTGGGAAGATCAACACAAATAAGTCTTCTGGTTGACAAACCCTTATCAGAAAAAAGGCTGTAAAATGTTAATTGGCCCTTTTTGGCTAGAAGATGATGTAAATCACCTAAGACTTGTGTATGCAATTAGGTATGCAGAGAGAAAAGCCTGACTTTGATAAGAGTCAGGGCTGCTGAAGTTGCATAATTTTGTATTACCCATTGATTTCTATGTACAAAAAAAAGGTATAAAAGGAGATTCTAGACAATAGGGGCAGGGACAAGTCACTGGACTGGTTTCCCCCGTGTCTCCTCTTTAACTTCAGGTTGAATTCCCATCTGGAGCGGGGCGGCTCACCATGTCTACTTACTTGTCCTGGCTTCTAAGATCTCTAAGAGAGAGCCCAAGGCGGGGAACTCTCCAATATTCAAACGGATGCCGGTGGCCCAACGTAGATGGTGCAAGCTCCTTGTCTGGAGCTTTATTGGTCTTCCCCGTAAACCAAGTTATTCAGCCTCTTTTCTCCACTTAATTTTCCTACTACACTATTTCTTCCTAATCTAATCTTATATTTCTATATTAATAAATAAATAAGTTTTCCTCACCAACGCCGTCCACCCTTCGAATTCCCTGGATCCACCAGGGCTGGACCTCGGCAGTCACATGGCATAAAACAAGGCGGCAGGGGGCCAGATGTCAGGTGCACATTTTGCATCAGAGGAGAGGCAGGGGATGGAGGATCAGCAAAGGCACCAAGGGGAAGGTGGTTCTGGGCAGGAAAGGTGTGCTCAGGGCTCAGGGAATGGGGAGAGGCAGGAAGGAGAGGGACCGGAAGGGAAGAGAGAGAAGGCTGGAGAGACAGAAGCCGAGGCTGGTGGAGGAAGGGAGAGAGTGCCTGGTGTCTGTGTGACGTCCGGCGCCGTGTGAGAACCCCAGTCTCCAGGTGGAGCCCTGGTTCCGATCCTAGCTCTGCCATGACCCTGTGTGGCCTTGGGCCAGCTCTTATCCTCGCAGTCATCCCCGGGTTCCCCACGACTCCGAAGAGATTTAGCTCCCCTTTTAGAGATGGACACAGTGGGTATGCTTGGACTCAATTTAGAAGGCCGATGCCCTCGAGGCATCCAGCTCACACGTGTCACGGCAGGGTTGAGTCGGTTTGCAAGGACTCATACCAGGGTGTCTGAGGATCCTTCCTTCCCTTCCTGTTTGTGTGTCTAAGATGTATCTGCTGTGTGTCTTTAGCTGCCAGCCTCCCTCCCTGCTCTGCCTGCATCTCTAGGGGCTGAGCTTTCTGCAGAGAGGGCAATGCCTCGCCTAACGTCACACAGCCCGGGCAGGCAGAGCAGCGGCTTAAGAGGCACAGGTGAGAGCTGTGGTGTGAACCTCACCTTGCCCAGGGCTCTTCCCAAACTTGACCACAAGGGTGGGGAGCGGGTGAGGACCAGGGCAGCAGGGGCGAGGGGAACTAACCCCTATCGAGCAGGCACTGTAGCGTAATTAAGCCTGTGGACTTCAGAGCTAGGAAGGCCTGGCTTTGAACCCCAGCTTTGAATCTTATGGTCTAGCTGTGTGACCTCAGGTAATCCACTCACCTTCTCTGTGCCTCAGTTTCCTTGTCTGTAAAATGGAGGTGATAATGACGGGACCTACGGATGTCAGAGAATTCTTGTGAGGATTAGGTAAGTTTGTACATAGCCCCTAAGAAGTGGCTGCCCGGTGGCGGTGACCGGGGTTGCGTGCCCCTCTGTGACCGTCCTCTGCTGTGCTGTGCTGGGCTTAGTCGCTCAGTCCTGTCCGACTCTGTGACCCCACGGACTGTAGCCCGCCAGGCTCCTCTGTCCATGGGATTTTCCAGGCCAGAATACTGGAGGGGGTATCCATTCCCTTCTCCAGGGGATCTTCCCGACCCAGGGATCAAACCCAGGTCTCTGGCATTGCAGGTGGATTCTTTACCAGCTGAGCTACCGGGGAAACTCCGTCTCTACAGGTGAGAAAACGGAGGTCTAGAGAAGGCAGGTGGGAGATGCGCAGGTGGGACTCGTGCCCAGGCCTGGCTGGCTCCATGCCCTCTGTGGTCCCTGGGTAGAAGGATGTGCAGGGCTGGGTCTGGAGAGCTGGTGGCGAGTNTGTTGCCTGGGAGCTGGTGGTTCTGCAGAACGGGACTTGCCTACCTGCGGTGGAGACTCCCTGGACCCCTCCCTGCACCCGGAGGTTGGGAACGTAGGGGCCCGGGAAGTTGTGGCTTGAATTTGGATCCCGGAGGAAGCCTTCCTCCAGCTCTCGTCATTCCCATCAGTTCCCTGTGTCCTGTGACTTCCAACGCTTGCCCTGAGCTGGGAATTTTCTGACACCTGGAGATGTTTTCTTCACCACTGTGGATATTGAGAGTAAGGTCTTCAGGTTCAGACACAGAGTTCAGATCTCAGCTTGTTTCTTGTTGGCAGGATGACTTTGGCCAAGTTATTTCTCTGAGAGCCTCAGTTTCCCTGTCTATAAATGGGGCTGATGAAGCTTGTTAGAGGATAAGACTGAGGATTAGACGCGAGGGAGCACGTAAAGGGCTCAGCAGAGGTCAGCCATGTGGCCGTCAGAGCTGTGTCGGCCTTTGCTGTTGCTGTGGTGCTGATTACTTAGTCACCTGAACTCCGGGCCTGGGCCCCTTAACTCTCTGAACTGCGGTTTCTCCACCTGTAGGATCAGACCCACTTTGAAGGTACAGCCAGAAATCCAGATGCGATGTGGGAAGGCTCATGACAGAGTAGATACTTGCTTGGAAACGTGGTTTCGAGGTGCCCCAGTTGGCCCATACTGCTCTGGGGGCTGTGGGGGGCAGGCACCCGGCTAGCCGTGCAGAGAGGTGGCTCCCGGGGTGGGGGAGTGGCCAGGAGGGTGCCAGGTTGGNGCGATGTGGGAAGGCTCATGACAGAGTAGATACTTGCTTGGAAACGTGGTTTCGAGGTGCCCCAGTTGGCCCATACTGCTCTGGGGGCTGTGGGGGGCAGGCACCCGGCTAGCCGTGCAGAGAGGTGGCTCCCGGGGTGGGGGAGTGGCCAGGAGGGTGCCAGGTTGGCACAAGGCCCCCGGCCCCCTCCCGCCTCGGGCTCGTCCTCTGCTGCCCTCTCTTGCCAGCCCCCTCCTCGCCCTCCTGTGCCCGGGGAGTGGGCCTTTGGCAGTCTCCGGAGTCCCTCCCTTTCTGATTTGCATGTTTAAAATGTATCTGCCGAGCGTCTTCCTCCTAAGGCCCAGCCTCCCTCACCGCCTGCCCGCTGTGTCTCTGGGAGCTGGGCTGTGTCCGTGCAGAGGAGCCCAGACGAGCACGCCCGCTCGTTTCCCCATGCCAGCATCTTCCGAGGCGCCCTGCTCTTACTGGGGGTCCCGGCTTTGCCTGACCCGAGGGCCCTGCTCACTCACNTGGACTGTAAAGAAAGCTGAGCGCCCAAGAATGGATGCTTTCCAACTGTGGTGCTAGAGAAGACTCTTGAAGTCCCTTGGACTGCAAGGAGATGCAACCAGTCCATCCTAAAGGAGATCAGTCCTGAATATTCATTGCAAGGACTGATGTTGAAGCTCCAAAGCTTTGGCCACCTGATGCGAAGAGCCGACTCATTTGAAAAGACCCTGATGCTGGGAAAGATCGAAGGCGGGAGGAGAAGAGGGCGACAGAGGATGAGATGGTTGGATGGCATCACCGACTCAGGGGACATGAGTCTGAGCAAGCTCCAGGAGATGGTGAAGGGCAGGGAAGCTTGGCATGCTGCAGTTCACGGAGTCGCAAAGAGTCGGACACGACCTAGTGTGTCCGACAGCAACAGCAACAGCAACTGGGAGGGAAGGTGTGGGCCCGGGGAAGCGGGGGGGAGGGCTTTTCAGGCAGGGGCCCAGCGAGCGGGGGTGGGAGGCAGGGAAGAGTAGGAGGGTCGGGGCAAAGGGAGTGGCTTTCCTGTGGGCCTTAGGGGAGGGAGGGAGGCGCTGAGGGGAGAAGGCGGCCTGGCCAGACCCTTGGCATTTGTCTTAGCGTCACAGGGACGCAGCGGGGTGACAAAGGACACGTGAGGTGGAAGTTGAACCCCAGAAATTTCCTAGCAGATCGGTCCAGGATCAGGTGCCGGCAGTGGGGCGAGGTGGTCTTCCCTAAGCTCAGTGGCCCTCCAGGGCTTCGGGGGAAGGGACAGGACAGGAGAGGCCGATGAGCAATGGTGCGAGGGAATGAGCCGGGAAGCAGCAGCCTCAGCGCCGTGAACAAGAGCTGGTAGGGACTGCTGGACACGAGTTCCGACTCTGCCATTCCTGCACCGTGGTCTCTGTGTGCCAGACGGCTCTGAGTCTGGAGCCTTCATCAAGAGAATGACAGGAGCTCCCATTACTCTGAGGACTAAAGATCTTAATGAATGTGATGAGGCCAGAACAAAGGCTGGTGCAGCCTTTAAACACTCAATAAAGATTAGTTTTTCAAGATCAGTGATCAGTGCAAAGAAATGGAAGAAAGCAATAGAATGGGAAAGACTAGAGATCTCTTCAAGAAAATTAGAGATACCAAGGGAACATTTCATGCAAAGATGGGCTC
>SJYS01024052.1:108266-129820 GCA_006410695.1 Philantomba maxwellii | reverse complement strand
AACTTGTGGCCCCCTGCAGTGGCGCAGCGTCTTAGCCACTGGACTGCCAGGAAGTTCCGTAAACATCATCTCTTTACAGAGACGGCCCCTCCCCTCCAAGCACCCTAAGGCGACCGTACTTGGGCACAGTCCCAGGGGCTTTATCCCTGCCCATCCCTCCCAACAGGATGTGAGCTCCGTAAGGGAAGGAGCTGGGCAGAAGGGGACGCGTTGTGTCTCCAGGGCCCGGCACACAGTAGGTACTCAGTTAACGATGGGTGAAGGCAGGTGTTCTGGAGGCCCGAGAAAGCAATGACAGGTCTTTATCTTCGAGGAGCTAAGAGGGGTGTGTGTGTGTTCCCAAAGTACTTTGATTCTGAAGCAGTGAAGAGGCCACAGAGACAAGGGAAGGAGGGAGGCGGCCCTGGGCGAGGGTGAGAGGCTGACGGGGACGGCCCGGGGTGGGCCTCTGCCTCTTGGCCCCCAGGGCTTCAGAGAAGTGTGGGCATCACGATGGCCAAGTGGAAGTTCAGCCCTGGTTGCAGGGCCAGGGGCCGCCGGCCCCTCCTGCTGGACCCAGGTCCCCCCACCCGCTTTGGTTTCGCTCAGAGCCTTTGGCATTGCTTGAGTTCCTTCTTTTGGGAGGCCACAGGATGGGCCATAGCGTCTGGCCTGAGTGTCGACCCCTTTCCCTCTGGGTGACCCTGGGCAAGCTGTTAACCTCCGTTTCACAGCCAATCCATGACCCTGCAGGGGGTTGTGAACAGAGATGCAGAGATCCAGGCATCGAGTCCAGCACTTAGCACTCAGCGACCCAGCTCTCAAGGATCAAAGGCACATTCATACCCATATCTCAGCTGGGAAAAATGAATCCCAGGAAGAGGTCCCACACTTAACCCGTGTTTAATTGAGTGCCCAACTCCATGGCACCTGGGTGGGGGAGAAACCCACTTCTCTTCTTTGGTTTTGACTCAGCTTTTTAGCAACTCCCCTGGAACCCCACGCCTGCCCTTGATAAGTCCAGGCTTTTAGAAAAACGGAGCTGGAAGGGGCCTCTCTTAGAGGTCTTGGGGCCCTTGGATCCATTTGGCAGATAAGCAGGTAAAGGCCCGGAGAGCTCTGCCTGGCCAAGGGCGGGCAGAGCCTGGGAGAGACAGAGCAAGCCACGATGTACGCTGGGCAGGACGTCACCTCGGGGAGCCCTGGGTGTCTCCTGGCCCTGCCTGGGGACCAGAATGCGGGAGGGAGAGGAGATGGCACTGTGGACGTTCTTTTCTCCTTTTTCTCTCTTTTCTCTTCTCTCCCACTCCCGCCCCCCCCAAGAAAAAAATCCTGGATCTCCCACGACTTGGAAAAATGGCCCGGATCCCGTGTCTGGCTCCAGAGCATTTTACGGCCCTTTCCAGCCCGGGATGTGAAGCTCCCGGTGACATGAGCCCCCTCGCTCCACAGCCCCGGCCGGGGAGGGCCCATCCGTCTTCCCAGCTGGCGGCCGCGTGTGGGAACGGCCCTGCTGGCGGGGCGGCCACCTGTTGCCTTCACTCTCCCTAAGCGTCTGTTCCCGTCCTCCGCGGAGGCCGCGCTGGGGAGGGCCCGGGGTGGACCGCTGTCCCCGAGCAGACGCTGAGCATCACCGGCTTTGCCGGGGTGACGAGGCTGCCCTGAGAGTCAGTTTCTGTCCAGGGCCTGGGCTCCTGGGGGCGGTGTTCCACTGTGTTCCTTCTGGGAAAGCTGGTGGGTGGGTTCTGGAGCATCCGCAGAGGGGAAGGGAGCCGCCCCGGCTCGGGAGGGACCGGGACAAGCAGTGGCAGCGAAATGTGGGCAGCAGAGAGCGGGAGAAAGGCAAGCCAGGCTGAAGACCCGCAGCCCCGGCGCGTGGGGTGCATTTGGGGAGCTTTGTACTGGGGAAGGGGCTGGCAGGGATGAGGTTTCTGCCTGGCGTGGAAGATGACCTTGACCACTGAGGACCATGTACCTGGGCTCGTCCTGAGAACGACAGGAGTTACTGAAGGTTGCTAGAGCAGGAAGGAGACAAGCTCAGACATGCATTCCACAAAGAGCCTCTCTGCTCCCAGGGTGGAGGCGGGCCTGGAGGTGGACAACGAGGCAGAGATGGAATGAAGTGCAGGGCAAGGGGCATGAGGCCAGAGATGCATTTGGACTTGCTGGCGGGGAGGTAGACAGAGCCGAGAACTGAAACAGCACTGAGAGGCCTACGACAGATGTCTCTGGGTTCACGCCCAGCCTGGACACCCCTGACTGTGTCCCCTCGGCAAGCCACCTCTCCTGTTTCCCAAGCTGTGTGGTGGGGGCTGGGACAGGGAAGGGGTGGAGGACCTTGGACTGAGCCAAGCTCCCCCCAGATGTGCCGATGGTCGGCGCTGGGAGCGAGCCTCTCACCTCCCCGAGCCTCACTTCCCCTGTTGCTAACGCCTCAAACTCACGAGTGAGTTGGAAGCACCAGCTCAGTTTGTAAGGTGCCCAGCGCCGGGCCTGGCGACACACTCGGTGAAGCAGGATGGAGAATCCGTGTGCTTTGAGCCCCTCCCGGGGTGAACTTGCTCCATCTCCGGGACAGCTCTCAGCAGGGGTCTGCTGGGGGAGCAAGGCAGGAGCGTTGAAGGAAAATGGTGCCCGAGGGAGCCCTGGGTAGGGCGGCGCGAGAAGGCTGGGCTCCGGAGGGGCCACTCAGGTTTCAGAGATCCCGGGACCTGCAGAGCTCCGAGGAATTTTCCCAGGCCAGGCTGCAGGCAGCTGGAAGCCATCCGTCCCAGGGAAGGAGAAGGATCAGGGGTCCTGCCAAGGTCTTTCGCTGGGAACAAGAACACAGGAGTGGGGGCAGGATTCTCCCAGCCAGCCTGGAAAGATGAAACCCTTCTGCCCGGGCAGCTGCTGGTGGGGATGCCAAAAGCCCAACGGCCGGCTTCTGGGCTCCCCTGGGCCTGTGACCGGGTTAAGGGGGCCGTGTGGACCCCTGGCGGCCCGGAAGCCAGAGGAGTGGACCTAGAATCCGCCGTCTTCTGAATCTGAACCGCGTCTGGGGTAGACCTGCGTGGGGTAGGGGCCCACGCTCATTGCCCCTGGGGTGCTGAGGTTACTCCTGGGTAGCCGGGGTGCCTCAGGCATGGTGATGGGGAGGTGGGAGACAGTGGAGGTGGGAGACAGTGGGGCTGAGAGCCCTTCTTTGGAACCGGCCAAGGTGGGGAGCCCAAGTTCAAGGTCATCTCAGGGTCAGTGTTTGCTCTGCAGGCTATTGTGAAGATTAGAGATAAAACATGGAGAAACACAGCACAGTATATGCTCAGTAGGTGCTAATTATATCACCGAAGGGGATATTGACTAGCGATTAAGAGCACAGGCTGAGGCTGACTTCCTGGGTTCAGATCTCATCCCTGTCGCTTCCCGGGTCTGCTCATCTGCTCATTCCTGAACCTCCGAGTCCTCACGGGCTGCACTGGAAATAGTGGTGGGGCAGGGAGCCCCCCACAAGCATTAGCTGTTATTATTGAGATTGTTGCTCCCAACACCCCGTGAATGCTTTGGGCCCAGATCTACAGAATGAGAACATTTTTCTTTCTCTTGCCAACCCCAGTAAGAATAACAGCTGCTACTCACGCCTTCCCGTCTGGGTGTCAGGGGCCTGGCCTGATGGCTTACGTACGTTATCTTGGGAGTCTGCCCATCACACGCAGATATGTTGATTTACTGTTGCATTTGGACAGGGGAGAAGAGAAAGATCTTAGGTCTGTAGACACTCACCTAGGTCTCAAGGCCGGGAAGTGCCAGGGAGAAGAGATTTCAGGCCAACCTCACAGAGCGGGCTCAGGGAGGATTTCCAGGCCGAGGAAACAGGCGTGAAGACGGTGGGAAGACCACGAGGCTGGGAGTCAGGAACCAGCGTTCTTTCTTTGTTCTTTTTGTGCCAAGTTATGTTTTGTTATTTAAGTCATCCCTGTTACTTAAAAAAAAACACAAAAGCCTTTGATGCTCAAATAATCCACAAATTCACAATGCCACAAACTACATGGGAATTTAGAGAAATCTCACAGTCACCTATTTTGTCAGCCCTTCATATGGAACATCCACCTGAATCTTGGTGTTTTCTATAGAACAGAGATTATTTTACTTGATAATTTACATAAAACAGACAATAACCTTAATTGCAAGATTAGAGTGTTGAGAAAATGTTTTGTGAACATTTAAAAAAAGTTAAAGAGTGAGCATCCCAGAAAGTGAGCCAAAATGGCAATTGACAAAGAAAGCAGTAGGATTAAAGCGGGGCTCCCGAAGCCGGTGCTCTGGGGAACCGAGAGGCGCAGGATGGAGAGGGAGGCGGGGTTCTGGGTGGGGGACGCATGCGCGCCTATGGCGGATCCACGTGGGTGCACAGCAAAAGCCATCACGCTGTCGTAAAGCAATCACCCTCCAACCAAAATAAATTAATATAGAAAACATGGTATTTAAGAGAACAGACTCTGGAGCCAGACTGCTGGGGTTGACGTCTCAGCTCCACCACTTGCTCGTTGTTCTTGACCTTGGGTAAATGNCTCCTGCTGGACGAGTGAATGCGTGAACATACAGGCGAATGCCCACTTCTCAGGGGGTCACTGGTGGGCAGATGACCAGCAGCTGTAGGAATGGCACTCAGGGTTCTGGGAGCCTGAGGGAGGAAGAGAGGGATTATTTTGCCTGAGGGGCTGGGGACACTTTACTAAGAGACGATAGTTGATCTGGGTATTAAAGGACCAACAAGGTCACCAGCAGGAGGGGAGGGAGACATGCCCACAGTTGAAGGAGCAGCCTTTACTGGGGGCCACCCAGCCCCACTTCTCCAGTTCCGTCTTCCAAGACTTGAGGGAGCTCTCACACCCACGGGCTGGTGAGTTGCCCTCTGGGATGGGGGGCGGGGTCTGGTGGGAGCTTAGTCAAAGCCTTACCTGTGGGTGTTATCACGGTCTAGAGTGCCACTTGGGGATTTTTAGAAATCCTCACAGAGCCTGGAATGTCAGTGCAGGAAGGGCCCTTAGAGGGTGGTCAGCCCTGTGGTTCCCAAGCCAGCTTCCTCAGAACCCCAGGGTTCCACTGAGGCACCCCTGGGAATGAGAAGAGGGCTAGAGGCACCAGCTTCAGGCACAGCAGCACCCCTTTCTTTCGATCCAGCCACTCGGGTTCTGGGTCAGAACTTCAAAATCCAGGCTGTATCCCACCTTCACCTTCCGCGGCTACTGCTGGTTCTTAAAGATGAGAATCCTCACCTTGACCTATAGAGGGTTGGCACGTCCAGCCCCTGGCAGCCTTCGACGCTCACCAGACACCAGCTGTGTGTGTGTAAGAATGAGACGCTTGGACGGCATCACTGACTCAATGGACATGAGTCTGACCACAATGGTGGAGGACAGAGAAGCCTGGTGGGCCGCAGTCCATGGGGTCGCAAAGAGTCGGACACGACTTAGCAACTGCGCAGCAACCACAGCACACCCGCCAGCTTCCCCGGCTGATGCTGTCCCAGAGGGTGGCAGGCTCTGTCCCACCCCTCCTGCTCCCTCCTCCGGGACCCCAGGCCAAGTCTTAACCCCCAGAGGAGCCTCCCCTGTTCCCTTGGGGAGGTCCTGCCTCCTGTCGGTCATGCTTTTTCATTGTTGGTGCCACACTCTTCACTGCTGCCTGCCTTCTCTGCAGTCCATCGGTTCCCAGAGCACAGGGCGGGGCCCCTTTCCCGTGTGGCTCTGCCCCTGGGGTCCAGCACATAGCAGATGCTCAGCAGGTCCTGTGAAGTCAGCCACCTTTTGGACCACTCTTGGGGGGCAGATGGCGGGGTGACGCCCAGAGAGCGCTGCTCGGGACCGGGGGCCCCACGGTGCGTCCTCCATAACTGTGTCCTCTCCAGGGCTCTCCCTGTATCATCCTTGGCCACATCTCCACCCACCTCCCACTCTGCCTTAATCCTTGTGCTTCCCCTGGATGCCCCCTGGAACATCTGGAAACCAGGATGGGCATGGGAAGCTGGCAGGGGTCCCCTCTCCCCAGCGGGGGCAGGAAGTTTCTCTCCCCGCCAGCTCTGGCTGCCTGGCCCAGACCACTCTCCTCTAAGCCCCAGCCTGGGAAAGGCGCTCCTGGCCCCAGCATGGCATTCCTGGCCCAGCTTTGCCAAGGGCCTCAGCCCGTGAGGGCCAGGATATGGGGCGGGAGGGCGGATGCTGGCCTCCAGATCCATGGGGGTGGCGAGGGCATTTACGGGAACCAGCCTCCTGCCCGGCTGCCCTCCCAGCTTCAGGCCCCAAATGCAAGAAGTGGTAAGACGTAGGGTGGGGGAAGAGGATTCGGCCAGCAGACGGCTGGCGGCCAGGGAAGATGAATAATGACCCCAGCGAGGCCAGACCACTTCTGGGAAACACCCTTGAAAATTGATTCTCAGTGCGGAAAACCAAGGGATGAAGCAGGGCCTTTTGGGGTCTTTTTGAGCTTGTGGGCTGTGGCTGCTCCCCTGGGTCCTCTGGGGCCTACCATTCCCAGGAAGGCTCCGTCCTGCTGGGGTCCACCCAGTTTCCAAGGTACCGCGCCCGTCTGGATACACAGGGTTGCGGCCAGCTAGACAGAGATGATAACAGCAACAGTCCCTGGGGTTTGCCTAGCTCTCTCTATCCCAACGTGCTGCAGGCTGCATTTGAGCAGTTCATTAAATCCAGGCTCCACTTTTCCAANTACACAGGGTTGCGGCCAGCTAGACAGAGATGATAACAGCAACAGTCCCTGGGGTTTGCCTAGCTCTCTCTATCCCAACGTGCTGCAGGCTGCATTTGAGCAGTTCATTAAATCCAGGCTCCACTTTTCCAACAACCGAATGCTCTCGCCTAGTAGGTACACAATGTCTGATCTTATTCCACTGTGGCTTTGTAACAGTGCTGTGAGTTGGTAACTGTTGCTGATTCCCATTTCGCGGATGAGAAGACTGAGGGTCCCAGGTTATTGTTGTGCCCAAGGGCTCCTAGCTGGTATGGAGCAGACCTAGGTTTCTGCCTGCAGATCCCACAGTTTCCAATGGGGAAGTGGGTGGGATTCAGGCCAGAGTGCCCTGAGGTGGGTCTCATCGCGCCAGCAGCTGGAACAGAGTGTCTTTGAGACAGAAATTGTAGACTTGCGGTCCACCGGCTCCAGAACAAACAGGCAGCCCACCAAGGAACACATGCTAGTGTTTGCTTGTTTTTTCTCCTGATTATTATAGTCAGACATGCTTATTAGAGAAAATATAGAGACGGATAAAGAGGAAAATAAGCCACACCTGAGGTGGAGTCAGTGGGGAGAAGTCGAAAGCCAGATATTCTGGGTTCATATCTCTGTTCTGCCCTGGGAAGGGCACTCAAATTCCCTGAGAATCAGTTTCCCCTTCTGTAGGATGGGGATAAAAACTCCCTTCACTGTCCTGAGATGATGATGGGAGTAAGATAATGTTTGAGCAGTGGTCAGAGCTCATCAAGCGGACCAGCTTATTATGGAAAGGTGACTCTCCCTNCTCTGCCCTGGGAAGGGCACTCAAATTCCCTGAGAATCAGTTTCCCCTTCTGTAGGATGGGGATAAAAACTCCCTTCACTGTCCTGAGATGATGATGGGAGTAAGATAATGTTTGAGCAGTGGTCAGAGCTCATCAAGCGGACCAGCTTATTATGGAAAGGTGACTCTCCCTTCCATACAACTATTATTCCATCACAAGGATCAAGCCGTGTAAACTTTGAATCCTGCTTTACAAAAACCTTTCTAAATTGAAATATTTACCCTTCGTCCCATGGTTACAACTCCCGTATATTCAGTGGAATGTCAAAACCCGTGAATTGATGTGTTGACATTGACCTTGAAGTTGACGTGGACTTGCCTAGTTCTCTGCGGTCTCATCGCTTGGCGTAGATTGCCTAACCACCACCACAATCAAGATACAGGACATAAGGCTCTCCCCTTCTCTGCACCCACTTTCTTCTCACCCACAGCCCCAAGCCAACAACCATNGAACAGAGATCATTCTGTCGTTTTTGAGATTGCATCCAAGTACTGCATTTCAGACTCTTTTGTTGACCATGATGGCTACTCCATTTCTTCCGAAGGATTCCTGCCCGCAGTAGTAGATATAATGGTCATCTGAGTTAAATTCACCCATTCCAGTCCATTTTAGTTTGCTGATTCCTAGAATGTCGACGTTCACCCTTGCCATCTCCTGTTTGACCACTTCCAATTTGCCTTGATTCATGGACCTGACATTCCAGGTTCCTATGCAATATTGCTCTTTACAGCATCGGACCTTGCTTGTATCACCAGTCACATCCACAGCTGGGTATTGTTTTTCCTTTGGCTTCATCCCCTCATTCTTTCTGGAGTTATTTCTCCACTGATCTCCTGTAGCATATTGGGCACCTACTGACCTGGGGAGTTCCTCTTTCAGTGTCCTATCGTTTTGCCTTCTCATACTGTTCATGGGGTTCTCAAGGCAAGAATACTGAAGTGGTTTGCCATTCCCTTCTCCAGTGGACTAGATTCTGTCAGCCCTCTCCACCATGACCCGCCCGTCTTGGGGCCCAGAGGAGCAACCGCACGTCCAAGGAGCGGTAGCTGTGCGGATGCAGGAGGGCCGAGCGAAGCCACTCCACGTTCAAGGTCAGGAGGGGCAGCAGTGAGGAGATACCGCTCGTCCAAGGTAAGGAGCAGCGGTTGCACTTTGCTGCAGCAGCCGTGAAGAGATACCCCACGTCCAAGGTAAGAGAAACGCAAGTAAGACAGTAGGTGTTGCGAGAGGGCATCAGAGGGCAGACATGCTGAAACCATAATCACAGAAAACTAGTCAATTAACAAGATTAGAACTAGCCATAGAAAGGTCTTACCAGACCCACCCCCACAACATACCTCTTAAGATAATATTAGTCAGAGGTTCCTGTTGAGAAGGAGAGGAAGCAATGACCCTTTGAGCAAGGTTCGTTGTTGTTATAGAATCATTAGCACAGAGCTTAAGGAAAAGCATATCCTTGGGCCACAGACGGAACTGAACTGAGCCATTAGCTCTGGGCTTAACGAAAGTTAGTCTTAAAGATTGTTGTCATAACAGCTCAGATTTTAA
Organism: Philantomba maxwellii; assembly: GCA_006410695.1. Taxonomy (NCBI): domain Eukaryota; kingdom Metazoa; phylum Chordata; class Mammalia; order Artiodactyla; family Bovidae; genus Philantomba; species Philantomba maxwellii. The sequence goes on along the minus strand of SJYS01024052.1, from coordinate 120,743 downwards.
GAAATATGACTTATGTGACTAGGACAAAGCAAGGTAGAAAAAAAGTTTGTTCTTTTCTCCTTCTTGAGAGCCCCAGACCCCTTTCTCTCCTCCAGGACCCCTTCCTCCTTGAGGGTCCCGGACTGCTTATTTAAGAATCACCTTACCTATCCAAGAACCAGCTGCCTCAGTGGTACTGGTGTAAGCACCACTGCTGATGGCGTCAGTCTCAGTGAAGACAGTCTCAAGCGATCCCTGACGGTGGCGGTGCTGATCCTGTGGTACAGACATGACGCCTCCTGTTGGCGGTAGTGGCATTAACAGTGTTACTGGTGTGGTGTTGGTGACAGTGATGCTCACATTAACACTGGTGCTCTCAGTGTACGTGTTAGTCCTGGCGTGATTCCTGGTACTCTCGTGATTGCTGCTGGTGTCAGTATTGTTGGTGATGCTAGAAAGATTTCTGGTGCTTCGTTGGCACGAACATTGTTCTTGGTACTGGTGTGGGTGTTTTTTTAAATTAAATTTATTTATTTTTAATTGGAGGATAATTGCTTTGCAATACCATGTTGTTTTCTGCCATACAACAACGTGAATCAGCCACAGGTATGTATACGAACCCTCCTGAACCTCCGTGCCATCTCCCACTTCATCCCACCCTGCCAGCTTTCACAGAGCGCCGGGTCTGAGCTCCTCGGGGCATACGGCGGGTTCCCACAGGCTCTCTGTTTACACGTGGTAAGCATGTAATGTTTATAGATGGTAGACACGCAGATGTCTCACCGCGACTCTCTCCTTCGTCCTGCCTGGGCCGTTCCCCGCTGTGCCCACAAGCCCCTGCTCTGTGTCTGCATTGCCACAGGCGCCTGCCGATGGGTTCACCATGACCATCTCTCTAGACTCCGTAATATGTGATAATATACATCTCCTGTTTTTCTCTTTCTGACTTACTGCACGCGGTATGATAGACGCTAGATTCATCCACCTCATTAGAGCTGCCTCAAGGGTGTTCCTTTCTAAGGCTCTGTGATATTCCACTGTATACATGTACCCCAACCTCGTTACCCATTCACGCGTCTATGAACATCTAGATTGCTTCCATGTCCTAGCTATTGTACAGAGTGCTGTGATGAACATTGGGGTATGTGTGCCTTTCTGGTATGGGTGTTGAAGACGGTAGAGCTCACAGGCTGACAGGTGGTGTTGGTGGTGGGACGCGGATAGTGCTGACATTTTGACAGGTGGTGTGGTGATGAGATGGTGGTAGAGCTGACATGCTGACTGTTGGTGTCCATGATGAGATGGTGGTCGTGCTGGCATGCTGACTGGTGGTGTTGGTGGTGGGATGGTGATACTGCTGACATGCTGGCTGGTGGTGTCCATGGTGAGATGGTGGTAGAGCTGACGTGCTGACTGGTGGTGTTGGTGGTGAGATGGTGGTAGAGCTGACATGCTGACTGGTGGTGTTGGTGGTGTGGTGGTGGTTGTGCTGACCTGATGATGAGTGGTGTTGAGGTTGTGCTAACATTGTCACTGGTGTTGGTAGTGGTGCTCCTTGGCAAATGATCTTGTCCCCTGGGACCAGCACTCACTGAGCTGGACTGAAATGATGGAGCAGCTGATGATCATTCAGCTCCTCTAGCCAGACTGCCCTTAAGATGTCTGTGCCCTGCAGACACATCTGTGAGTTTTGCCTGTGCCTATCCTTGTTTTCCTTGTGAAAACTCCAGCCAGACTGGAAGAGCTTGCCCACAGTTCAGCTGGGTTAGGAAGGGAGTTGGAAAGAAAAAGGGGCACAGTGTGGGGCAGGCGATACTGGGGGAGGTGGGGCCCACAAAACCTTCCCGATGAAGGCTTTTCTATTCTGCCCCTTCCCTTTAGCCCCCAGACCCTCTTTTCCTTCCCCCTTTCTATCCACTGTCCTTCACTCTTGAGTTCAGCTATTCAGCAAAGGCTCACTGGGGACCCTTGGGGCCAGGCCCTGGGTGGGGCCCTGTCTTACCCTCCTGAGCAGAACACATTGGGAACCGTGAGTCCTCCGAGAGCGCAGAGCCTGTCTAACTTGCTCGTCACAGTGTCTGCAGCTCCTGCTGGACGAGTGAATGCGTGAACATACAGGCGAATGCCCACTTCTCAGGGGGTCACTGGCGGGCAGATGACCAGCAGCTGTAGGAATGGCACTCCGGGTTCTGGGAGCCTGAGGGAGGAAGAGAGGGATTATTTTGCCTGAGGGGCTGGGGACACTTTACTAAGAGACGATAGTTGATCTGGGTATTAAAGGACCAACAAGGTCACCAGCAGGAGGGGAGGGAGACATGCCCACAGTTGAAGGAGCAGCCTTTACTGGGGGCCACCCAGCCCCACTTCTCCAGTTCCGTCTTCCAAGACTTGAGGGAGCTCTCACACCCACGGGCTGGTGAGTTGCCCTCTGGGATGGGGGGCGGGGTCTGGTGGGAGCTTAGTCAAAGCCTTACCTGTGGGTGTTATCACGGTCTAGAGTGCCACTTGGGGATTTTTAGAAATCCTCACAGAGCCTGGAATGTCAGTGCAGGAAGGGCCCTTAGAGGGTGGTCAGCCCTGTGGTTCCCAAGCCAGCTTCCTCAGAACCCCAGGGTTCCACTGAGGCACCCCTGGGAATGAGAAGAGGGCTAGAGGCACCAGCTTCAGGCACAGCAGCACCCCTTTCTTTCGATCCAGCCACTCGGGTTCTGGGTCAGAACTTCAAAATCCAGGCTGTATCCCACCTTCACCTTCCGCGGCTACTGCTGGTTCTTAAAGATGAGAATCCTCACCTTGACCTATAGAGGGTTGGCACGTCCAGCCCCTGGCAGCCTTCGACGCTCACCAGACACCAGCTGTGTGTGTGTAAGAATGAGACGCTTGGACGGCATCACTGACTCAATGGACATGAGTCTGACCACAATGGTGGAGGACAGAGAAGCCTGGTGGGCCGCAGTCCATGGGGTCGCAAAGAGTCGGACACGACTTAGCAACTGCGCAGCAACCACAGCACACCCGCCAGCTGCCCCGGCTGATGCTGTCCCAGAGGGTGGCAGGCTCTGTCCCACCCCTCCTGCTCCCTCCTCCGGGACCCCAGGCCAAGTCTTAACCCCCAGAGGAGCCTCCCCTGTTCCCTTGGGGAGGTCCTGCCTCCTGTCGGTCATGCTTTTTCATTGTTGGTGCCACACTCTTCACTGCTGCCTGCCTTCTCTGCAGTCCATCGGTTCCCAGAGCACAGGGCGGGGCCCCTTTCCCGTGTGGCTCTGCCCCTGGGGTCCAGCACATAGCAGATGCTCAGCAGGTCCTGTGAAGTCAGCCACCTTTTGGACCACTCTTGGGGGGCAGATGGCGGGGTGACGCCCAGAGAGCGCTGCTCGGGACCGGGGGCCCCACGGTGCGTCCTCCATAACTGTGTCCTCTCCAGGGCTCTCCCTGTATCATCCTTGGCCACATCTCCACCCACCCCCCACTCTTCCTTAATCCTTGTGCTTCCCCTGGATGCCCCCTGGAACATCTGGAAACCGGGATGGGCATGGGAAGCTGGCAGGGGTCCCCTCTCCCCAGCGGGGGCAGGAAGTTTCTCTCCCCGCCAGCTCTGGCTGCCTGGCCCAGACCACTCTCCTCTAAGCCCCAGCCTGGGAAAGGCGCTCCTGGCCCCAGCGTGGCATTCCTGGCCCAGCTTTGCCAAGGGCCTCAGCCCGTGAGGGCCAGGATATGGGGCGGGAGGGCGGATGCTGGCCTCCAGATCCATGGGGGTGGCGAGGGCATTTACGGGAACCAGCCTCCTGCCCGGCTGCCCTCCCAGCTTCAGGCCCCAAATGCAAGAAGTGGTAAGGCGTAGGGTGGGGGAAGAGGATTCAGCCAGCAGACGGCTGGCGGCCAGGGAAGATGAATAATGACCCCAGCGAGGCCAGACCACTTCTGGGAAACACCCTTGAAAATTGATTCTCAGTGCGGAAAACCAAGGGATGAAGCAGGGCCTTTTGGGGTCTTTTTGAGCTTGTGGGCTGTGGCTGCTCCCCTGGGTCCTCTGGGGCCTACCATTCCCAGGAAGGCTCCGTCCTGCTGGGGTCCACCCAGTTTCCAAGGTACCGCGCCCGTCTGGATACACAGGGTTGCGGCCAGCTAGACAGAGATGATAACAGCAACAGTCCCTGGGGTTTGCCTAGCTCTCTCTATCCCAACGTGCTGCAGGCTGCATTTGAGCAGTTCATTAAATCCAGGCTCCACTTTTCCAACAACCGAATGCTCTCGCCTAGTAGGTACACAATGTCTGATCTTATTCCACTGTGGCTTTGTAACAGTGCTGTGAGTTGGTAACTGTTGCTGATTCCCATTTCGCGGATGAGAAGACTGAGGGTCCCAGGTTATTGTTGTGCCCAAGGGCTCCTAGCTGGTATGGAGCAGACCTAGGTTTCTGCCTGCAGATCCCACAGTTTCCAATGGGGAAGTGGGTGGGATTCAGGCCAGAGTGCCCTGAGGTGGGTCTCATCGCGCCAGCAGCTGGAACAGAGTGTCTTTGAGACAGAAATTGTAGACTTGCGGTCCACCGGCTCCAGAACAAACAGGCAGCCCACCAAGGAACACATGCTAGTGTTTGCTTGTTTTTTCTCCTGATTATTATAGTCAGACATGCTTATTAGAGAAAATATAGAGACGGATAAAGAGGAAAATAAGCCACACCTGAGGTGGAGTCAGTGGGGAGAAGTCGAAAGCCAGATATTCTGGGTTCATATCTCTGCTCTGCCCTGGGAAGGGCACTCAAATTCCCTGAGAATCAGTTTCCCCTTCTGTAGGATGGGGATAAAAACTCCCTTCACTGTCCTGAGAAGATGATGGGAGTAAGATAATGTTTGAGCAGTGGTCAGAGCTTATCAAGCGGACCAGCCTATTATGGAAGAGTGATTCTCCCTTCCATACAACTATTATTCCATCACAAGGATCAAGCCGTGTAAACTTTGAATCCTGCTTTACAAAAACCTTTCTAAATTGAAATATTTACCCTTCGTCCCATGGTTACAACTCCCGTAGCTTCAGTGGAATGTCAAAACCCGTGAATTGATGTGTTGACATTGACCTTGAAGTTGACGTGGACTTGCCTAGTTCTCTGCGGTCTCATCACTTGGCGTAGATTGCCTAACCACCACCACAATCAAGATACAGGACATAAGGCTCTCCCCTTCTCTGCACCCACTTTCTTCTCACCCACAGCCCCAAGCCAACAACCACGAATCTGTTCTCCATCTCTACGATTTCGTCATTTCAAAAATGGTAGATAAATGGAATCATACGGCATGTAATCTTTTGAGGTCTTTTCTTTTTTAACTCAGCAGAATTCTCTGGACGGTCATCCAGCAGCTGACTGCACCCATAGCTCACTCCCTTTTCTCTCTAGCTAGTATTCCATAGAGTGGATGCACCGCTGTTTGAATAGTCACCGACTGAAGCACCTTTGGGCTGTTGGGCTATTACACACGGACGTTCACGGGCAGGTTCTTGTGTGGACATCAACTTTTATATCTCTGGGGTAAATCCCCAGGATAGTGATTGCTGGGTTGTGTGGTAAGCATGAGGAGGGCTTGGCCACCCCCTCCAGGGTTCTTGCCTGGAGAGTCCCATGGACAGAGGAGCCTGGCAGGCTACAGTCCATGGGGTCGCACAGTGTCAGGCACGACTGAGCGACTAAGCCGCACGCAGCGTGGTGAGCACATGCTTAGCTTTTAGAGAGACTGAGAAACTATTATCCAGAGAGGCGGTGCCACTTTATGTCCCCACGTGAGAGCTCCGGCTTCTGATTTTCACCAGCATTTTATGTCACCGTTTTTATATTTTTAGCTGTTCTAATCATGATATCTCATCGTGGTCCTAATTTGCATGTCTCTAATACCTAGCCCCTTGGACAGCAAGGAGATCCAACCAGTCCATCCTAAAGGAAACCAGTCCTGAATATTCGCTGGAAGAACTGATGCTGAAGCTGAAACTCCACTACTTTGGCCATGTGATGAGAAGAGCTGACTCCTTGGAAAAGACTCTGATGCTGGGAAAGATTGAGGGCAGGAGGAGAAGGGGAGGACAGAGGATGAGATGGCTGGATGGCATCACCGACTCGATGGACATGAGTTTGAGCAGGCTCCGGGAGACAGTGAAGGACAGGGAAGTAGTGGGCGTCCCTGTATGTCCAAACCAGGTGTGAATCACAGCCGGGTGCAATCTAGGGATTCCTCAGCTGAGGGAGCCCCTAAAGTATGCATTCCTCTCACTCTAAATCATGCAGGTGAGGACCTGAGAAGGCAAGCGACCAGCCCCAGGCTGCACAGCACGGTGGTGGCAGAGGTAGTTAGAGCAAGGAATCGGGGGGATGAGTGAACGGCTGGTCCCGTGACAGAGGGCCAGGCGACATCCCAGGCGGTGGCGCCCCTCACCCCTGGCTGCTGCACCCCTTCCCCACACCGTGCCCAGCCTTTCTGCCGGAGCTGTGACAGTCACGTCACTGAGACCTCCCAGGCTTCCTCCCCCAGCAGCCTCTCTGGAGACCACCTTCTTGGCCATCAGCCAGACTTCACAGCTAAAATCTGAGCAACTAATGGGAGTGGATGGCTGAAAGGTTTCTCTGCTGCTGCTGCTGCTGCTAAGTTGCTTCAGTCGTGTCCAACCCTGTGCGACCCCACAGATGGCAGCCCATTGGGCTCCGCCATCCCTGGGATTCTCCAGGCAAGAACACTGGAGTGGGTTGCCATTTCCTTCTCCAATGCATGAAAGTGAAAAGTGAAAGTGAAGTCGCTCAGTCGTGTCTGACTTAGCGACCCCATGGACTGCAGCCCCCCAGGCTCCTCCATTCATGGGATTTTCCAGGCAAGAGTACTGGAGTGGGGTGCCATTGCCTTCTCTGGTTTCTCTGCTAATTGGGGCCTCATCAGAGGCTGCTGCAGCCACAGCTGGGCTGTGGGAAGCCCAAGTGGTGAGGCCTGTGGTGCCAGAGCCCTGGTACCCCTCCTGCCACATCCACAGAAGAAGAGGCTCAAGTCTCAGGTGGCAGGGTCTTCATAGACCCCTTTCATTCACTCCACAAAGACTTATTGGGGCAACTCTATGCCAGGTGCTGTGATATGATGGCCACCAAGAGGGACAAGTGGCAGGCAGCCACGCCCTGCCTTCCCAGGGCTGACAGTCCACAAGCAGAATCACACGGGAAGCGCACAGACAAGACTATGTCAGCTGGCGACAAGTGCACTTGGAAAACGAAGCAGGAAAGCGGGTGGGGCTGAGCTTGAGGTGCTGTGATCAGAGAAGACGACGTTTGGACAGGGACTTGAGGGACGAGGAGGAGGGAAGCAAGCAGAGATCTGGGGAAGAGCGCTCCAGGCAGGGGGAGCAGCACACTCAGGCAGACTTGGAACCGGGCGTCAGAAATCCATGACTTGCTGGGCGGCCTTGGGCCAGGCCGTGGCTCTCCTAACAGGACTGGGCTTGCTCATCCTTCCTAGCCTTCGCTTCTGTGGGCGCCACAGGGAGTGGGAGGGAGGTGGAAGAGAAGCTAGGCTTTCATCTGGGAGCCGGGCAGCTCTGGCAGAGGTGTGGAAAGTCCAGTGGAAGCCTGCAGGGCTGCGGCTGCCGGCAGGCTGGAGACCCTGTTTCACACGCTCTAATTGAATTAACTCTTAGCACTTTTGCAGCCAATGCCCCCAGCTCTAGCTTTCATAGAGTTGGCCAACTCTGGCAGTAATTTAGGAAATTGTATTTCATTTCTCCAGGATGGCTGGAGAAGGTCACCCAGCAGGTGGGGGCCCCTGAGGAGGTAGACCAGATGTCTCCAGGAATGGCCGCCCCCTCAATGGGAAATTGGAACAATTAAGGATGGGTGAAGAGTTGAGTCATTGGAAAAGACTCTGATGCTGGGAGGGATTGGGGGCAGGAGGAGAAGGGGACAACAGAGGATGAGATGGCTGAACGGCATCACCGACTCGATGGACGTGAGTTTGGGTGAACTCTGGGAGCTGGTGATGGACAGGGAGGCCTGACGTGCTGTGATTCATGGGGTTGGAAAGAGTCGGACACGACTGAGCGACTGAACTGAACTGAACTGAAGGATGGGCAGGTGCAAAGCTGGCGTGAGAACCAACGCTCTCCTCACCCTAGGAACTCCCAGAATGATGGGGGCAAACAGCCCCTGCTTTGAGGCACTCCCTGTCTGATGGGAGAGACCTGCCCTGAGAAAGCTGTCCGGTGGTGGAGACAGAGCCCTGACTCTGGAAGAGTTCTTAGTCTAATTCAAAAAGACAAGCAAACCAACAAATGGGAAAGACGCATACCAGGAAGCTTATGAAGGAAACCAGGCCTGGCTGCTGAGGATCCCAGCGGAGCCCTGCAGGTGGCTTTGGTTCACATCTTTGCGGCAGGCGTAGGGACGCCTGGTCCTCGGGGCCAGTGGCTCAGGGACCTGGGGTGTGGCAGGAGGTGAGAGGTGGGACACGAGAGACGAAGAGAGTGGGCTTCAGGGCCAGGTCGCCTGGCTTTGTACCTAGTGCCAGCAGCTGCCAAGGGTATGGCCCTGGACATGTTATCTGGCCTCTTGAGTCTCAGCTTCTTTCATCTGTAAAAGAGCAGGTGGTGGGGCTTCCAATAATCTACATCTGTAGGGAATTCCCTAACGGTCCGATGGCTGAGATTCTGCCCTCCCCGCGCAGGGGGCCGGGGCTTGATCCCTGGTCAGGGAACTAGATCCCATACGCTGCCACGAAGAGTTCACACGCCATAACTAAAGGTTCCCCTGGGCGGCAGCTAAGGCCTGGTGCAGCCGAATAAATACATATTTAAAAAGCCTCACACCTGCAAAGCACACCTCATCGGAAGGGCTGACGCTGAAGCTGAAACTCCAATACTTTGGCCACCTGATGTGAAGAACTGACTCATTGGANGACGCCTGGTCCTCGGGGCCAGTGGCTCAGGGACCTGGGGTGTGGCAGGAGGTGAGAGGTGGGACACGAGAGACGAAGAGAGTGGGCTTCAGGGCCAGGTCGCCTGGCTTTGTACCTAGTGCCAGCAGCTGCCAAGGGTATGGCCCTGGACATGTTATCTGGCCTCTTGAGTCTCAGCTTCTTTCATCTGTAAAAGAGCAGGTGGTGGGGCTTCCAATAATCTACATCTGTAGGGAATTCCCTAACGGTCCGATGGCTGAGATTCTGCCCTCCCCGCGCAGGGGGCCGGGGCTCGATCCCTGGTCAGGGAACTAGATCCCATACGCTGCCACGAAGAGTTCACACGCCATAACTAAAGGTTCCCCTGGGCGGCAGCTAAGGCCTGGTGCAGCCGAATAAATACATATTTAAAAAGCCTCACACCTGCAAAGCACACCTCATCGGAAGGGCTGACGCTGAAGCTGAAACTCCAATACTTTGGCCACCTGATGTGAAGAACTGACTCATTGGAAAAGACCCTGATGCTGGGAGGGACTGGGGGCAGGAGGAGAAGGGGATGACAGAGGATGAGATGGTTGGATGGCATCACCGACTCGATGGACATGAGTTTGAGCAAACTCCAAGAGTTGGTGATGGACAGGGAGGCCTGGAGTGCTGCAGTCCATGAGGTCGCAAATAGTCGGACACGACTGAGCGACTGAACTAAACACCTGTAAAGTGCTCAGATCAGGCATGTAGCAGTAAATAGTTCTTATTTTGTGCTCAAAAATACACTTTGCGGCTGGTCAGACAGGCTCGGGGAGGGGCAAAGATTTTTCCAAAGCTCCTCAGTTAGCTGTGTCTGCCCAGAACTTGAACCCAGACCTCGTGATTCCGTGTCGGGTCTTCTTTCCAAGCTGCTCCCCCAGCCTGGCTGTGTTCACAAGTTCCCAGGATTTTCACAATGGCGCTGTGACGTGGTCCAGGGAGACGCGGTACCCCGTTCTGCAGCTGAGGGATATGAGGCGCAGAGGACTTTGCCAACCTAAAGGTAGGAACCAGCCACATTTTATTCACTGGAGCACACCCCCAAGCCTTGGCCTGCAGTGCACGATCAGGTGACACTTGTTGGGGGCAGAGATTGGAGCTTAATATCCCCCTGGGTGGAGCTGAGACTCCAACCCAGATCTTTCATCTCCCAGGCCCCATCTGCCTCTCTCAGCCCCACTGCCCACCCTAGATGCAGACATTTGGATCAGTCCTGCCCAAGGCCCCCCATCTAGTCTATGAGGCTTGCAGCCTGTCTACCTGCTGGGAGGTTTACGTGAAGACGGTGGTGGTGGGGGAGCCTCTGGGCCCAGACGCTGAGACCTCATGTCCAGGGCCTTGGGAAACCTCACACCTGGCTGGGGAAGATGACAAGCACAGCAGAACAGTGTCTGTGACATCCTGTGAATTAATCTGAGCGTCCTGGGCCTCGGGCAGTACAAGCAGTGGCAGCGGGGGGATCTGTCTCCAGCCTTGATTAAATCAGAACGCTCTGCCAGCCGGTGCCTGTTAGCACAGCCAGGAAGGGCAGCGAGAGCAGAGAGGATGTGACTGACACGTGAGGGGAGAGAACACCAAGGGGGGGTGCAGGGCTGGGCAGGGACAGGGAGGACTTTGGGCCTGGGCTCCGCAGCTGGGCGACAGGGCCGCCCACCATGCATCCCCCCGGGAGGCAAGCTGCCCCTAGGTCTCCCAGGTGAGGATGCGCGAAGCAGGTCCACTTGGGCTCTGCAGACCCCAGAGGTATTCCTTATGTGTGTGGGCAGAGGGGGCCTCTTGCACTGGGTGTTGTGGGCTGAGTAGGAGTTTTCCTGGCTCCTTCCCACCACCGTCATCCCTCGTCTCTGGTCTCAACCCCCGTGCCTGGTTGATTCACGCCTCTGCACCTCCGCACATACTCCTGTCTGTGCCACCCGGCAAACTCCTGCAGATGGTGGAAATAAGCAAGTCCAACCAAGGAGAAAAACCGAGGCTATTTACTCTTAGCTTGCGGTAGCAAGGAGGCAGCCACCGTCAGCTGCGTTTTGGCGGAGACTCCAAGGCAGGCAGAGAAATGGGGGAGCTTATAATGGGGAGGAAAGGGAGGCTTTAGGATGCCCAGACTGAAGGCTGTTGGCACAGGGAGCCTGCAGATGAGCTGATGGGAAGCAGGGCACCCTAGCTGGGTCGGTGGTGCGTATTTGGCCTCCTCTGGCAGCTCCTAGGGGCTTCCCAGGTGGCGCTAGTGATGAAGAGCCCGCCTGCCAATGCAGGAGACACAAGAGACTCGGGGTCGATCCCTGGGTCGGGACGATCCCCTGGGGGAGGGCATGGCAACCCACTCCGGGATTCTTGCCTGGAGAATCCCATGGACAGAGGAGCCTTGTGGGCTGCAGTCCCGAGGGTCACACCGAGTCTGACACAGCTGAAGAGACGTAACACGCGCGGTTGTTCCTAGGTTGGCAGTGAGGGCAAGCGTGAGGGAAGCAGCCAGTGCTTCAAGTCCTGGCCATACAGGGCTGGCCGCTTTGAAGTTACTGCCCCGTGCTGTCAGTTGGCGCCCAGCGGGCGGGTTTGCCGCAAGGCTGCCTGCAGCGGGCTGACGTCCTGGGCTGTTGGTTATGCATACAGAGTTGGTTTCCGGGGCAGGCCCACAGCAGGTGTTGCTGTGGGTCAGCCGGTCAGCGTGCTATTTTTATGTTTGGTCTGGCATTTGTGCAATTAGTCTCTCAACATCCTTCAGGAACAAGATCAAGGGCCACCTCCTCCAGGAAGCCTGTAGACTCCACCAAGATCAGTGCAGATGTCTTTCCTCCACGCTTCCACTCGCATGGAGGTGTCTAGGCTCTTAGTTCAGACAATTAAGGGTTTGAATCCCGTTTTCCCCACTGGGTAGTAGCGTCTGTCCAGAGCAAAGTGACTTGCTGTCTCAGCTTCCTCATCCGTGAGATGGACGGTAATGACAGAACAGTCAGGATGATGAGCTGGGATGATAGGCACACAATGTTTAGGGCACGGCTTAGCGGGAGTAGTAAATAGGAACATGAAAGCGGCTCCCTTTGAGGGAGGGGGAGGGCTGACTGCAAGCCTCAGGGTGGATGGGATGCTTGTTTACAAACCTCTCTTCCCCTTAGACTGGCGTTTCCAGGTACCCTTTTCCCTTCAACCACCCATCCGGCTCCTGGTGTGGCCAGGCCCTGCACAGGCTACTTGGCCTGTTGGCCTCATCTCTACTGAACTGTGAGCTCCTTGCGGGCAAATCGATTTTCATTNGCTTGTTTACAAACCTCTCTTCCCCTTAGACTGGCGTTTCCAGGTACCCTTTTCCCTTCAACCACCCATCCGGCTCCTGGTGTGGCCAGGCCCTGCACAGGCTACTTGGCCTGTTGGCCTCATCTCTACTGAACTGTGAGCTCCTTGCGGGCAAATCGATTTTCATTCCTCTGTTCTTAATGCCTAGTTCAGGATCTAGCCAGGAGTGGGGGCCAGGGGAGGTCTGACGAATGGGGGATGACGTGAGAGATGAAGGAAAGCCTGCGGTGCTCTCTGAAGCCCCGCCCCCCCTTCCTCGGTTTCG
>SJYS01024052.1:89142-108117 GCA_006410695.1 Philantomba maxwellii | reverse complement strand
GGCTTATGCTGGGGGAGGGGTGGAGGCAATGGGAGGAGGATGGGAGCAGGTGGGGGCTTCACCCAGGGCAGGCTTCGGATGGCTGGAGCTCTGCGGCGGTCGCACCCTCCAGAGGGAATGAGTGCCTCTTGACAGGGTGCGTAACCAGCAGCAGAGGCGCCATGAGCAGTCTTTGTCTCACTCATTCAGTTATGTGTACACGCATTTGTTCATTTATTGAGCACCTCTATATACCAAGTACTGGGATGGGCTCCCAGGACAGAAGGATAACAGCAGATTAGTGAGTCCCAGAGTGCAGGGGATGTCGAGTGGGAGCCCCACACACCCTTCCTTGGCCAGAAGTGTCCACAGGCTCTTGCCAACCCTATGTCACCAGACATTTCTGATGGAGCCCACCATTGCTTCCTTCTCAAAAACCACAAAAAAAGGAGAAAGCCATTCTTGGAAAAACATACCCCTAACTACAAAGAAGAATGACTTTCTGTGGCTCAGATGGTAAAGAATCTGCCTGCCTTGCAGGAGACTCAGGTTCAATCCCTGATCCTCTGGAGCAGGGAATGGCAACCCACTGCAGTATTCTCGCCTGGAGAATCCCCCGGTCAGAGGAGCCTGGCGGGCTGCAGTCCATGGGGCTGCAAAGAGTCAGACACGACTGAGCGACTGCAAAGAAAGCCAGTTGTCACGGAAACCTCAGAATGTTTGGAAAAAGTAGATACCATCTCAAGGTGCCAAGGGGCTGGCTGGCTGAGCCTGGCAGTAAGTAGCCAAATTGTGACTTTAACGTTTAAAAAACACCTTTTTATTGATACAGGACCTAAACCCAGAAAAGAGTGCAAATCATAAGTGTACAGCTGGAAGGATTGTCCTCAGGTGAGCGCACCTGTGTAGCCAGCACTCAGATCAAGGAACAGAATGTTGCCCAGAAGCCCCCGTCACGTCCCTGCCAGTCAGCCCTCCTGTCTGGGAGGGGAACCACTTTCAGAGAAGTGGGGTCGCACAGTCTACACGCGCTCTGTCTGGTGTCTTCCTGACGCTCTGCTTGATCCACTGTTGTGTGCAGCTGTACTGAGTTCATTCATCCTCATGGCTGGGGAGCGTCCTCTCTGTGGCATGGATAGACATCCTCTTATTTATCTGCTCCATAGTCAATGGGCATTGGGTAGTTTCATTTGGGGCTACTATGAATAGTATTGCCAAAGGCATGCTGGCCAGTGGCTTTTGGGGAATGCAAGCACTCTTGTTGAACGCATACTGAGGAGAGGAATTGCTGGGTCCTAGGGAAGACATCTTGGAGAAGGCAATGGCACCCCACTCCAGCACTCTTGTCTGGAAAACCCCATGGACAGAGGAGCCTGGTGGGCTGCAGTCCATGGGGTCGCTAAGAGTCGGACATGACTTCACATTCACTTTTCACTTTCATATATTGGAGAAGGCGATGGCAGCCCACTCCAGTACTCTTGCCTGGAGAATCCCATGGACGGAGGAACCTGGTGGGCTGCAGTCCGTGGGGTCGCACAGAATCGGACACGACTGAAGCGGCTGAGCAGCAGCAGCAGCAGCAACAGGTGAACAGGAAAGTGACCCAGTTACACACGCGCGCGCCCCTTCCCTGTCAGTCTCCTTTCCCGCGCAGCTCCTCACAGCGGTGAGCGGAGCTCCCTGTGCTATGCAGGGGGTCCTTGTCGGTTGTCTATTTTATATCCAGCAGTGTGTGTGTGTTAGTCCCAAACTCCCACTGTACCCCTTCCCCACCACCTTTCCCCTTTGGTAACCATACTTTTGGTTTTGAAAAAAAGTGATCTACTTCTTAATCATTTCCACTCAGCAAGCTAATTCTAATTGTCTTCGAGTCAGAAAGAAATGAGAATCTTTAAAAAGGCTTTAGTAGTGAAAAATACAGCACTTTAATTTAGTCTTTCTGGAAAAAACTAGCTGCTATGAGGACCCATGGTCATTTTCCTTGGAGAGCCCTGTTCAAGTCTCTCGGCCATGTGCCTATGGGTTTCTCTATTTCTCACTCATTAGCAGGAAAAGTTAACCGTCTGGACATGGGTCCTTTGTCAAATATTAATACATGCAAACACCTTCTTCCTTTCTGTGGGTTGCTTTTCACCTTCTTAATGGTGTCATTTGATGAACAGACGTTCTTGATTTTAATATAGTCTGGTTTATAATTATTTTATGGATAGTACGTTTCGTGACAGGGTGAAGAAATTATGCCTACGTCCAGGTCACAGACTTGGTCTTCCCCTTTCCTGTAAAGGTTTCATCATTTTACCTTTCGCCCTTAGAGCTGCAGTCCATGCAGATGACAGTATACAGTGTGAGGAAGGGTTTCAGAATCACTTTTTAAAGATTCAGTTCTATTTGTTTCTGTTTGTTTCCGGCTCTGCCTGGCCTTTCTCGCTGTGCAGACTTTTCCCCAGTGGTGGTGCACGGGCTTCTCATGGCGATGCTTGTCCTGTTTCAGGGCCCTGGCTCTAGGGCACTCAGCCTCCAGCGGCCGGGCTCCCGGGCCCTGGAGCGCAGGCGCAGTGCTTGTGGCGCAAGGGCTTAGTTGCTCCACGGCGTGTGGGATCCTCCAGCTCAGGGATCGATCCCACAGCGCCTGCCTTGGCGCATTCTTCACCACTGAGCTACCCGGGAAGCCCAAGAATCACTTGTTTCCCGCATGGATTTCCAGTGGTGCCAGTGCTGTTNCCGGGCCCTGGAGCGCAGGCGCAGTGCTTGTGGCGCAAAGGCTTAGTTGCTCCACGGCGTGTGGGATCCTCCAGCTCAGGGATCGATCCCACAGCGCCTGCCTTGGCGCATTCTTCACCACTGAGCTACCCGGGAAGCCCAAGAATCACTTGTTTCCCGCATGGATTTCCAGTGGTGCCAGTGCTGTTTATTGTTGGGGAGGGTGATGTGTGTGTGTGTGTGTGGGGGGTGTTTGCAGAAACAGTGGGGTTAGGGGAGCAGGGAGAGCAGGTGGGGGTGCCTTCCCCCAGTTAGAGAGCAGTTGTCTCGGGGCCTCTGTCCCACGATGTCTCTCTCCTAGACGCGGGCCCTAGGGGTTGTCCTCACCCCACTCCTTGTCAGAAGCCTATGCAAGAGGCTGTTCCCGACTGTTAACAGCAGCTGCCCCTGCCCCTCCCACGCTGAAGCCTGACCGCCCAAAGCTCTGAGGGGCTCGGTGGTGACTGTCCCCTGCGAGCGCCCCTTTTTGGACAACTCATGGCTCTTATCCTCTCATTTCTTCATTGGTTTATCCACCCATCCCCCCCTGCATTCTTCTCTTTTTTCACTTTCATCTCCCTTACTTCACTTCCTTCCTCCCTCTTTTTCTTCTATTTTCCTTCATTCCACGGACACCTTTATGTAAAATCCCAATCCCCCAACCCCGGTTTCCCTCTTTAGTCTCGTCTTAGTGTTTAGAGAGAAGGCAATGGCACCCCACTCCAGTGCTCTTGCCTGGAAACTCCCCTGGATGGAGGAGCCTGGTGGGCTGCAGTCCATGGGGTGGGGTTGCGAAGTCGGGTACGACTGAGCAACTTCACTTTCACTTTTCACTTTCATGCATTGGAGAAGGAGGTGGCAACCCACTCCAGTGTTCTTGCCTGGAGAATCCCAGAGACGGGGAAGCCTGGTGGGCTGCCGTCTATGGGGTCGCACAGAGTCGAACACGACTGAAGCGACTTAGCACCAGTGTTTAGAGCCACCTTATATCACGTGTATTTTCCATACATATTGTTGCTGTTTAGTCACTAAGCCAAGCCCAGCTCTCTGCGACCCTGTGGACTGCAGCCCGCCAGGCTCCTCTGTCCATGGGACTTCCCAGGCAAGGATACTCGAGTGAGTTCCCATTTCCTTTTCCAGGGGATCTTCCCAACCCAGGGATCAAACCCACATCTCCTGTACTGCAAACAGATTCTTTACCACTGAGCACCAGGGGAACCCATCCATCCACATATACTTTTCACTTATTCTTTACTGAGACTTTGTTTATATACAGTAAAATGTGCAAATCTGACGTGCATGGTTTGGAAATCTTGGGCATATGTATGCAATCACGCTATCGCCTCCCCAGTCAAGATCTGCAACATTTTCATCACCCCAGGAAGCTCCCTCGCGCCCCTCCCGCCGGTGCCCCCACCAGAGGCGACCGTTGCTCCGGTCCCTAGCACCATAGATTCGTCGGGCCTGTTCTTCAGCTTCACATAAATAGGATCCTACAGCAGCACTATGTGTTTTCACTCATTCATCTTGTTTATTGTCTGTCTCCCCGACTAAACCTGTAGGAGTTATTTTTTGTTTGTCTTGCTCATTGCTGAGTCCCTTACTTCTAGAACAGTACCTGGCAGACACTTGGTAACGTATTTGTTGAATAAAGGAGTCAATGTATAAATAACATTATGCAGTTGCCCTGTCCCTGACCCGTTTGCTCATTTTTTCTCTGATAGGAGTCAGGACGAAGGTAAGTGAGGAGCCCCAGAGTCAGCTGCACCCTGGCTTCACCAGCCGTCTGCTCTCTGAACTGGAGAAGTTGCCTCATTTTCTTCGTTTGCGAAATGGGGAATGTAAATGGTTCTACCTCAGAGGGTAGAGATCCTACTCTTAGGGTAGGATCGCAGGAGCCGATACATATGTAAAATGATTTAGTAAGCTTTCATTAAATGATTTCATTAATGATTATAGTTAATTGATTAACTATTTGTTAACATACCCTTAGAGGTTATCCAGGTTATTCACTCAGTTGCTTGTGAAACAAATATTTATTACTGACTTGCTGGTGACACACATTGGTGTTATAACAATGAACAAGTCTAAGTCCCTCCTTCATGGGGTCTGGCATCTTGGTGAGAGAGTGTGTTAGTTGGGGTACAGGCTAAGCTACTAGGAAAAAAAAAAAACCAGCAATACAGTTTTTGTTTTCTCCTTAAGATTTTTTTTTTTACTTTGAGAAATACTCCAGAAATAAGTGGTTCAGCCCTGCTAGGGGAGCTCTGCCATCCTTGGCATGTGACTTTTACCTCTGGGCCCATAATGGTTGCTGCAGCTTCTGCCATCTCATCTTCAACCCACCAAATAGGAAATGGGAAAGGGCAAGGGCAGTATCTGTTCTTTCCTTGTAAAGCATGACCCAGAAAGGTTCAATGTCATTTTTACTCACATCCCATTGACTAGAATTAACTTGTGTGACAAGACCTCACCACAAGGAGGTCTGGGAAACAGAATCTCTAGCTGAAATTTCGAAGAACTTGGGAACTAGTGGTTCAGGGTGCCAACTCTGTATCCCCCAGGTAAACCAGGCTCCTTGTGGGGTAGTTTGTGGTGTTTCGAAGCAAGAACTGCCAGATTTAGCAAATAAAAATAGAGAACATCCAGTCAATTTGAATTACAGGTAAACAACATTTGGGACATACTTATACTAAAAGTAATTCATTGTTTATTTGAAATACTATATTTGATCGGTAATTCCTATTCAAAACTCTACCAGTCTTCTCTGGGTCTCTCAGTCCTTTCTAGCTCTGCCTCCAAAGCCCATGGGACAGTTAAGTCGCCCAGGAGTGCTAAACACTGCAGAGGACGCAGAGAACCCAGGCGATGGGGCGCCAGCCCCTCGAGCATAGCCATCAGGATAGGCAGCTGCCTCTCTCCATGAATGTGCAGTAAACAGAAGCCCGTGGCTTGTCACGCGGGACAGCTGGTCCAGGCAGTCTAGAGGTGCCCATCCCAGACGTCTCACCACAGTGAGCTGAGGTCTGCCTGAGAAAGCTCCTTAGCCTTGCACTCGGGGTTTCCAGGCGGTGCTGGAGCGATTCCTAGGAGCACCCTGGTGGTTTAGTCCCTAAGTCCTGTCCGACTCTTTGAGACCCCACAAACTGTCGCCCCCCAGGCTCCTCTGTCCATGGGATTTCCCAGAAGCACCCTAGCCCTGGTTCAGATCCCCAGTATGCGCCCTCCTAGCTGTGTGACCTTGGGCAAACCACTTTACCTCCCCAAGCCTGGGTGTTCCTGCCTGTAAGATGGGGCTCAAGAGAGAGCCCACTTCCGAGGGTGCTGATGAAGGGCGAGTGGGGCGGTGGCCACACAGTGCTCCCGTCACACACTCGTCCTGCAAACTGAGGCCTGGACTAACACTTCCTGTCTGCTGCTCCTAGCTGTTTGCTGAGCCTTTGAGGGAACAAAGGATTGGGATGGTTATGCAGGAGGCTTCAGCAGGCTCGCAGCAGGGTGGGGTGAGAGCAGATATGTCAACGGGGCAGGGATCACTCCCTGGCCCCCCGGGGGCTCCGGCAGCCCGGGCTGGGCTTGGTGCCGGCCAGGTTGGGGCCAGATCGGGGCCAGCAGGACCCTGGCGGCCAGCGCGCTGCTCGCCTTATCCCCCGAGCTCCTGCCCCTCGGTGCCCTCGCTCCCAGCCCGGGGCGCGCCTGGTCCCCGCACCCTGCTGCGTCCCAGCCCACCACGGCCGTGGCCACGCTGTGGAATTTCCAATTTTCAGCTAATGTGTGGGTCGTGACAGAGGCTCAGAGGCCCTGGTCAGACATAATGGCAGAAGAATTGTAAATGTCGCCCCAGTGAATGGCAGTGAGGGAGGGCGGGGAGGGGACATTTTCCATCGGTGGCGCGCAGGGCCCGGGAATATATTTTCTCTCCGAGTGTGTCGCATTAGATTTCCAGAGGTGCTGGGACTCCAGGTACATGTCATTAGTAACAGTTTGGGCGATAATGAATCCTTTTATTTCTTTTCCTCACAGCTCATGAATACATAACGAGGCCCCGCTCAGGCGCATCTGGCCGGCCCGAGCCTCTGCCGCCTAATCTCATCGGCTCCAATATCCAGGCAGCCCAGCTGGGGCCTGCCTTAAAGGAGCCGCCTGCCCGTTCCTGCCTGGAGATGCCCAGCCAGGCGGCCGAGGGGCTGAGACCTGGCTGAGAGTCCAGCGCCCCTGCAACCCGGGACCTGGAGGAGGGTGGCAGAGTCGGGTGAGGAAGGGCACCGGATGCGGACTCAGTGGTGAGCCTCACGCGGTGGATCCAGCAGGTGCTCAACAGCGCTGCTTCCTGCACAGTGACTGCCTGGCTGGGGGCACGCTATCTGAAGGTTGTCTATGGACTCCGTCATGTACAGCCAGCCATTTTACCAGGTGGCCTTGTGAGGTTATGGCCCCATTTTACAGCTGGAGAAACTGAGGCCTCGCAGCGTGCGGGTTTCATCTTGGGCTTAGCAACGCAGGCCAAGCTGGCCGTCATTTAGGCAGGTTCCCGGGCAAGGACGTTTTATCAAGTGATTCTTGGCTTTATAAAATGTTGTCTTCCAAGAATTCAGCTTCTATGCTCATTGTGAATCTGTGTAGTTTCATCACTTTGCTGAGCAAATGTTCAGCGGAAGCACAAGGGGCTAGTTTTTAAAATGGTTTTCCCAGATGTCTGCGATCAGTCTTCTTTTCCAGAAAGCTCCCTCCTCGCTCTCCCCGCTCTGGCCCACCCTGCCTTCCTCTTTACGCCTGTCAGATCCTCATGCCTTCTTTTACCCCACGTGTGTTTGTTCACAGCTCCCCCGGGATGCGAGCTCTGTAAGAGCAGGGACTTTAGGCTCTGCCGGATCTTCAGCACCAAGGACAGTGCCCGGTGCACAGTAGGGCATCAGCCCACACGTGCAGAACAGTGGACCAGGTTCCGCCCCAGCCACAGCCACTCAAGGCTGGGTGGGCCCTGGTCTCCGCGGGCCCCAGAAAGAAAGACCAGGGTGGCAGGCCTCCAGGTCCGTGTGTGGCCTTGCGCCTGGGGCTCTCTGGGAATCTCGGGTGTGGTCAGGCCTGGGTGGCCTCCTGAACACTGTGTCAGATGGAGCAGGGGTGTGGAGGGAAAGTGCAGACGCTGAGAGGACGGTGCCCTAGTGATGGCCTGGGTCTAAGCTCCCTAATGGTTCCTCCTCAGGCAAGAGGCAACTGCCCCCCACCCGAGAGCCACAGAACCCTAATATCATGCCGGGACCCAGGCCAGGACATCCATCTACTGAAGGCTTCCCATCTGCCAAGCAACACTGCAAATATACTGAAAACAGTAAAACACACTTAACAGGGAACTCTCTCGGAGAGTCAGGTAGGTATTACCATGTACCCCCTTTCCTCATGGAAGGAAACAGGCGCAGAGAGTTTAGGCAGCCTGCCCAGGAACACACAGCAGCAGATGGCAGAGGAGGGATTTGAACCCACCGTCTGGCTTCTGTATGAAGCTTCTTAGCTATGACTCTTCTGCCACGCTGATAGGACTTCATAAAAAGGCATACAGCGTCATGAGGACCCTCTCTGCAAAGCCAGCCAACCCATCTTTCTGGACCATGAACACTAAGACACTCCCTATGGCTCCACTCCTAAGTCTGAGCCGAGGTGGGGTGAAATCTTGGATGGACCAGGGGCTGGGAGGCAGCGTAAGCTGTGAGGGCCCCTCAGTCAGGCAGACCTGGGCTGGAGTCTTGGATCTGCTACCTAGAGCTGTGTGACCTTGAGCAAGCCACTTTACCGCTCTGTGCCCGGCTGCCTCGCTGTGAAATGCAGATGGTACAGAACAACCTCACAGGGATCTGGGGAGGATCAATGTGCCAGCATGTAATGCTTTTAGGACAGTGACCGTGATGCTCAATGAAGATTAGGTTTTTCTAGAAGAAACGTGAGGAGGGGTGGGGTGGCCCTCTGGTTCCGGCTCCACCGTGGCCTCGTCACAGTGGTCATCCATCACGACCTCTTCCCTCACCATTTCCACTGCCCTTGCCTCCAGCACCTTCGCGGTGACCGCCCTCAGCGGGCCCTGACCAGATATGTATCTGTTAATTACCCACCGTGACTCCAGGACTTGGTGTATTACCTCATGCAAGGCTGGCAAAAACCCTGAGGGGAAGGCCTCACTATTCCCGTTTGATAGACAAGGAAACTGGGGCTCAGAGAGGTTAAGCAATCTGCCCAAGGTCACACAGCGGGTACAAGGAAGAGCCTGGATGCAAACCGGGGGTCTCACTCCAAAACCCACGATCTTAACCACAGCCCAGCACGGCCTCCCTTCCACCTCCCCGTATCTGCCTCCTGCCCTGAACGTCTCCCGGGCTAAGAAGCCTTCCCAGATTAAAGAACAGGCGGGGAATTCATGCCCCATCCCTTGCCATCACCTGAGCCACTTGCCCACGGTCTGAGGTGGTCTTGCACAGACTCTGAGCGTTAGCTTTCAGGGCTGTGACTGAGAGCTGCGCGTCTGGATGGCAGGCAGAGCCCACGGAGGCTAAGGAAGGCCGGGAGGCGTGTGTCAGAGCCTCGGCGTCCAGCCCCGACCCTTCAGGTGCCAGAGCCCTTGACCTGAACCTCACCACTGGCTTTGCCGTCTCCGCCGCGCACTTGCGGGGAGGCAGTGTGATCGATGGGCTCGCCCTGAGAGAATGGAGAGGTCTTCAACCCAGGCCCTGGCTCAGCCACTTACTAGCTTACATGGACCTTCTGGCCAATGGCCCCTTTGTGACTCAGTTTCCTCATTTAAAATGGGCACAATAATGCCACTTCCTGTGCAGGCACCAGTGTGCTCAGAGCTGCGGTTTGCACTTGGAAGATCTCAGTAAACCTCAAGCTAAAATGATAATAAGCACTGGTTTATTTCCTTCTCTTCAGGTGTCTCTGCCCTGAGGCCCATGCAGTCAGGGCCCTGTCTACCTCGCACTTGCTTGCCTGCCTTGCCACTCTTTAACCTGTTTCACGAGAGTTGCCCGGATAAGTCTTCTGAGATCACATCCCTGATCCTGTCAATGCCGTCCCCGGAACCTTCAGTGACTCCCTATTGTTTCCAAGACGGAGACCTAACCAGTTACCCTGGCTCTCACACCCTTCACAAGCAGTCCTCAGCCTCCTGGTCCTAGCGGACCCTCACATGGCCCCAGGCAAGCCCTCTNCACGAGAGTTGCCCGGATAAGTCTTCTGAGATCACATCCCTGATCCTGTCGATGCCGTCCCCGGAACCTTCAGTGACTCCCTATTGTTTCCAAGACGGAGACCTAACCAGTTACCCTGGCTCTCACACCCTTCACAAGCAGTCCTCAGCCTCCTGGTCCTAGCGGACCCTCACGTGGCCCCAGGCAAGCCCTCTACTCCCCCCAGGCACCCACCCAGCACGCGGTCCGTCCTGCCGTGGCGGCGCGGCTCCTGCTGAATCCCCTGCCTGCAGTGCCTTCTCCCCCTTCCAGCTTGAGGTTCACCTCCTCCAGGAAGTGGTCCCTTAACCTGACCTCCCTCAACCTCTGCTTTCTCATCGGTCCAATATGTCCGCTTTGGGGGTTTCCATGACAACTGGATGTTCTCCTAGCACGAAAGGACTTTGAAAACCGTCATTATGGGGCGCCCTCTCCTGACCCCCTCTCCGGTCGCCCAGCACACAGCAGCGCACGCTGAGGAACAGCCTTGAAGAGCAGTGAAGCCCCTCGGATGCTGTCTGGTAAGGACCCCCGCCTGCACCCTGCACAACCTCTCCCGGCCTCGCTGTTGACTTTGGCACGTGGCCCTCACCTGGGCTGCCGTGACTGGCCTGGAATTTCAGGCTGAATTTGATTTGACCTGTTCCGCGGGGCTGGCCCCTAAACCAAACCATATTCCTGCTGAGGCCCCGGTGCCCAGTGCTCCCCGGGGAGCTGGGGATGGAGCCTGGCTGGGCCACCGCCTGGGGTCACCTTCACCAAGCCCTGCGCAGCGCTCCCTCCTGAACTAATTCCATAATCCTGCCTCCTGCCTGGCCCCGGCGGCTCAGGAAGGCTGCTCTGGCCGGCTCTGATCCCACCTTCCTGCTCAGCCTGGGCCTGCAGCCCGTCAGCCCCGCAGCAGCCCACTCGAGGGCCCCGCGGAGGTTCTGAAACTCATTTAGGCCCTGCGCTCTGCGGCCTTAGCACCCCCGCCCCAGACCCCCAGCCAGGCCTTGTAACAGGATCCAGATGTGCCCTCGCCTGTCCCCAGGGTCCCTGTGATAATCCGTGACAGTCGGGGGGCCAGCAGGGGCCGGCGCAGCTGCTGGGAGAGAGGATGGATGTGGGGTATGCGGCCCAGGGTATGCAGTTCATCCCAGGCAGCCCTGGACCAAGCAGCTCCACCCTGCCCCAGAAAGCATCCTCATCTCTCCAGGGGAGGATGGAAGTGCTGGCTGGCCTTGGGCGGGCTGTGGGCCTCTCTGAGCCTCACCTGCCTCATCGCCTGCTGGACTAGCTCTGTCTCACCAAATTGCTCTGCACAGGGGAAGGGCTGTTTTGGCGCGGGAGACTGGCACACAGTAGGTACTCACGAAAGAGTCTCGGGGAAGCCACGGCATCACTTGGAACTTACTTCCTCATCTATAATATGGAGGTAACAGTGTCTGCCTTTCAGGGATTCAGGGAGAACAAGCTCAGAACAGGGGTCCAGCCAATGGCAAGTGCTTGCCTCTCGCCTCCCAGGCTCCCTGGCCGCGCCCACGAGGCAGATGGAGGGGCCGGCCATGCCCTGCAGTCTGTGTTAGTGGCCCTTCATCCAACAGGAATTCAGGTCAGGAGGACCTGGCTTCCAGTCCAAAGACTACCTCCAGTCAAGTCCCTTCCCCCGAGGGCCTCCGCTTCCTATCTGAAACATAAGACCTCTTCCAAGCATCTTGGAAACATAGCTGATGCTCCACGGATGTCTGTTGGATGACCCTCAGGATGCCGCTGTCCTTTTCTGTCTTCCTCTTTCTGCGCCCACCGACCCCCTGGGTCTGACCCACTTTCCCCAGACGCTCACGGGCACCCCCACTCAGCAGAGGAGGGGCTGAGGGCCCGCTGACAGGTCAGGAGGACAGCCCTGGAGGGACCTCCTGGCCTTCCCAGACTCCCTGTGGGAGATGCCGGGGGACAGGGTGGGAGACTGAACTTTGGGTCCCTCAGCCTCTCTGTGCCACAAATTGCTCCTTGGAAATAGAGTAGTTACCATGACNAACGGTACAACTTCAAGGCCCCCATGCCTCGTGCACACGTAAAGAAAGGCTCAGCACGCTCCTGGGCAGATAGCAGCTCCCCAGATGGTAGACGGCTTGCTCTCCTTTCGCTGCAACAGATTCCTTGGTCATTAGAGGGTCCTGTTTAGAAGCACTTACTTCCATCTTCGGCTTCCCAACCAGCGAAGCCCAGGTGGTCCTCGTGGTAAAGAACCTGCCTGCCAGTCAGGAGACATAAGAGACAAAGGTTCAAGAAGATCCCCTGGAAAAGGGCATAGCAACCCACTCCAGTATTCTTACCTGGAGAAGAACCATGGACAGAAGAACCTGGCAGGCTACGGTCCGTGGGGTCGCAAAGAGTCAGATACGATTGAAGCAACTTAGCTTGCATGCAGAAAAAGCCCACTCGGCTTCCCGGGTGGCCTTCGTGATAAAGAACCTGTCTGCTAATGCAGGAGACGTAAGAGACTTGGGTTCGATCCCTGGGTTGGGAAGATCCCCTGGAGAAGGGCAACACAATCCACTCCAGTATCCTTGCCTGGAGAATCCCATGGACAGAGGAGCCTGGTGGGCTACTATCCATGGGATCGCAAAGAATCAGACACGACTGAAGCACCTTACTTACCATGCACGCCCTCCCATCTGTTAGTCCAGCTCCTTCCTTTTTCCGTGCTCTTTCCCTCCCACCTTCCCTTTTTCCCTCTCTTCACTTCCTTCTTTGCTTCCCTCTTTCATCCAACAATTTCCAAGCATCTTATTGTTCCAGACTGTGTCTTGGAGGAGGCTCTATGTGGTCGCTTTTAATTCCTGGCTCCCTTCAGCTAAGGAGAAAGACCCTTAAACTCAAACACAAGCTCAATGTCTTTGGTGAGTGAGTGAGTCTCTAGTCTCATTTCCCCAACCAGAAAATGAAACTATAACTTTCCTCTCTGTCATAGGATTATGGGGGAGGATTCAAAGAGATGGTGTGTGTCAAAATGCCTTGTCAACTGTGAAGAGTCACACAATTGTTATTTAAACATTTATCTTTTTCAGGACTCAGGCTGTGGAAAAGTTGCCCAAGACCACACAGCTAAAAAGTAACCAAATGAGTTTAACACTACTGCCTCATGTGTAGACTGCAGGGTTTTGTGTCCCCTCAAAGTGATAGCATTTGGAGATGAGGTCTTTGAATAATTAGGGTTAGAGGAGAAGACTCTTGAAAGTCCCTTGGACTGCAAGGAGATCCAACCAGTCCATCCTGAAGGAAATCAGTCCTGAATATTCATTGGAAGGAGGGATGCTGAAGCTGAAACTCCACTACTGTGGCCACCTGATGTGAAGAGCTGACTCACTTGAAAAGACCCCGATGCTGGGAAAGATTGAAGACAGGAGGAGAAGGGGATGGCAGAGGATGAGATGGTTGGATGGCATCACCGACTCAATGGACATGAATTTGAGTAAACTCCGGGAGTTGGTGATGGACAGGGAGGCCTGGTGTGCTGTGGTCCATGGGTTTGTGAAGAGTTGGACACGACTGAGTGGCAACTGAACTGAACTGAAGTCATGAGGATGGGGGCCCATGATGGGATTCAATTCAGTTCAGTCGCTCAGCCCTTATGACAAGAGGAGGAGCCATCAGAGCTCCATGTACACTGAGAAAAGGCCATGTGAGCACACGGTGAGGAGGCAGCCGTCCACAAACCAGGGAGAGAGCCCCACCAGAACCATCCTGGTGCCCTGAGCTCAGACTCCCAGCTTCCGGAACCATGTGCAAGAAGAGGTCTATAGCTAAGGGCCCAGTCTATTATAGTTTGTTATAGCAGCCCGAGNAGCTGCTCACCCTTTCGTCTCTGGCCATAAAGAGACAACAGAATGGAAAAATAATTAAAAAATAAGAGTGGAGGCTGGGGAAGGGGGGTGCCTTGGTAGCAGGGAGAGGGGAGGGCTGGGGAAGCGATTTCCAGAGCAGAGAGGGATGGAGGGTTGGCGAGGCTGGCGCTGAGATAGCCAACAGATGCGATTCTTCAGATAAGCGTAGCAATTTAGATAAATCTCGGGCTTTGGAGCTGGTCGCCTGCGCCCTTCTCCTCCGTCTGCCTTTTTTCAATTTTATCTCTGAGCCAAGGGAGGGGGAGGGGGGAGCTCAGAGGGGTGAGGAGACGGGAGGCGGGAGGGCAGCAAGGGGGGCCAACTTCATCTTCGGGGACTTTGGCTTTTCTTTTTAATGTGTTTTTCCCAGAAGGTGGGAAATGCCAACACACACTCGGAGACCTAGAAGGCGGCCTATGTTTTTTAAAAAGCGGCGGACAAAAATCAAAATATTTGAAAATGTATTTCATGGTAATTATGTCATATTTCATGGGCTGGTGCCACTACTGAAAGAGAGGCTGAATGCCTTAATTTGTATAGAAATTGTAATCATTTGTTCATTTCAAGGTGAAAATTGCATTTTTTAATTTAAATTGTATCCTGCATGATAGTCTATTATCTAGTAAAATTGTCTCCATGTCTGAATGCCTTATATGCAGCTGCAATGCTTGTTACAAATCCACTTATATTCATAAAAGCAGGTGGACATCTCAGGAAATGGAAGCCGTCGTGCGTGCGTGCGTGCGTGCGTGCGGGCGCGTGTGGATGCGGCGGCTCCTCTCGCCCGGCGCACTCTGGTCCCCTCCCGCACCGCCTCCACCTCCGACTC
Organism: Philantomba maxwellii; assembly: GCA_006410695.1. Classification (NCBI taxonomy): domain Eukaryota; kingdom Metazoa; phylum Chordata; class Mammalia; order Artiodactyla; family Bovidae; genus Philantomba; species Philantomba maxwellii. The sequence goes on along the minus strand of SJYS01024052.1, from coordinate 93,484 downwards.
TCAAGTCAGCATTTCCAGATCAGCTTAACAAATGATAATTAGTTGGAATAAATGAGGAAGCTGCACAATGGGGAGGGAGAAGCCGGGGACTGAGTCAGGGCGCCGGGCGGGGCTCTCTTTCCGTCTTGCGTTCTACCCCTGGGTGGGCTGTAGCCTTGACTCTCGCTCCAGCCTCAGTTTCCTGTCTGTAAAGTCAGAGGTTTGCCTTCCCCACGAGTGAAGGGTCTGTGCTTACCTGGCAACAGGATGATCAAGAGTCTGGTTGTTGGGATTTCCTTGGTGGTCCAGTCAGTGGTTAAGAATCCGCCTTCCAGTGCAGGGACGCGGGTTCGATCTCCGGTCTGGGAAATAAGAGCCCACAGGCCTTATTTCCTGTGGCACAGCTGGAGCGTCCGTGTGCTGCTACGCGAGATCCTGCAGGATCCAACAGAGACCTGCGCGCCACAGCAAGACCCGAAAAGCCTGGCTGCCTTTGCCCTTGCGGGCTGTGTGGCCCAACACAAAGTCCTTAACCTCTCTGAGACTCGTTTCCCCATCTTTAAAATAGGGCAGTGACAAAATCTGCTTCATCTGGTTGTTGTTGGCAAAGCAGGGCCAGCAGGCCAAATCCGCCCGTCACTTGTCTCTACAGCCTGCCAGCCCCTAGGGGTTTCTACGTTTCTTTCAAAGGTTGAAAAAGAAATCGGAAGCAGAACAATATATTGTGACATAAGATTATATAGATTCAAATTTAAGAGTCTGTAAATAAAGTTTTGCTGAACACAGACAAGCTCATGGGTTTAGCTGTGGCTGCGGTCACTCTGTGGAGAAGCAATGGCACCGCATTCCAGTACTCTTGCCTGGAAAGTCCCATGGATGGAGGAGCCTGGTGGGCTGCATTCCATGGGGTCGCTGAGGGTCAGACACAACTGAGCGACTTCCCTTTCACTTTTCACTTTCATGCACTGGAGAAGGAAATGGCACCCCACTCCAGTGCTCTTGCCTGGAGAATCCCAGGGCCGGGGGAGCCTGGTGGGCTGCCGTCTGTGGGGTCGCACAGAGTCGGACATGACTGAAGCGACTCAGCAGCAGCAGCGGTCACTCTGTATCAGATTGAGTGGTTGTAACAAAGCCCATGTCGCCTGCAAAGCCTAAAATGTTTGGCCATGGAAGCCTGTGGCTACGAAGAAGGTTGAGCCATAGACTCCGTCTGAGATAGTAAAAGGTGCAACTATGGGCGTTCATAGGAAACGTTAGCCAGCCTTCAAAATAACTTAATTAAGTACTCAGTCCAGCATCTGGGATGTCAGAAGCATTAATCCTTGTTAGCAGTTAGTATAGCTTAAGGAAGTTTGAGTGTCAGGAAGACAATCAATCAACCAGTATTTATACAATAGTTACCAACAGTTACCATCTGCTCTTAGATGCAGAATTTCTCTTTGGGGCAAAACCAGAATTGGGGGGTGGACCTCATTTTCCCAAGGGAATTTTACCCAGAGTTTAGAAAAGTTCCATTGCATTTTTAAACATCAAAAAGTGCCAGAAGGGATCCTGGACCAGAATTAAGATGGTCTTTTCCATCCACCTACTCTGGGCCTTAATTTTCCATGTAAAATGGATCCCTTCCAGCAAACGGTACAACTTCAAGCCCCCCATGCCACGCGCACATGTAAAGGCTCAGCACGCTCCTGGGCAGATAGCAGCTCCCCAGATGGTAGACGGCTTGCTCTCCTTTCGCTGCAACAGATTCCTTGGTCATTAGAGGGTCCTGTTTAGAAGCACTTACTTCCATCTTCAGCTTCCCAACCAGCGAGGCCCAGGTGGTCCTCGTGGTAAAGAACCTGCCTGCCAATCAGGAGACATAAGAGACAAGAGTTCAGGAAGATCCCCTGGAAAAGGGCATGGCAACCCACTCCAGTATTCTTACCTGGAGAATCCCATGGACAGAAGAACCTGGCAGGCTACGGTCCGTGGGGTCGCAAAGAGTCAGATACGATTGAAGCAACTTAGCTTGCATGCAGAAAAAGCCCACTCGGCTTCCCAGGTGGCCTTCGTGATAAAGAACCTGTCTGCTAATGCAGGAGACATAAGAGACTTGGGTTCGATCCCTGGGTTGGGAAGATCCCCTGGAGAAGGGCAACACAATCCACTCCAGTATCCTTGCCTGGAGAATCCCATGGACAGAGGAGCCTGGTGGGCTACTGTCCATGGGATCGCAAAGAATCAGACATGACTGAAGCACCTTACTTACCATGCATGCCCTCCCATCTGTTAGTCCAGCTCCTTCCTTTTTCTGTGCTCTTTCCCTCCCACCTTCCCTTTTTCCCTCTCTTCACTTCCTTCTTTGCTTCCCTCTTTCATCCAACAATTTCCAAGCATCTTGTTGTTGCAGACTCTGTCTTGGAGGAGGCTCTATGTGGTCGCTCTTAATTCCTAGCTCCCTTCAGCTAAGGAGAAAGACCCTTAAACTCAAACACAAGCTCAGTGTCTTTGGTGAGTGAGTGAGTCTCTGAGTCTCATTTCCCCAACCAGAAAATGAAACTATAACTTTCCTCTCTGTCATCAGATTATGGGGGAGGATTCAAAGAGATGGTGTGTGTCAAAATGCCTTGTCAACTGTAAAGAGTCACACAATTGTTATTTAAACATTTATCTTTTTCAGGACTCAGGCTGTGGAAAACTTGCCCAAGACCACACAGCTAAAAAGTGACCAAATGAGTTTAACACTACTGCCTCATGTGTAGACTGCAGGGTTTTGTGTCCCCTCAAAGTGATGGCATTTGGAGATGAGGTCTTTGAATAATTAGGGTTAGAGGAGAAGACTCTTGAGAGTCCCTTGGACTGCAAGGAGATCCAACCAGTCCATCCTAAAGGAGATCAGTCCTGAATATTCATTGGAAGGACTGATGCTGAAGCTGAAACTCCACTACTTTGGCCACCTGATGTGAAGAGCTGACTCATTTGAAAAGACCCCGATGCTGGGAAAGATTGAGGGCAGGAGGAGAAGGGGACGACAGAGGATGAGATGGTTGGATGGCATCACCGACTCAATGGACATGGGTTTGGGTAGACTCCGGGAGTTGGTGATGGACAGGGAGGCCTGGCATGCTGCGGTCCATGGGTTTGTGAAGAGTTGGACATGACTGAGTGACAACTGAACTGAACTGAAGTCATGAGAGTGGGGGCCCATGATGGGATTCAGTTCAGTTCAGTCGCTCAGCCCTTATGACAAGAGGAGGAGCCATCAGAGCTCCATGTGCACTGAGAAAAGGCCATGTGAGCACAGTGAGGAGGCAGCCGTCCACAAACCAGGGAGAGAGCCCCACCAGAACCATCCTGGTGCCTGAGCTCAGACTCCCAGCCTCTGGAACCATGTGCAAGAAGAGGTCTATAGCTAAGGGCCCAGTCTATTATAGTTTGTTATAGCAGCCCGAGCAGACAAAGACACCTGGGCTCTTCACCATCTGACACGCTTCCTCCCTGGACGTATTTAATTATTCAGTTAATTTCTTTGCGAATCCTGCTTATTTTGGGCTGCGCCAGGGCTTTCCCTTGTTGCGGCAGGCGGGCTTGTGTTGCTGGGCTTCTTCTTGTGGCAGCTTGTCTCGTGGAGCTGGAGGCTCTGGGCACAGGGCTTCAGTACTGTGGTGTGTGGGCTCAGTTGCTCCCTGGCAAGGGGAATCCCCCCGTACCAGGGATTGAACCCACGTCCCCTGGGTTGGTAGGGGGACTCTTAACTAGTGGACCGCCAGGGAAGTCCCCCTGTCTATATTCTATGAAGGGAAGAGAAGGCCAGCCTTCTGTTTGCTGCCTGGAGAAATTTGGGGTAGGAGAGAGTTAGGGTTAGAGTTCCAGGGTCTCAGGTTCTCCCCTGCTTGTCAATACTGGCTGTGTGACAGAATCAGCTGGGGAGCTATAATGATAATATTAACAATGACGCCTAAGCTTCGTTCCCAGAGGTTCTGATTTACTGGGTCCAGGAAGGACCTGGACACTGGTGTGTTTTATCATTCCTCCCCTGCCCCACTCACCCATGCCTCTGTGATCACACAGAATAGTTGCTGGGTGGAGGCCCTTCCCCAAGCAGCAGCATCTGGACGTGAGATGATCCTCATCCTTTCCCATCACCCCAGGGGAAATGAACAGGTGCTGGAATGGGGGATGGTGTGGAGTTCACATGGCAAATCCTTCCATGCCTCTTACCCAACCAGAATTCCTGGAGGGCTCCCAACACTGTGTGCCAACTCCTGAGAGTCTGAGAATGTTGCAATGATTCAACCAGAGTGGATCCGGGGGCTTGAGAGCTGGGGCCCTGAGCCTGCATGCCTGGCCAGGGAGCATTCACGTCATTGGAGAGGAGCTA
>SJYS01024052.1:70433-83908 GCA_006410695.1 Philantomba maxwellii | reverse complement strand
GGATCAGTTTCTGGAAAGACTGATTCCCCCATGTCATTTTTCTTGCTCCCCGTTTTTCTGGCTGAATTCCCATCTGGAATGTGGGTACTCACCAAGCCTGCTAATTTTGCCTGGGCTTCTAAGATCAGACCGGGGAGGCCTCAGTGCCTCCTCTCCTTCGGGAGAACAGAAAAATGCCTGTGGCCTACGTAGGTGGTGATTGGTATTCCACGTAAACCAAGTTATTCAGCCTCTTTTTCTCTACTAATATTTCCTACTACGCTATCCGTTTCTAATCTCTTTCTATATCTGTAATTAAATAAGTTTTTTCCTAGGACGCCGACTCCGTCTCACCTTTAAATTACCCTGGATCCACTGGGGATGGACCCCGGCAAAAACCAGACAAAGACAACACACAAAAAGGAAAACTACAGGCCAATATCACTGATGAACATAGATGCAAAAATCTTCCACAAAATTTTAGCAAGCAGAACTCAGGAACATGTCAAAAAGCTTATGTACCATGATCCAGTTGGGTACATTCCAGGGATGCAAGGATTCTTCAATATATGCAAATCAATCAGTGTGATACACCATATTAACAAATTAAAAGATAAAAGCCATATGATAATCTCAATAGATGCAGAAAAAGCCTTAGACAAAATTCAGCATTCATTTTTGATTAAAACTCTTCAAAAAATGGGTGTAGAAGGAAACTACCTCGACATAGCAAAGGCCATATATGATAAGCCTACAATAAACATCATTCTCAATGGTGAAAAACTGAACGCATTCCCCCTAAGATCAGGAATAAGACAAGGGTGTCCACTTTCACCACTATTATTCAACATAGCTCTGGAAGTCCTAGCTACAGCAATCAGAGAATAAAAGGAAATAAAAAGCATCCAGATCTGAAAGGAAGAAGTAAAGCTGTAACTGTTTGAAGATGACATGATACTGTATATAGAAAACCCTAAAGATAGTATCAGAAAATTACTAGAGCTAATCAGTGAATTATCTGATTAGCTGGAGAAGGGAATGGCAAATAAGTTCAGTATTCTTGCCTTGAGAACTCCATGAACAGTTTGAAAAGGCAAAAAGATAGGACACTGAAAGATGAAATCCCCAGGTTGGTAAGTGCCCAATATGCTACTGGAGATCAGTGGAGAAATAACTCCAGAAAGAATGAAGGGATGGAGCCAAAGCAAAAATGATACCCAGCTGTNTTCAGTATTCTTGCCTTGAGAACTCCATGAACAGTTTGAAAAGGCAAAAAGATAGGACACTGAAAGATGAAATCCCCAGGTTGGTAAGTGCCCAATATGCTACTGGAGATCAGTGGAGAAATAACTCCAGAAAGAATGAAGGGATGGAGCCAAAGCAAAAATGATACCCAGCTGTGGATGTGACTGGTGATGGAAGGAAGGTCCAATGTTGTAAAGAGAAATATTGCATAGGAACCTGGAATATTAAGTCCATCAATTCAGTTCAGTCGCTCAGTTGTGTCCGACTTTTTGCGACTCATGAACCGCAGCACGCCAGGCCTCCCTGTCCATCACTAAGTCCTGGAGTTTACCCAAACCCATGTCCATTGAGTTGGTGATGCCATCCAACCATCTCATCCTCTGTTGTNATGAGTTCTCAAAGCTAAAGTCTTGCATCTAGGAGGTAGTGGGTCTCTTTCCTAAAGAAGTGACTGTTTTGTTTTTTTTTTTTTTTTCCCTTTCTTTTTACTAGAATGGCCTACTTTTCCATTTTTCCAGTACAGCTTCTTGAATTTCCCTGGGAAATCACTTCTGTTACATTCTCAAATTCCTCCCAAATTTGAACATGACTCATCCTTTTAAACTCAATCTTAAAATCTGTGTTAAAACTAAACTTTAGAGGTAAAGCTTAGATCTGTTGGTGCATGGCATGAAGCCACCATGCTGTGGTACACACACACAAAGAATCAAAAGTTAGTGATAAAACTAGAAAAAGGGAAAAAAGGAGAGCTCTTTATAATAAAGTTGCTTGACTCCTGGATAAGGTTGGTCCTATCCACACTCTTTGTCTTAAGTGAGCTGAGAAATTATTTTTTTATTTGAGCCAGTTTGGACTAACATCTTTCACTCACTTAAGAGTCTTAAATAAAACAACACCTCTCTGTGTGTCCACAGACAGAGTATACCTTCCATTCAAGAGAAAAAAATAAGTCCAAAGATCTACCACTTGCTGAGGGGAACATTTGGAAAATCCATCCTCATAGGAAGCATAGACTATTTGGACATTAAATGCATGCCAAATCTCCTTCATTTGTGAATAAGGTGAACCTAGGAATTGTCACTGGAAAACAATGATACCATAGGCTTAGGACTTTGCAATAGGGGGAGGGAACAAAGGCATGAGATGTTCTACAATTTCTATAACATGATTGATGGCACATGAGTCTTCTCATGCTCAATACTTAGTAATATTTCTGTAAAAATGAGAGGAAGTCCACCTCTCTGTGCCCCAAGTAAAGAAGAAAAATTGACAACCAGATCTAGTCAATCAATCACCTCAGTCATGGGAAATAGGAGGGGAGATTTCCTGTCTACAGGAAAGGCAATGGCCAGATTAACTTCACAGACTTTAATTATAGACAAGATTTACTTGCCTACCTTTTGAAGNATAAAAATGAGAGGAAGTCCACCTCTCTGTGCCCCAAGTAAAGAAGAAAAATTGACAACCAGATCTAGTCAATCAATCACCTCAGTCATGGGAAATAGGAGGGGAGATTTCCTGTCTACAGGAAAGGCAATGGCCAGATTAACTTCACAGACTTTAATTATAGACAAGATTTACTTGCCTACCTTTTGAAGTTAGATGATCTTCGCTACTTACATACATAAAAACAATTGAAAGGAAAAAAAAATCAGCAGCAAACTGATGAGAAACTAGTGAAAACAAGCCCCCCACCCCAATCACACACTGACAATAAATCCTTCACTCTGTTCAACAGGCTTTTGATTCTCCTACATAATGGCTCCTTCAACTTGCTGAGTGGGAACTGGGTTGCAAAATACAGTGCTATCAGTTACATAAAGCCCTCGATGTNTTTTTTTTTTTTTTCCCTTTCTTTTTACTAGAATGGCCTATTTTTCCAGTACAGCTTCTTGAATTTCCCTGGGAAATCACTTCTCTTACATTCTCAAATTCCTCCCAAATTTGAACATGACTCATCCTTTTAAACTCAATCTTAAAATTTGTGTTAAAACTAAACTTTAGAGGTAAAGCTTAGATCTATTGGTGCATGGCATGAAGCCACCATGCCGTGGTACACACACACACAAAGAATCAAGAGTTAGTGATAAAACTAGAAAAAGGGAAAAAAGGAGCGCTCTTTATAATACCATTGCTTGACTCCTGGATAAGGTTGGTCCTATCCACACCCTTTGTCTTAAGTGAGCCGAGAAATTATTTTTTATTTGAGCCAGTTTGAACTAACATGTTTCACTCACTTATGAGTCTTAAATGAAACAACACCTCTCTGTGTGTCCACAGACAGTATAACTTCCATTCAAGAGAAAAATATAAGTCCAAAGATCTACCACTTGCTGAGGGGAACATTTGGAAAATCCATCCTCATAGGAAGTATACACTATCTGGACATTAAATGCATGCCAAATCTCCTTCATTTGTGAGTAAGTTGAACCTAGGAATTGTCACTGGAAAACAATGATACCATAGGCTTAGGACTTTGCAACAGGGGGAGGGAACAAAGGCATGAGATGTTCTACAATTTCTATAACATGATTGATGGCACATGAGTCTTCCCATGCTCAGTACTTAGTAATATTTCTATAAAAATGAGAGGAAGTCCACCTCTCTGTGCCCCAAGTAAAGAAGAAAAATTGACAACCAGATCTAGTCAATCAATCACCTCAGTCATGGGAAATAGGAGGGGAGATTTCCTGTCTACAGGAAAGGCAATGGCCAGATTAACTTCACAGACTTTAATTATAGACAAGATTTACTTGCCTACCTTTTGAAGTTAGATGATCTTCGCTACTTACATACATAAAAACAATTGAAAAGAAAAAAAAAATCAGCAGCAAACTGATGAGTAACTAGTGAAAACAAGCCCCCCACTCCAATCATACACTGACAATAAATCCTTCAATCTGTTCAACAGGCTTTTGATTCTCTTACATAATGGCCCCTTCAACTTGCTGAGTGGGAACTGGGTTGCAAAATACAGTGCTATCAGTTACATAAAGCCCTCGATGTTCAGGAACTACTAGCCTCATGAAATAACTAAACATGGCATGTTTTTGCTCCTCGTCTCTTTCCCTATTGCAAAAAAGACTTGACTAGAAAAAGAGTTAACAGGTCATCAAAAAGGATAGGTGTCCAGAAGTGACAGCTCATTGGCGTCCTGCTTCTCTCAAGGTTAGAAAGCACGCACACTCCATTCTATATGAGAAAAGACTGGGCTCTGCCTAACAGAAAAATAAAAACAAAATTCTTGGAGTTGACTTTTGCAAATGTCCAGGGATATGGTGGTGTTCAGTAGGATTACTGAAAGGGAAGAGCAGTCAAGACTAATATTGTATTTGTATTGGAATTGATACTGAGCATGTGGCTAAAACAGGATGACAATCTACATTAATGGATCATTTCAGCCTCAGAATGTAATTTGCAAGTGTGAAGTGAAGTGAAAGTGGCTCAGTCCTGTCTGACTCTTTGTGACCCCATGGACTATACAGTCCATGGAATTCTCTAGGCCAGAATGCTGGGTAGCCTTTCCCTTCTGCAGGAGATCTTCCCAACCCAGGGATCGAACCCAGGTCTCCCGCATTGCAGGTGGATTCTTTACCAGCTGAGCCACAAGGGAAGCCCAAGAATACTGGAGAGGGTAGCCTATCCCTTCTCCAATGGATCTTCCTGACCCAGGAATTGAACCAGGGTCTCCTGTATTGCAGGCAGATTCTTTACCACTGAGCCACAAGGGAAGCCCATAATTTGCCAAAACAAATTATATTTTGTAATTTGCAAAAACAGTATCAAAGTGATACCTCAGAGTATGTTTTAGTAAAAACAAGCAAACAAATGAAAAATACAGAAAAAGATTATGCACTTTCTCAAACTCCCTCAACCCCTTCCCCCTCTCTCTCTCGGCGAGCATCTCACTCACATATAAGCAGGGCACCTCTGCTTTTAGACCTAGGAAAAATAATGTACTGTGTGACACGGTGCCCAGATTCCTGAGCAGCCACAGAAAGTTGGGAGTACAGAGAATTAACTTCCTGGGGAGTAAAATTTCATCAGTGAGAAATGAAATTAGAAGGAGCCGGGAAGCTGTTTCTCTCTTTCTCCTCTGTGCACTACACAGAGGTTTTGTTCCTTTCTGCAATGCTTCCAGGGGAGCCCAAACACTGAGACAGTGCAGAGTGACACAGTGTGTCTTAGCACAGTTCCCTGTTTGTAGACCGCAGCCGGTGTGGCGATACAAGGCATTACACAGAGTCACATCACGCGCTCTTGTGCCTCATCACCCTCATTCTCTGGGTTGCACAGCCCAGAACAATTGATAGCACTCTAAGCACTCCCTTGGGCTCTGCTTTTCAGAAAACCTAAGAAAAGGTTGCAACTACTACGATAGCAACAGTGAAATCTTTGTCATATCACTAATAATTTTATTAACATAGTAATTTTTATTTCCCCTTCAAATATTCAGCAATATGGTTTCAGTTTGCATCATATTTTGATCGGGATGACAAATAAGTCATTCCTCATTCACACAGAACCTTCCAAAATGCCTCCTTTGCATTATTACTAGCAATAAGTACAAGAAATACACTTGTGTTTCAGCTATATATTATTCCAAAACCAATCACCCAAAATGAAATGACTTAAGGCAAAGATGAGGGGAGCTTGCTGGCATGGTTTCAAAATCCTGGTGACACCAACTGGGGTCACTCACTTGGCCAAATTTAGCTGTTAGCTGGGCCAGACGAGAAGGTCCAAGAAAGCTCCTCTCACATCCATGTGCCCAGCTCCTTCACACAGTGACTTGTTCTCCCCAAGGCAAGCTGGGGCTTCCTCACAGCAAATTCAGGACAGTCACACCTCTCACAAGGAGGCTGGCTTCCAAGAGAGAGGAACCCAGTGCTACCAGGCTACAAGCCCCAGATTTCACTGTCATTAAATTTCATTGTTCAAAGCATGTCAAAAGATGGAAAACTGATGTACCTCCTGACAATCACGAAGAGAGCAGAAAGGAGATGTGTAGCTGGCAGCCATCTCGAAGATTCTACCACAGTGACGCCCCCATTGGCCTACAGATTGGGATCACCTGGGGACCTTTCAAACCTAGAAGCACCCAGTTCACATCTTAAACCAATTAATTCACAATGCAGGAGAGGGTAGAAGACGGGTATCCTGTTCTTTGAAATGGCAATCCACTCCAGTATTCTTGCCTGGAGAATCCCATGGACGGAGAAGCCTAGTAGGTTACAGTCCACGGGGTCGCAAAGAGTCGGACACGACTGAGCGACTTCACCTTCACCAGGTGATTTCAACATGCACACAAGTTTAGAAACACCCAACCCACTACAACTTATAGGAGATTTAGAAAAGCTGAAGATGCTGACTGGCAATCCTTAGTTGCATGTGATTACATGTCAATTCACAGCATTCATTCTTTGGCTTTTCCTGGGTTTAAAATTTAAGCCATACACCCATCACTTCAAAGTACCACAAAGCTACCGTGATACACCAGCCCAGTCTGCCTTGGAAGATGACCAATCTTCTAGTTGGCCCGAAAGTTTAAGACTTTCAGTTTTAAATCCAAGACAGTCGGGGCCCAACTGGATAACTGGTCACACTAGCACTGCCTTCCCTCCCTCTGCAAGGAGAGTCATGTTCTTGTGAGTTTTGTTTCTGAAGTGCATTCTCAGTGTTAATACCTATGCTTCCTTGAAATTAATGACGTAGGCCAGTGCTNTTCAGTTTTAAATCCAAGACAGTCGGGGCCCAACTGGATAACTGGTCACACTAGCACTGCCTTCCCTCCCTCTGCAAGGAGAGTCATGTTCTTGTGAGTTTTGTTTCTGAAGTGCATTCTCAGTGTTAATACCTATGCTTCCTTGAAATTAATGACGTAGGCCAGTGCTGCCTGAAGTGTGGTCCATGAACCTGCAAGCATTTGCATCACCTGAGAGCTTGTTAGAAAATGCTGCTGCTGCTGCTGCTAAGTCGCTTCAGTCGTGTCCANTGATAGTATTTGGAATTATTGGGGGCCTACTGCCTTCTAGGGGCTTTGCTTGCATCATCTCACTGAGGACCACTAGTTGCCAGTGTGCTGGCCATCACCCCCTCTCCTCGTGGCTTCCAGCACCATCCTTCCCTGCTTGTCCTCTGGGTGCCCAGCTGCTCCTTCACTGAGTCTTTCCCCGATTCCTCTAAAGGCTGGAGAGCCCACAGCCCAGTCCCTGGTTCTCTTTTCTTCTGTTTTCTTGGTTCTTCTTTCCTTCTATTTTCTATCTCACTCGCTCCTGCAATGGTCCCAGCCAAACTGTAAATACCAACCAAACTTCCAAAGTCTCCCATGAAGCATCCCCCTCTTCTCCAGACACAGGCGCATCAGGTGGGGCTGTCTCTACCTGGGAATTCTTGGCTACAGTGTGGCTGAACAGGCCTGTTGAATCTCTGCTCCTCACTTTATTAAAATAAAATCTGAACTCTTTGCCAGAGTCTATAAGGCTCCCCTTATTTGGCCTCAGCCTGCGTCACCCTTCCAATCTCCCACTGCCAGCGAGTGGCCAGCCGGCTGACTGAATGGACAAGCGAGTGGATGAGCTTCCTGGGAAGGGCCTGCATTGAGGGTCGAGACATGGACTCAAGCTCTCATCACTCCGGAAGCCTGGATGCCCACGCCCCTTGTTCTCTCTGGGACTTTGCTTTCAATATTTGTTGGACTGCATTTTCCTATGAAGTAGGTAGTGTTGCACCCATTTCTAAAATCTATTTTTAATTGAAGGACAACTGCTTTACAGTATTGTCTCGGTTTCTGCCACACAGCAACATGAATCAGCCTTATGTCCCCTCCCTCTTGAGCCTCCCTCCCACCTCGCATCCACCCCACCCCTCTAGGTTGTCACAGAGTCCAGGATTAAGTCCCTGAGTCATACAGCAAATTCCCACCGGCTTTCTATTTTACACATTATGGACACAGGGTGGGGGGAGGGGGAAGGAGAGCGTGGGGGTGAAGGGAGAGAGTAGCATGGAAACATATGTACCCAGTCTATAGATGGAATAAAACTTGTCTTAGGGAGGTTAAGTCCCCTACCGAGGTCACCCAGCGGTGGCTGAGAGGCTGGGACTTGAACACAGATCTCCGGGGTTACAAAGCCCACGCCCAGCTTTCACTCTGCTTCTGCTCTGAACGTGCCCCCATCCTGGCCGGACCCCTCCGCCAGCCTCCAGGTTGGGGCCAGAGGCACATCCAGCAGCTGCTGGACCTCCCCCTTCCCCGTCCTTGCAGCTGGGAGCCGGGGCCCCTCATTCTGCAGAACCCTTCATCCCCCGGGACCTGGCCACTCCCAGACCAGCTGCACAAGTGTGGAGAAGACCCTTTCTAAATCGCAGCGTACCCAGCTGGAGACACGCACGTAACCCCATCCAGCTGTCTTCCGGAAAGAACCAGATCAACTGCTACTCTGGTACAGATGGAAAAATTCCGTTAATTTAATGAGTCTGGACACAGTGTGGGATGAGTGAAGCCTCAGGCTCCCAGCCTCTGTGTGATGGAGCTAACCCTCTTCTGATCCTCTCTTAATCCCAAATTTCACAACCTCGGCACAACTGACATTTGAGTCAGATGATTCTTTGTTGCACGGGCTGTTCTGTGCGCTGTAGGAGGTTGAGTGGTCCCTCTGGTCTCCACTTACCCGATGACGGCAGCAGGCCATTCGTCTAGATGTAACAACCTAAATGACCTCCAGGTCGCCCAGTGCCCCTGGTTCAGAATACGGGCTTCCCAGGTGGCGCTAGTGGTAAACGGCTAGCCCGCCAATGCAGGAGACATAAGAGCCTGCGTTCAGTCCCTAAGTCGGGAAGATCCCTGGAGTTGGGGAATCCCGTGGATAGAGCCTGGAAGGCAAAGAGTCGGGAAGTGAGTGACTTAGCATGCATGTGCGCACACATGAGAATCTCTAATCCTAGAAGTGAAGTGAAGTGAAAGTCACTTGGTTNCAGGAGACATAAGAGCCTGCGTTCAGTCCCTAAGTCGGGAAGATCCCTGGAGTTGGGGAATCCCGTGGATAGAGCCTGGAAGGCAAAGAGTCGGGAAGTGAGTGACTTAGCATGCATGTGCGCACACATGAGAATCTCTAATCCTAGAAGTGAAGTGAAGTGAAAGTCACTTGGTTGTGTCTGACTCTTTTTGACCCCATGGACTATACAGTCCATGGAATTCTCCAGGCCAGAATACTGGAGTGGGTAGCCTTTCCTTTGTCCAGGGGATCTTCCCAACCCAGGGATCGAATCCAGGTCTCCTGCATTGCAGGCGGATTCTTTACCAGCTGAGCCACAAGGGAAGCACAAAGCATAGCTTGATCCTTATCTGTTCTTACAGGACGATAACCATTATTCTAGATGGTTATTTTCCAGGCATCAGACTTCCAATGCTTGGTAGTTCATGTTGAGCATCTACTAAGTGCCAGACATAAGACTAACTCAATCTTCACAACACCCCTTTGGGATGGATATTATTATTATCCTGTTTTACAAATGACGAGATAGGCACAGAGACATTTATGTGAGTCCTTTGACCTCTCTTCCTGCAGACCACATGCCACAGCCAGGTTGTCTGCTGACCATGTGACCACATTCATTTGCTCTTAGCGACTTTGCAAGTCACAGGGTCATGACGCTCAGATTCCCATGAGGAAACTGAGCTTCATGCAGTTTCCATGAGATCATCCAGTATCCTATAGCTGATGTAATGGGTAGAGCCTGTGTTTGAACCCAAATTTTATGGTAAAGCCCATTATCTTCCCACTTCTCCCAACTGCCTTTTAAAGACGTGTAGAAATATTGCCAGCTTGACAGGACCTTTAAGATCATTCAATACTCAACAAGTATTTATTGATGCCTATTCCATGGTGGAATAGACCCTGATGCTGGGAAAGATTGAGGGCAGGAGGAGGAGGGGATGACAGAGGATGAGATGGTTGGATGGTGTCACCGACTCGATGGACACAAGTTTGAGAAAGCTCTGGGAGTTGGTGATGGACAGGGAAGCCTGGTGTGCTACAGTCTATGGGGTTGCAAAGAGTCGGACACGACTGGGCGACTGAACTGAACTGAGCATGTGTGGTGAAGGATCTGGGCTCTTCCTCATCTTTTAGAGAAACTTGCTGAAGTATCTAAGGATAAGATGAATTGGGATCTGGGATTAGTTCCTAAGTATGGACATGGAGGGGAAGTGGCCAAGGGTATAGATGAAATGAGCTTGGTGATGAGTTGATAATTCTTGAAGCCAGGTGATGGCTCCTTCTTTACTGCTGATGGAATTTCCCATCATGCCACATGTTTAGAAAGTGTGGATACTGATTCCTTGTTTGGATTTAAATCCCAGCTTCACTTCCTTCAATATCATCTTGGGTAATTTTCTTATCTCTCTAGACAATCTGCAAAGTGAGGGGATGATAATTTGTAGCTTGCAGGCTGTGTGAGGATCAAATAAGATAAAACAGAGTGTACGTGGTAGTTTCGAGCAGAGGAAGGACCTGGCCAAGAGCAGGGCTCCTTGGGGGTCATAGCAGCCTGTCTTTCTTTACTGCAAAGATCTCAGTGTCTTCAAGGGCACAGGGAGACCCGTCCTCATCGCCTAACTCCTCCTAAAGGTATCCTCGGCCCACCTCCTGCCCTGGCCACCAGGCTGCTGCCTGCCCCGTGATGGTCCTCGAGGGACTTTCGCCCCGAGTTACCCACAGAACAAGGCGAAGACAGAACTCCTAATCCCCATGAAGGACTCTAAGTCCAAGCAAGTCCCCCTTCGGCCCCAGCTGTGACGAGGCCTCATCTGGAATTTCTGGTAGCCAAACTGTCAGCAAGATCCTTGCAGAAGCTATAGATGAAAGGCCCTTCCTGCCCGCTGGGCCCTCTCCCTGGCCCACTCTCCCAGAGTGGGGATGGCCCCTTTCCTTCATCAGCTGTCTGGGCTGGTTGAATTATTTCCATGTTCTCAGACTCTCTCGGGAGTTGGCACGAGGTGTTGGGAGCCCTCCAGAAACTCTGGCTGGGGACAGGGCCCAGATGGGCTCCCATGTGAACCGCTCTCCACTCTGCACCCGTCCTCCTCCCCTGGGTTGATGGGAAGGGCTGGGAGTTGTCTCATGCTCAGAAGGCTTGACTCAGCTCCACCCCTCCTGAGAGACGAGGCTCAGAGCAGGACCCCCGACTCCTCATCATAAAATGGGCCGTCTTGAGAATGCAGAGTGACGGTGCGTGTAGGATGTTCAGTGCGCTATCTAGCACCTATAAAACGTGCTAGCAGCGTCATCCATAAGAATGCTGAGTGCCTGTGTACGTACACCTGGAATTAATGCGATAGTTCAAACCAACGATACATCAATTTAAAAAAGCTATGTGATCCCCCAATCCCCCCAAAGGGTGTCATTAAAAACCCATTATCTTTAGCAGCTTCTTTTGGTGATGTTAGACACTTCCAAGCATTAAAACTGCCTGCAGAACTTGGGGTCCAAGAAGGCGCAGAGGCCTGGGGTCCATGGGAAGAAAGTTTATGGATCAGTGGCCACCTGGACCCCATTTACCTGCAGGTAGAAAGACCCCAAACCTTGTCTTTCCAGCCATAGGATCAGATCAAAATGTTCCTGTGAGCCAGATAGTGTGAAAGAAATCTCTGTTTTCTGTTTTGTTTTTTAATAACTTTATTTGTTTATTTTTGGCTGTGCTGGGTCTTCGCTGCTGCATGGGCTTTTCTTGAGCTGCTATAAGCAGAGGCTACTCTCTGGCTGTGGTGCGCGGGCTTCTGGCTTCAGGGCTTTCTCTCGCAGCTGCCCAGGATCCAGGCTCGTGGGCTTGGGAGCTGTGACTCACGGGCTCTGGAGCACAGGCTCAGGAGTTGTGGTGCCTAGGCTTAGTCGCTCTGCAGATGTGAGATCTTCCCGGATGAGGGATTGAACCTGTGTCTCCTGCTATGGTTTTTCCAGTAGTCATGTATGGATGTGAGAATTGGACTATAAAGGAAGCTGAGCACTGAAGAATTGGTGCTTTTGAACTGTGGTGTTGGAGAAGACTCTTGAGAGTCCCTTGGACTGCAAGGAGATCAACCAGTCCATCCTAAAGGAGATCAGTCCTGGGTGTTCGTTGGAAGGACTGATGTTGAAACTGAAACTCCAATACTTTGGCCACCTGATGCGAAGAGCTGACTCATTTGAGAAGACCCTGATGCTGGGAAAGATTGAAGGTGAGAGGAGAAGGGGATGACAGAGGATGAGGTGGTTGGATGGCATCCCCGATTCAATGGATATGAGTTTGAGTAAACTGCAGGAGTTGGTGATGGACAGGGAGGCCTGGCGTGCTGCGGTTCATGGCATCACAGAGTTGGACACGAGTGAGCAACTGAACTGAACTGATCCATACTGTCTTCCATAGTGGCTGTATCAATTTACATTCCCACCAACAGTGCAAGAGGATTCCCTTTTCTCCATACCCTCTCTAGCGTTTACTGTTTGTAGACTTTTTGATGATGGCCATTCTGACTGGTGTGAAGTGATATCTCATAGTTTTGATTTGTATTTCTCTAGTAATGAGTGATATTGAGTATCTTTTCATGTATTTGTTAGCCATCTGTATGTCTTCCTTGGAAAAATGTCTGTTTAGGTCTTTTTCCCACTTTTTGATTGGGTTGTTTGTTTTTCTGGTATTGAGTTGTATGAACTGCTTTATATTTTGGGAGTTAATCCTTTGTCAGTGTTTCATTTGCTATTATTTTCTCCCATTCTGAGAGTTGTGTTTTCACCTTGCTTATAGTTTCCTTTGCTGTGCATCACACTGATACCAAAACCTGCCGGGAGCTAGCGTGAGGAACTCCGCCCATGGCAAAGGTCATGAGGAAGGAGGCTTGACATACGCAAAGGCGTGATCAAGTCTCAGGAAACCCCCTGTTCCTGAGCATCTACCCCCAAAACCAGAGTCTACCTACTTTACTGTTTCATGCTCTCAACTACACCTCTGACTTTATGGGGGGCTGTTCCCCACCGGTTCTCTTGGAGAAGGAGTAAATGTGCAGCTCCAAGTCAATAAAAATTCCTGGACATGACAAGAGTGTTTCAACTTACGGACTCCTCTGAAGGTTATCTCGCCTGCCTGTACAGGTTCATCCGGCCACATGTGATTGTTTACAGCCTCCCAACCATGAGAGGCACGACATGTTTTGGACTTACTAAAGGCAGATTCTTTTGGGAAGTGAGAAATTATTAGTATAGTGGGTTGGTTAGGAA
>SJYS01024052.1:50314-65246 GCA_006410695.1 Philantomba maxwellii | reverse complement strand
ATGGAGGTTCATGACATTGTACAGAAGACAGGGATCAAGACCATCCTCATGGAAAAGAAATGCAAAAAAGCAAAATGGCTATCTGAGGAGGCCTTACAAATAACTGTGAAAAGAAGAGAAGCAAAAGGCAAAGGAGAAAAGGAAAGATATACCCATTTGGATGCAGAGTTCCGAAGAATAGCAAGGAGCGATAAGAAAGCCTCCCTCAGTGATCAGTGCAAAGAAATAGAGGAAAACAATAGAATGGGAAAGACTAGATATTTCTTCAAGAAAATTAGAGATACCAAGGGAACATTTCATGCAAAGATGGGCCCAATGAAGGACAGAAATGGTATGGACCTAACAGAAGCAGAATATATTAAGAAGAGGTGCCAAGAACACACAGAAGAACTATACAAAAAAGATCTTCATGACCTAGATAATCACAATGGTGTGATCACTCACCTAGAGCCAGACATCCTGGAACGTGAAGTCAACTGGGCCTTAAGAAGCATCACTACAAGCAAGGTTAGTGGAGGTGATGTAATTCCAGTTGAACTGTTTCAAATCCTAACAGATGATGCCATGAAAATGCTACACTCAATATGCTAGCAAATTTGGAAAACTCAGCAGTGGCCACAGGGCTGGAAAGGGTCAGTTTTCATTCTAATCCCAAAGAACCATGAACTTCCAGATGTTCAAGTTGGATTNTGTTTCAAATCCTAACAGATGATGCCATGAAAATGCTACACTCAATATGCTAGCAAATTTGGAAAACTCAGCAGTGGCCACAGGGCTGGAAAGGGTCAGTTTTCATTCTAATCCCAAAGAACCATGAACTTCCAGATGTTCAAGTTGGATTTAGAAAAGGCAGAGGAACCAGAGATCAAATTGCCAACATACATTGGATCATAGAAAATGCAATAGAGTTCCAGAAAACCATCAACTTCTGCTTTATAGACTATGCCAAAGCCTTTGACTGTGTGGATCACAACAAACTGTGGAAAATTTAAGAGGTGGGAATACCAGACCACCTGTACTACCTCCTGAGAAATCTGTATGCAGGTCAAGAAGCAACCGTTAGAACTGGACTTGGAACAGACTGGTTCCAAATATGAAAAGGAGTACATCAAGGCTGTATATTGTCACCCTGCCTATTTAACTTATATGCAGAGTTTATTATGAGAAATGCTGGACTGGATGAAGTACAAGCTGGAATCAAGATTGTTGGGAGAAATATCAATAACCTCAGATATGCAGATGACATCACCCTTCTGNGGAACAACAGACTGGTTCCAAATATGAAAAGGAGTACATCAAGGCTGTATATTGTCACCCTGCCTATTTAACTTATATGCAGAGTTTATTATGAGAAATGCTGGACTGGATGAAGCACAAGCTGGAATCAAGATTGTTGGGAGAAATATCAATAACCTCAGATATGTGGATAACATTACACTATGGCAGAAAGTGAAGAAGAACTAAAGAGCCTCTTGATGAAAGTGAAAGAGGAGAGTGAAAAGTTGGCTTAAAAGTCAACATTCAGAAAACCAAGATCATGGCATCTGGTCCCACTACTTCACTGCAAATAAATGTGGAAACAGTAACAGACTTTCCTTTTTTGGGCTCCAAAATCACTGCAGATGGTGACTGAGACCATGAAATTAAAAGACATTTGTTCCTTGGAAGGAAAACTATGACCAACCTAGACAGCATATTAAAAAGCAGAGACATTACTTTGCCAACAAAGGTCCATCTAGTCAAAGCTATGGTATTTCCAGTAGTCATGTATGGATGTGAGAGTTGGACTATAAAGAAAGCTGAGTGCCAAAGAATTGATGCTTTTGAACTATGGTGTTGGAGAAGACTCTTGAGAGTCCTTTGGACTGCAAGGAGATCCAACCAGACATTCTTAAAGGAAATCAGTTCTGAACATTCATTGGAAGGACTGACGTTGAAGCTGAAACTCCAATACTTTGGCCACCTGATGTGAAGAACTGACTTCTTGGAAAAGACCTTGATGCTGGGAAAGATTGAAGGCAGGAGGAGAAGGGGACAACAGAGGGTGATATGGTTGGATGGCATCACTGGCTCAATAGGCATGAGTCTAAGCAAACTCCAGGAGTTGGTGATGGACAGGGAGGCCTGGTGTGCTGCAGTCCATGGGGTCTCAAAGAGTCAGACATGACTGAGCAACTGACTTGAACCGAACTGAAATGAATCAGTGAATTTAGCAAAGTTGCAGGATACAAAATCAACACACAGAAATCACTTGCATTTCTATAGATTAGCAATAAAATATCAGAGAGAGAAATTAAGGAATTAATCCTATTCACCATTGCCACAAAAAGAATTAAATATATAGGAATAAACTTACCTAAGGAGACAAAAGAACTGTACACAGAAATGGGTAAGCATTATAAGACACTAATGAAAGAAACCAAAGATGACATAAACAGATGGAGAGATATTCCACGTTCCTTGGTAAGAAGAATCAATATTGGGAAAATGACGGTACTACCAAACACAATCTACAGATTGAACATGATGCCCATCAAATTACCAATGACAATTTTCACAGAACTAGAACAAAAAAATTCACAGTTCATGTGGAAACACAAGAGACCCTGAATAGCCAAAGCAGTCTTGAGAAATAAGAATGGAGCTTGAAGAATTGACCTTCCTGACTTCAGATTATAGTACAAAGCTACAGTCATGAAGACAGTATGGTACTGGCACAAAAGCAGAAATATAGACCAATGGAACAAGATAAACCAATTCTTAAGGTAAAAGATGATCAACAGATGCTAACTCTGAGATGACCCAGATATTGGAATTATTAAAGACTTTATTTATATTTATAATCATACCCCATGTGGTGAAGTGAACATTCTTCAAATAAAAGAGAAGGTAGAAATTCTTAGCAGAGAAATTGAAACCGCAAGAGACAACCAAGTGGAAATTTTATAACTGAAGCATTCAATATGAGAATAAATGTTTTAAAGTCACTAGGTGAGTTTAATAGCAGAATAAACCATAACAGAGAAAGCAGTCATTGAAGTGAGAACAGAGCAATAGAGATTACCTAAAAAGAGCAGAGAAAAAATTTTTTTAATTAACAGAACCTCGATGACCTGTGGGGCAATAAGAAAAGATTAATATTTCTATCATTGGAATCCCTGAATGAGAGGAGTAAGAGATAATAGGGTAAATAATAAATAAAACATAATGCCTGAAAGATTCCCAAACTTAAGAGAAAAAGCATACATTTACAAGTTCAAAAGGTTAGTAAGCCCCAAAGAGGATAAGCCCAAAGAAAACCAGGCACAGGTACAGATGAGCCTATTTGCAAAGCAGAAAGAGAGACACAGACATGCAGAAGAAGCATATGGACCGCAAGGGGGGAAGAAAGGGGGCGGGATGAATTTGGGAGACTGGAATTAATACGTATGCACTACTGCTCATAAAATAGGGAACTATGGGAACCTACCGTATAGCATAGGAGACTCCACTCAGTGCTCTGCGGTGACCCAAATGGAAAGGAAATTTAAAAAATAAGGACTATATGTATACCTATAGCTGATTCACACTGCTGCACGGCAGAAGCTAACACAGCATTGTAAAGCAACTACCCTATAATAGAAATTTTAAAAAAAAAGAAAACCAGATCTAAACACAAACTTAATCAAACTTCTGCAAATAAAAGATAAAAGTCATTAACGCAGTCATAGTCGAACTGCATGTTACATAAACGGCAACAGAAATTTAAGGAAACGTGAATTCCTTAGAAACCACAGACCAGAAGACATCAAGACACCATCTTTTCAGAAAGAAAATAACCACCAAGCCAAAATTCTATACCTAGCAAACATGGCCTTCAGAAATGAAGATGAACTACAGATATTCTTAAATGGAGGGAAACTCAGAGAAGTCTAAACCAGCAGACACGCTCTGAAAGGAAGACTGAAGGATATCCTGGCTGAAGGAAACTGATGCTAGAGAGAAACTTGAACTTCAGGAGCAAAGGAAGAGCAGCAGACATGGCAGATATTTGGGTAAATATAACAGCCCGTCTTCCTCCTCATAAGTTCTTTAAAACACATGCTTGTTTTTAAAAATGTGTTATATTATTTGGGAAGTTTCAATGTATATACATGTAACACACAACTATAACATCAAGGGTTGAAGGCGTCTATGTGAAGCTGTAAAATATTAATGCTAAGACTATGAAGAAATTAGGTGTATATATATATATATATATATAATAATTCCTAGAAAGAGTTAAAGCGAAAGTGTTAGTCACTCAGTCATGTCCAACTCTTTGTGACCTCATAGACTGTAGCCCACCAGGCTCCTCTGTGCATGGAATTCTCCATGCAAAAGTACTGGAGTGGGTAGCCATTCCCTTCTCCAGGAGATTTTCCCAACCCAGGTATCAAACCTGGATCTCCTGCATTGCAGGTGGATTCTTTACCATCTGAGCCACCAGAGAAGCCCCTTAATTTCTAGAGCAACAACTAAAAAACAACATAAAGAGAATCGAGAGATAAATTAAAGTGAAGCAATAAAATACATTTTAAAAAATCCAAGATAAGGCAGGAAGAAAGGAACAGGGAAATTTAAAATGAAGTTATAAAATAGTGAAAATGATAATGAAATGAAAATAGTGAAAAGATAGACCTAAATCCAACTTGTGTGTGTTATGCGTACATATAGTGAACCTTCCCAAATAAAATAATACTTCAAAAAAAATCATATATTTTAAAGAACCTAAAAGGAGAAAAATGGTTTGTTGTATTTATATATGGCTCAGCTGGTAGAGAACCTGCCTGCAATGTGGGAGATTCAAGTTCGATCCCTGGGTTGGGAAGATCCCCTGGAGAAGGGAAAGGCTACCCACCCCAGTATTCTGGCCTGGAGAATTCCATGGACTGTATAGTCCATGGAGTTGCAAAGAGTTGGACATGACTGAGTGATAATCACTTTCACTTTCATATTTGTGTTCATTACATTAAGTGTATTCAGGAGCTTATTCTTGAGTTTTTATTCACTTTATCACACTGTCCTATTTAGGAAGCTATCAGGGAGAATGTTCCTTTAGCAAGTTTTCTAGTTCTCATTCACATGGGTCCTTGGGTTACTTATCAGGTTTCCCATTTTCCACTGGCTTCTAGGAAGCTACAGGAACCTCCCCATAATATTAACAAGCATTCCTATGGTAAAAGATCTTGTGGTCACATAAGTTTGTGAAACACAGGCTAAAGAAAAGTAATAAATTTCTTCATTCTGTGTCATTTAATCTTTATAACTACCTTGGGAATTGGTACCATCATTATGCCATTTTTATAAATGACAAGAAAGCTGAGTCTTTAGAGAAGTTTAGACTACTTGTCCAAGGTTAGGACTGGAAACTAGAATGTCTGACTTGAGTCTGCCCTCTTAAACAAGTAGAAAAGTTATGTATATGAAGCCCTGGCACAGAGGAAACGCACATCCTTATGGCATGGGCAACTCAAGGGCTTCTCTCAAGCCTGGCTTCACAAAAGGAGGAAGTGTGGTCCCAGCCCAAACCAAGGCATCCAGTCACCCCTACTCCAACACTTGCCTAAGTCAGTCCTACTTGGGGATGCTCCTGCTGAAGCCAGTTTTATCCAAAGCTGCTCCTGGTTACCCACCAAACTTCGTACAACTTCGATCAACTTTTTTTGATCCCCTAATCCTCACTCTTTTTCTCTTCAGTCCGACTTCCCTCCTTTGGAGGCTTTCTTCGAGAGGTAAGTTTTCAGGACTGAGGAAGAGGGCTTCATAGACTTCAAATGCATCGTGGAGGTGACTGCTCATGGGTCACTTGTGTGCCTGTATTAGTGGAGGAGGTAGAATCAGACAGATAACTTTTTTTTTTTTATGCTAAATCTCTTGTATACTCCCCTGTAGTAGAATTTGGCATCCATACCCTTTCCCTGCCCTGAGATGGACAGAATGGACTTCCCTAACTCTTAACTTTGGGCTTGCCCATGAAACTTGCCGCGGGCAATAGGTTGTTAGTAGATCTGATAGGAAAGGAGCTTGAAATGGAATTTCCCCTCCAAATGCCCTTAGAACTCTGGTGATCTGTAATCATGGCCCAGAATCTCTTTTCTTCATGGTCCTCCCAGAAAAATTATTGTCAGACTTGCAGCCTGAAGTCCAGCTGCCCATCTGTTTTACTTTTCTATTGCTGCATAAAAAATTACTACAAATTTAGTGACTTAAGACAACTCATTAATTATCTGACAGCTTCTGTAGATGGGAAGTCTGGGCACAGCATAGCTGGGCCTCCTTTGCTGAGGATCTCACCAGGCTGAATTCAAAGTATTTGCAGGGGCTGTGATCTCATCTGAAGGCGTGATGGGGAAGAATCTGCTCAGGGTATTGGCAGAATTCAGTCCCTTCTATAGGACTGAAGTCTCCTCTTTCTTGTTGCCTGTCAGTCAAGGGTCACTCACAGCTCCTAGAGGGTGACCTCACATCCTAGCAATGGCCCTCTTGTAAGACAGCAGCTCATGTCTTTTTTTGTTTTAAAGCAACTTTTTATTGTGCATTGAGATATAGCTGATTAACAATGTTGTGATAGCTTCAAGGGAACAGCAAAGGGACTCAGCCACATATATATATGTATGCATTCTCCCCCAAACTCCCCTCCCATCCAGGCTGCCACAACAGTGATAGCGCGCTTCTTTAAACGCCGCAGGGGACTTCACTGAAGTCTGCTGTGATGCAGCCTTCTGTAATGTAATCACATAAGTGACCATCCCGTCATCTGTGCCAGATGACGTAACCGTATCAAGATAGTGACCATCTCCTCATCTTCACAGATCCTGCCCACCTTCAATGGCAGGGGACTATACGGGACACATATACCGGGAGGTAGGAGTCTTAGTGAACTTCAAATGTTCTGCCTGCCGCACCATCCATGCCTAAATTAGTCAAACCGCCATTAACCCACCAGACTGTGAAGGTGCGAGTGAATGCTTACTGTAAGCCGCCGGGTTTTGAGACAGCCTCTTCCACTGGCTGGCTGATTATTGCGGCAGTGGCTGGCTGATGCACTTCAAGAAGCATTGCCCTCCTAGTTCATGCCGTGTCCTATGCCCATTGAGGGGGGGTGCAGTTTGCTATGATGGGCAGGGTACTGGGGCCAGCGAGGTCTGGGTTTGAGTCTCTGCTCCTCTCCCTCCTGGCTGGGGGCCCATTTCCTTATCCAAATCGTGGCATCTGCAATGCCCACCTCACTGGGATGTCGGGAAGGTTAACTAAAACAATGGATGAGGACCACCTGGCACAGAGTAGGCTCCACAAATGTTAGTGTTTTCTCTCTCTCAAACTCATATTTCTAGCCAACATTGCCTTATCTTCAGAGGGTGGGTGTGATATGCATTCTGGGAGAGGCCACTGCGCTGCTGGCACCTGTGGGCCACCTGGATGGCGTCTCATCACCAGCTGGGGAGCTGACCTGCAGGGCTCTCTGACCTCGAGTGGGCTCTCTGAGCCAGATTGCAGAAGACAACCCTCCTTGGTTTCTGTGGAGTAGAGACCCTGGATATCCACCCTCGGACAAGACCCCGCCTCCATCTCTCCAGCACATTAAAGTTTTAAGTTAATTTAAAAGTGTGACATGGAAGCCTTCTTTTGGAGAGTTCGGTCTTTCCCACCGACCAGCAGTGTGAGCTTGGGCCAGTGACTTCAACTCTCTGACCCTTGGTTTCTTCCCCAAACATTGAGGGTGAGAGTCTCACCTTACAAAGCTGTTGATGGTGATATGACAAAATCTGTGTGCCTGGGCCCACCACCGGAGCTCTGCAGATGGATTCCTGTTCCCGTAGAGACTGCCTATGTCTGTCCTTTCATTGCTATTCCCTGCCCTTCCCGACCTCTTAGAGAAGAGCACAGAGGTGGTGCTTAAGGAAACGCTTGCTTTCACCTTCTCATCTCTCATTTAATCCTCCCGTAAACCCCCTGCAGCAGATGTTGTGGTCAGGAGGGTTTTTCCCAACAGTTCTACCTCTCACCTCCCAGACACAGGATGGATCACGCTTCCCTGCTCCCTTTCAAGTTCATGTGACCATCACACTTGCTTTGGTCTATGAAGGGTGAGGAGAAGGGACCTAAGTCCCTCCGGTGGAAGCTTTAGGAGATAGTGTGCGATTCACCACCTCTCTCCTTCTGGTACCAGTGACCAGTAACATCAAGATAATGTCCATTCTCTATTAGGCTGACTGTGACGAGTCTTGAACATGAATATGAACAAGGAAAAATGTAAACCTTTGGTGTTTTAAGCCCCCAAGATCTGGGTTGTTGCTACTACCTTCCAGCCTTGTTACAGTGTGACAGATTTTATCTCCACCTGGAGGATGACGGAGAGTAGCTTGTCTACAGTCACACAGAGGGNTCTTGAACATGAATATGAACAAGGAAAAATGTAAACCTTTGGTGTTTTAAGCCCCCAAGATCTGGGTTGTTGCTACTACCTTCCAGCCTTGTTACAGTGTGACAGATTTTATCTCCACCTGGAGGATGACGGAGAGTAGCTTGTCTACAGTCACACAGAGGGTGCCTTGAACCAAGGGTGGAGCTTCACCTGAGACAGCACATTTGATCCATCCCAGGGGAGAGAGTGGAGGGTCCGGAGGCCTGAGTCCACTCTCCTGATGCCTCTTGCAAGCGGGTCCCTGCTCCCTGCCCCGGATATTTACATGATCAGGACCAGGAGGGATTCTCTGTGCAGAGTAAGTCAGTGCCAGCCTGGGGAGTGGATGGGATGGAGTTGTGGAAGCTGCATTCTTGGGAGGACTAGACATTCTAGACTTAACTTTGCAACAGACTGGATTGTACTCAGAAACCCCGGTCTCTGTCCTGGGTTTCCTCCCATCTCAAGGCTCCATTTATCTCCTGTCTCAGGAAACTCTTTCCTTCGCTAGTAAATTTTTTCAAAGAAAGGCTGTGAAACTCACCCACCATCATGTGTGCCTCACAAGCGAGGCACAGAGACGGCTGTGTCACGCAGCGTTGCTGCGGCAGAAGCTGAGCGGTACGCGCTTGTCTATTAATAATAAATCCCCAGTCCTCCCTTCCCCTTAGGCACAGGACCCTAATTTTATTCTGGACAGTACGTGTGTGCCTGGGCACAGGGCTATGTCTGTCAGCTGGCTGGGGTGCAAACGAAGGTTGCTGAGTGGGACCGCATAAAACTCCCTAAGAGGGGTTCTCTGGGAGCCCCCGGGGCAGGCCTGGGTCTGGGCAACTCGGCACTGTACGCTGAGCATGGAGCGCTTCGTGTTGCTCCCCGAGCACCGGTGGAGGACAGCTCCTGACAGCTGGGCGCTCTCCAGGCTGCTTTGAGACCAGCCGGCGGCTCCGTTTCTTGTCACGGTAACCAGGAAGATCTTTAGATATCATCGAGTCTGCTTTTTAAAAAATATATGGAAACAGGGTCTCACAGGGAGAGAAAACTGTCTCAGGACCCACAGTGAGTCGTATGCAGGGGTCAGAGCAGAACCTGACTATCTCTTGCCTCTCCCCTGTATCTTCCTGATTTACTGAACGACAGTTGCTCGGTGGGGGTGGCAGGTGGCCGGGGAGGTGGACCCGGGTGGACCGTGGCTGAGAGCCCCGATTCTGCCGTAAGCTGCCCGGGGTCCTTACAGGGCTGGTATAGAGCTCATCGCGCTGCAGGGATTCCACGTAGAGAAGTGTGCCCGGCAGTCTTCCGATTACTCTGACCTTGGGAAGAGAACTTAGCTGGACTGGGTGGACTCAGATTCTCCCTTTGTGTGCGTGTTACCAGTCCTTCATGTATGTTATCTCCCCCAGACTCCTCCACCTCGCCCTTCCCTGCTCAGATGACCCATGTAAACCAGCGCCTGGAATGGCACAGGTGGTGGGTTTAGGGGCAGAGGAGCATGTGGAGTCCTCGCCCAGAGGCACTTTGACGGGGCCAGCGCACCCGTCCCCTAACTGAGGCGAGTTGCTACTGAGGGCTCACCGCCATTCCTTTCTCTGGAAAACTGCCCTCAGCCCACAGGGGCCACGTTAACCAGAGGTGCCTGGCCACACAAACCCTTTACCTACCCCTCCCGTCCCGTCCCCAGGCACAGCCAGCAGCCAGTGAATGACTGTCCGTGCAGCAAAAATCCCCTGATCTCAAGGTGAGGCTGGGCCATTCTCCGATTCTCAGTCCAGAGCTCTCTGCCAGACCAGGTTGGGACTAGACTCCAGGCAAAAGCTCCTCCTGGCCCAGCTCCTTCCCCTGCCCCATCCTTCTCCTTTCACTCCCTTAAGCAGGGCTCCCCGCTGCCTGGATCTAACGGCTGATGATCTGAGGTGCAGCTTATATAACAATAACAGAAATAAAGTGCACAACAAATGCAATATGCTTGAATCGTCCTGAAACCACTGCCCTTGCCTCAGTCCCTGTGGAAAAATCCCCTTCCACGAAATCAGTCTCTGGTGCCAAAACAGCTGGGGACCACCGCCCTCAGGGATTTCTCTTGACGGCTTTCCAATAATTCACCTGCCCACAACTCCCTCATATCAGACTCTGCTTGAAAGACAGTAAGTAAACTTGTGAGCTCTCTCCCACCCTGCAAATTCTGTATACTGATACAAGGAGAGACCACAGAGGGTTCTATGTTCAGTGGGAGGAAAATCCTGATGAAGAGAACTGAGGTTTCACCAGAGAGATGCGTCCACGGAACAAACACCGATGAGGCTTTTGCTGTGTGTCCAGCATT
Organism: Philantomba maxwellii; assembly: GCA_006410695.1. Taxonomy (NCBI): domain Eukaryota; kingdom Metazoa; phylum Chordata; class Mammalia; order Artiodactyla; family Bovidae; genus Philantomba; species Philantomba maxwellii. The sequence continues at coordinate 54,498 of SJYS01024052.1, read as the reverse complement.
TGCTTAGCACTGGGAGACCTGGGGAGGGAGGCGCAAGAGAAATGGAGTTCCTACCCCTCGACACACTCTCTCTAGATTAGGTCAAAGGTCTTCTTGACTGCCCCTCAGTCCCATTTAAGGGCAGTCGCACACGGAGATCAATTGAGTACACAGAACCTGGAGATGCTTTTAATTTCTCTTTAATGTATATTTGACAGTTGCGCCTGAGTTACAGAGGAAGCGCTTACAAGCAGGTAGTTAAAGCAAATGCCAGTTTCTCTTTCTACTCTACCACTCCATATAGCTGAATAAATTATGGTGCGATTATACTTAGACACACACCTTCGCGCCCACGCAGACACCCCACTCACACTCTCATGCACACACACTCACTCCCACGTGGAGGAAAATGGCTGTGAGTCACACACGGAAGCAACCAAGTTGCCGTCACTAGGAAGAAGGAATGGTCTAGTGCTATGCAGACAGTTCCCGGGTTGGGATTGGCCTTATCGATACGCAGGTGTCTCTGAGCATTTGAGGATGGTGGCTGGAGGACCCTCATTTGGCCTCGGTTGTGGTGCCTCTGCAGGAGGGGAAGGAGAAGGTCAGTCGGCCTCAGAAGCATCCCACAGTGAAGGGCACGCTGGGGGGCTTGAGGGCAGCACCAGCCCGAGAGAGGCCCCAGAGTGTCACGAGTTTTTCGGGCCATCGTGGGGCTTCCCAAGTTCCTGGATCCACATCTCTGAACGCATTGCCCGCTCCCTGTCCAACAACACAGGATTTCAGTGGGGTGATCAGAGTTATGAATCTGCCTTGTCCCATCTGGTGGTGGACCAGATGGAAAATCTGACCTTCTCGTTTTCCTTCTGGGCAAACCTCTCTCGATTATTCCCTCCTTCTCTTTCGTGCCCCCCATCTCTCTCCTCCTTCGCGTTCCTCTGGCAAAAGAACGGCAAATGTAAATCAAGGAAAACATACGAGTAAAAAATAAAACATAGCTTGGCTCTTACACGTCACTTTTTTTTTTTTTTTCATAGCAAGAGAGAAATACCAAGTGAAAAACAAAGCAATAAGAATGAAAGAACCCAACAGAGCCCGGAATGTATAATTCGAAACTCACGGTATGCAGAAACGTCCCTACAGACGGTTCCTGGCGCTGGCACGACACGCACTGTGGGGGTTTCGTTCCTTTTTTTTCAGTATTTATATATATATTTATAAAAGTCAACTTCCTATAAACGCACAGCACATCACCACGTTTCCAACTAATGTACAGTGAGTTCAGAAGAGGGGCCCCCATAGGCAGGACCAATAGCTACTTGTGAGAAGTTGGAGGAAGCATGTTTTGCTTTGCTATGGACTCTATTTACAGGGCTGGAGCGGGATTGTTTCCGGGCCAGCCTCGCCACTGGGATTCAGACCTTCTTTCACAGCCTGTGGTCAACCCTCAAGAGTTGGAAGCTTTATAATTCTTATCCAGTATCATCTTGCTGGTGAGGCTGCAAGCTGCTAACACCAGACGGAATTTTACAGACTGAGTTGGTTAGACACATTAATACACTAGGTTTTAGGAAAAAACCTGTTAGGGTCAGGGTTCCTTTCTGAGGAGGGTGGGGGCCCTAGGGGAATAAGTCCCACTTTCTACCAAGATGGTCGCTTGGGAGAACTCCAAAGAAGATGGACGTAAGGAGGAATCATTTGGTTTACACCCATTTTGCCATCGCGGGCCGATATTTGGGATTGGTCCTGGCATTGGAATGTCACTTCCGGGGGTGGGGGCACAGAGCTGGGTGGTTTTGATGTCACCAGCCTGAGATCCCTGCTGCTCCTGGAAAACCTAGGGTATAAGGAGATGCAGAGGATGGCTGAGACCGGCTTCCAGAGGGAAAGACCGACCATTCAAGGAATGTGGATGAAGACCGTAGTTCAGCTTAAGGAAGAACTGCTTCCTGGCTATGATAGCTACAAAAACACAGACCGGGTCACCAACAGACAACACACATCCTTCACTTTGTCCAGAGCTTGAAGAGCCCAAAGTCTCCTGCCTTGGATGCTCCCATTGAAACTTTGGCTGAACTTGATGGGCCACCCACGTCTGGGTGTCCACTGCTACCAAAGAGGCTGTCTGTCCCCAGTTAACCACAGGCTCCTCGAAAACCAGAGACACAGGCCACCCTGGTCGTGGTCCAGCACAGGCCTGAGACTACTGCGTCTGAAGCTGGGAAGCAGGTGAGAGCGCTCATCGCAGATGTGATGTCCGTGCAGGGAACTGCCCGAGTGCCTTGCTAACCCGGCTCCCCGCAAGGGAGGAGCTCAGGCTGATTCCCAAAGCGGCAGCCTGTCCCTCGGGAATGTCCTGTGAGCTGAGGGCGAGGCGTGAGTTGAGCAAAGAGGTGGTGCCAGGTGCCCAGGCGGGGCCAAGCGGTGTGGTCCGGTCTGCGCAGACTCAGTGCTGTGGCTCCCGTCTCAAGTGCCTGTGGCCCAGCGGGACTTGATGCAGGAGATCCACGTGTAGACTATGATGACGGAGATGAAGATGGATACAATTTTGATCAAGGGTGAAGGGAAGAGTTACAAGGGAGGCCGTAGTCAGGGGCCTGAGCCACTCCCTAAAGGTCTCAACGCGTAAGGAGAAGGCAGCTGGGGAGCGCCACTGGAGGGGCCACGGAAGACGGCCTTGCCCTCTCCTCCAGAACCTTTGGTGCCCCTCTCTCCCAGGGGCCGTGGCTCAAAGGCTGGCCACATCTCCACGCCCAGGGGTGCTGGATCAGAAGACAGAGCCATCTCAGCTGAGAACTGAAAGATGCCAGTCTGGGTGGGGCAGGGACATGCCCCTCCCGCTCCCCAATGCCAAGGGGACTCTGGTCTTGTCTGTGGGGCAAGCAGTCCCTGATGACCCAAGAACCCTTTTCCAGAGCAGATGGAGGCGCCCTTTCCAGATGGCAGGGCTTTCAGGGGATGGGCCCAGGTCTCTGAAGGAGGCTTTGTGAGAAATCGAAGCTCCACGGGCTGTGGACTTGAAGGCAGACCACTGAAGCCTTTGGCAACAAAGGTTTGCCACCCACAAGCAGAGCAACCCCAGTTACAAAACCCTCCTCTGAGCCTGCCTCGTCACTCACATGTTCTCAAGACTTGGTCTCCTCCCCCTGCCATCTGATTCAGCAAATGAGAAAACTGGAGGGTCTGTGTGCTTCCCAGACCCCACCCGGGACGGGCAAGGTTGGAACCGGGGCTTCAGTGTTAGAACCTAAAGCTGCTTCCGAATACCTGGCCTGGGTCCTGGTACCCTGGACTAGCCCACTGCCAACAAGCCGCACCCATGTGGTGCTGCTCCCCGGCTGAGCTTCTTCCTGGTCCTCCCAATCCCCTTGCTTGAGCTAGATTTCCCCCCTCCACTCAGCAGAGGTGTGTGGAGAGATCCTGAAGTCCTCAGAATTCATGGGTGATTCCTGGGAGCACCCCAGAGCCAAGGTCCCCCCTCCTTTGCTAAGGAGGAGGAGCTGTGGTTCAGGCCCTGAGCCAGAGACCCACCAGGAGGGCTGGCTCCCAGCACTTCCACCGAGATCAGCCCCGTGGGCTCCACCTCTGTCCAGGGGACCCACTGGGGTCAAAGGGCTCCTGGACCTCATCCCAGACAGCATCCTCCTCCGGTTGCCCGAGGTGCTCTGTTCAGGGTGAGCTGTGATCTCTGGGTCTGAGATGACAGGGGCCACGTCAGAATTTGGCTGGGGCAAGAGGGCAGGTTGACTAGAGACCCTCCAGTGGGGACCGTGAAGGGGCAGACTCCAAGGGGGTCACTCCAGGTCCCTAACCACAGATGAACGGTGGGTATCCAGAGGGCTGGCCACAGGAAGGGAGCGGGCTCCTTCCCTGGCCTCCGGGGACCCCAGGGCGAGGGAAGGACTGAGGACGGGAGGCTCAGGGACCAGTAAGGGTCAGGCTGGGACTCAGGCTGGGGCAAGTCGCCCCAGGGGCCCTAGTAAGCCTGGCCAGTTTCCACAGGCAGGAGTCCCAGCACAGCCGAGTGCTCCCCGAGCTTCATGCGACGCTGTGTGGACAGGCTCACGTTTTTGGCCAGGTAATCAACAGCAGCTGGGGAAAAAAAGAGAGACTCCTAGAAATTTGCATTCTTTTTGCCTGTTAATTCAATCTGTCCTACATCTTTCCATCCACCCACATATCCACCCATCCATCCATTTATCAAT
>SJYS01024052.1:0-15293 GCA_006410695.1 Philantomba maxwellii | reverse complement strand
TCTGACTTAGAGAACTACAGACATCGTGCAATCTGAGAACTCAGCTTGCGGAGAGGAGGCGGGTCCTTCCCCCCTCCCCCCGCAGGCCTTGAACCCTAGACAGACACAGCTCTTCCTGTGCCCCACCTTCCCCAGGCCCACCGATCGAGCACCAGGCACTTTGCAGGTGTGGATGCCCAGAGGGTGTTCAAAGTCTGCTCACCCTTCCCTGGATGCTTCTAACTGGCCAGGAATATGCACCCAGGCAGCCTGCATGCTTCCCATAACAGGAAACTCATTACCCATCCTAGGAAGCTAGGTCTGTTCCGGAAAGTTTTGTCCTGAATCTTTCCTCCCCTCCTCAGAGATGTGGAAGTGTTTCTATTTCCTGAGCTCCCTCTCTTGTGGCTGAACTAATGTCCTTCCTTCCTCCATCCCTTGCCCTTTCCTCCTCTCCCTTTCTGTCTCTCCCTCCATCCCCCCTTCCTTCATCCTCCTGAAGTTCTTGTCGGCAGGAGGAGGGAGGCAGCCCAAGTCCTCACAGCCCCTCCCGGCTTCCCTGGGGCTGTCCTAGGATTGGTTAGTCAATCAATTAACATTTGCTGCCCATTTACTCTGTAACAAGTGCTGGGGGCATTACCTGTCTACACAGTCCCTGGACCACTTGCCACAAAACCCCCACTCCTACTCCAGGGGGCCCACTAACCCCCGACCCTGGCCACGCCCTCTCTCAATCCTGGTCTCCAGACGACGTGTGTGCTGTGGTGCATGCTCAGTCGCTTCAGGCGTGTCTGACGCTTTGTGACCCCGTGGACTGTAGCCCGCCAGGCTTCTCTGCCCGTGGGATTCTCCAGGCAAGAATACGGGAGTGGGTTGCCATGCCCGCCTCCAGGGATCTTCCTCACCCAGGGCTCGAGCCCACGTCTCCCGCAGCTCCTGCGCGGCAGGCGGGCTCTCTCCCGCAGAGCCGCGGGGAAGCCCCTCCAGGTGCCCCCGCAGCGCAAGGCCCGCGGCCCTCACCTGCACGCGCGCCTCGGTCAGCTTGGTCCTCTGCGCCAGCTCCTCTCGGGTGTAGATGTCTGGGTAGTGGGTCCTCTCGAAGGCCTTCTCCAGCTCCTCCAGCTGCTCGGCCGTGAACGTGGTCCGACTGCGGCGCTGCTTACGCTTCAAAGGGAGGTCGGGTTCTGACTCCACGTCTGAGCCCTCGTCCAGACGGTTCCCTACGGCCGAGCGAGAGGGCGGGAGAGGGCGGGGGCCCGGTGAGGTGGGCGGGAGCTGTGTGCCCACCTTCAGGCCTCCGCGGCACTGAGGGTCAGATCCCCCTGAGTACAGGAAGGACATCCCTCACGGCGCTGTTTATCAGAGCGAAGACGGGGATGCAACTCCCCTGCACACCCTGCTGCTGCTGCTGCTAAGTCGCTTCAGTCGTGTCTGACTCTGTGCGACCGCATAGACGGCAGCCCACCAGGCTCCTCCATCCATGGGATTTTCCAGGCAAGAGTACTGCAGTGGGGTACCATTGCCTTCTCCTTCCTGCCCACCCTGGGGACTGGTTAAATACCTTAAGGTCCAGCCATTAAAAAAAACAAAAGGCACCCTGTAGTTGGGCATTTAGGTTATTACCACTGACGTGAAAGGATGGTCATGACATAGGACTCGGGGGATGGTTTCATGATGAAGCACATTTGTCAAAATTCCTAGAACTGAATTCTCCCAAAAGGGGAGAATTTTTCCCATTTATTCACTGTACCTCAATCAACGTGACTTTTAGAAGGCAAGGCACAAACCAGTGTGCAGAGCCGAAACCCACTTTTGGAGAAAGCACGCATAACACATTAAGGAACACCACACTCAACAGAGGAGCAAACGTGGGCCTTCAGGATGATAGGACTTCTGTTTTCTTTTTGAAATTTGCTTACAGTTTAATATTCTTTAAATGACGATCACTTAGACAATGACGCGATCGCGTTTTGGGAAAAAACTGCAGAAACTAACTGAAAGGGGAGCAGGAAGAAAGGAAAGGACCGAGGAAGCGGGCAGACGTTTGTGCCCGGGGCTGGCAGCCAGGGAGCATGGGTTCCAGGCTTGCTTCTCTCCCAGATGCCCTGAACTCTGACCCTGGGTCTCGGTTCCCCCATTCTTCTCCATGAAAGGTTTAGACTGTGTGACTTCCACACCCAGGCCCTTGCTGGGACGTTCCAGGATCACTGAGTGGTCTTCCAGGCTGGCGGGGGAGATCTCACCTGGCGATCTTGGTCATGACTATGACGCCCACCCCATCACCCCCAGTAATTTCTGCCCTGGAGTCTAGGGGTGGGTGAAGGCCTTGGCTTCCCTTGCGGAGAGAGCTCGGGGGTCTGGCGCCAGCTCACTTTCTGACTCTGGATGGGCTGGCAGGCCAGGTATGTACTCCTGTTCTACGTCTGGGTGACGAAGGCTGCAAGAAGGGCTTGATCAAGCTACTCAACAGTCAGGGCTGAACATACCTTGGGGGCTGAACTGACTCTCTGCCCGCAAAGCTTGGGCCTCTTGCCCATCCCTGATCTGGCAGAAGGAAAGGAATGCTAGCAAGGGGCTTGCTGGGGCTCTGAAACTGCACCCTCAGGAGTCCTGGGGGACCTAGAGGGAGCCAGGAGAAGGGGGCTGGTGAGAAGAGGAAACCAAGGACGAGAAGCGAGGAAGCAGGCAGGGACGACTCCCCTCCCCACGCCTGCGTCTCCCTTTCCTTGCTTCGCTTTCCTCTCCCTCCTTTTTCGTCTCCACCTTCAGCGTTCCTGGCAGTATGCTATGTTTTCTCCTTCCCTCTGCGGAGCACTGACGCAGCACCAGCCGTGTGCCACGCACAGACTATGCCCGCAGGCCGTGTTCTGGGAGACAGCCCGAGTCGAGCCTCAGCGTGCCTGCGCCTGCACCACAGATGCGAGGAACTGGGTCTCAGAGAAGTGACCGAAGCGCCCACAGTCTCAGTGACCGTCCAGATCCACACTCAGGCCCTGCTTTCCCGGTTCCTGTCCTGTTCCTACCCAATGGCTTCAAAGGTTGCTGACCCGAATAGGTCGAGGCTCCTCCCACAAGGGACAGCCTTCTCCCAACCCTGAAAACAACACAACACCCAGTGCCGCCTCTTAGATGCCACGTGAAGGCGAAGGAACAGGCCTTCCAGGCCGGGGCAAGAGTGTGTGCAGAGGTCTGGCGCGTCAAAGGGCACGGTGGGTGATGCTATCGTGGGGCGGTGCCCACGGCTGGCAGGTCTCGGGCAAAGCCCCCTTTCCCCCAGATCACCTATCCTCCATCCTGCTGACACGGCCATCCTCTCAGGTGGCACTAGTGGTAAAGAAGCCCCCTGCCGATGCAGGAGACATAAGAGACTTGCGTTCGATCCCTGGGTCAGGAAGATCCCCTGGATGAGGAAATGAAAACCCACTCCAGCATTCTGGCCTGGAGAGCCCCATAGACTGAGGAGCTTGGTGGGCTAGAGTCCAGGGACTCATGAAGAGTCGGACAGGACCGAAGGGACTTAGCTAACATGGCCAGTGAGAAGTCACTCCTGCTTCTCACTGGCACCGAGGATGACGCCAGCATCAAGGAACCAACGGCAAGGGAGACGTGCCTTCATCGCTGCCTGTCTCACCCCTAAAGGCAGGGACCTGGGGTGGGTCCAGCCCCTCTCTCTGCCCTCTCCCAGCTGCCCAGCTCCCCATCACTGAGAGGGGGCCTCCACGGGCACAGCTGGCATCTGGGGTGCCTTCCCCAGCACGGCTGGGGCTCAGAGCCAAATACAGCTAATCCCAAGGATTCATTTCCTGAAACTCACTGCATAGCTTCAGTTTTCTGACGTTGACAAGGAGAGAGGGCCCTTGGGGCCTCAGAAGGAGGAAGCAGAGGTTGGCAGGAATGGAGGCCCGCCCGCAGATGGGGAATGGGACAACCAGCTCTGTCCTCTCCTGGGGACTTTGGGCTAGGACAGCAGCTGAGATGAGGAGCAGGGTTGCCCAGGGCAACGCCTACGGGCAGAGATTGAACTCGGAGCTGTGAGGTCAGATTGGGGAGGAGATGCGAGCCCCAGTCTGATAGAGGAGGCACAGCCCTGTCCTGGGAGAATCTCCAGCCTGATTAAGTCTCAGTTCAGTGTAGAGCAGTGCCATCCAACACAACTTTTCTGTCATGTGGAAATGTTCCAGGTCTGTGCCGTTCCATATGGTAGTATCAGCCGCCTGTGGTTCCGATAGCTTGAAATGTGTCTAGCGCAAGATCTGAGTTTTTCATGTTATTTCATTTTCCTGCAAACTTGCATCACCACACAGGGCTGGTGGCCACCAAAATGACAGCATATCTTTAGCACCACTGGTCTCTCTTAACAAGGAGAGGACAGGCTTCAAGCTGTTTCTGCCCACGCTAGTCTCCGGTAGAATTTAATGACCTCGTTTGTTTTTAGGATATTCGTTTGTATGGGTCCCAGCTGTTTGTGGGCTTCCCAGGTGGTGCCAGTGGTAAAGAACCTGCCCGCCACTGCAGGAGACACAAGAGATACAGGTTCCATCCCTAGGTGGGGAAGATCCCCTGGAGGAGGGCATGGCGACCTGCCCCAGTGTTCTTGCCTGGAGAATCCCATGGACAGAGGAGCCTGGCGGGCTATGGTCCATGGGGTCACAAGGAGTCAGACACGACTGAAGAGACTTTGCATGGACGCATCTGTTTATAGGATGTGATACGTGTATTCCCTTTACAAGAAGATCAGTTTCCTTGAATTCAGTTTTTAAAGATACCTTTGTACTGAGTAGAATATTCCTTAATAATAGGGCAGGCTGGAATCAAAGTCATGCACGCAATCAGCAAATGACCTATGTGGGATAGATTCAAGGTACTTCTGATACCAGACCTTGCCCAGCCTCAGAGCCTTGCCATCCCAATGACTTCGGGCTTTCTAGGTATCTCGTGGAATTCTGCGTTTATTTCTCCCCTCACCTCCCTGTCCTTCCTGCCCCTTATTTAGCATGGATCTGGGAACTCCACGGGCCCAGAGAGACACCCAGGTGGAAACCTAGACCGGGAAAGGCAGAGCAGGCCCCTACAGGTCTCTGTTGATTGAAAAGACCTAGGGGCTTCCCTGGAGGTCCAGGGGTTAGGACGCCATGCTTCCACAGCAGGGGGTGTGGGTTCAATCCCTGGTCAGGGAACTAAGATCCCACACGGGCAAAATAAGTAAATAAAAATGAAAGAAACAAAAATACAATCACTCTAAAAAAGAGAAAAGAATGGAGGGGTCGCACTAGGATGCTGGTGGTTGCTGAGTGGGGAGAGCAAGGCTGGGAGAGGCAGAGAGAGCTCTAGAGAGTGGGGCTGGGGCCTGCGACCTAGGCCCTGGAAGGGATCTCCCACCTCCTCTTGGCCCTTCCCGGGGGAAGGATCTCCCACCCGTACGTTAGGTCTGTCTTATTCTTCATGTGCCAGCCTCACGCAGACCTATGATGCGCGCACTGGTGGCTCTTTTACAGACAGGGAAATGGAGCGCAGAGGTTCAGTGACTTGAAAGAGGCCGCACCACCAGTAAGCCACGCTCATTCCTGGAGAAGGATGGGGAGGAAGACACACTGGGAGGGGGTCTGCAGGGCCCCTGGGGCAGCTCTGGTCTGGTCCAGAGTCCTTTCCTGGGAGGCCTGACACCTGTATTCTCAGGTCTGTCTCCTCCCTTGCTAGGTGGCGTTGGACACGTTGCCTCCACTCTCTGGACCTGTGTTGTCTCAGAGGTAAAAATGAGGATAGTGCTACATCCTTGCATTCCTCCCTGGACTGCTTTGAGAACAGAATGAAATAACGACTTTCAGAGAAACCTGGAGCCTGTAAAGGGCACATGAAGGATTACTATTACTACTGTTAATTATTGATGATGATGTCATGACGATGTTGATAGAGAAAAAGGAGCCTCAGGGCACTGCTGCTCACCCAGCAGAGCCCACAGGGTAAAGTCCCCCCCTGGGCCTTCCTGGGCCTGCCCGGGCCAGGCTGATTTCTCCGCTCATCCTCGGAGCCCTCAAAGCTCCTCGGAGACAGCAGGCTGGCCTGTGTCTGGTGCTCTAGGTCCCACTGGACCGAGAGGAGGGACACAAAGAACTCAGATGCCACCACCTCGCCTTGGTTTCCCGCATGCTGCCCCTCCCTGCCCCCACCCCTGGGAACCCTTGAGCCTCTGAGGTAAATTAATCAAAAGGATTTGGTGGACGTGGCCACAGAGAGGCCCCGCTGGCTGGAGCTGAGTCCTCCATGCACTGAAAGCCTCTGGGTGCAGCCTGGGCCGCCAGCACGGGGACGGGGACTCGTGGAAAGCATGGGCATGGGCTTGCATCCATTAGAGGCTGGATTTGGGGGGCGGGCCGCAGGGGGGCAGCCTCCCAGGCAGCTTCGGCTCTTCCTCCTCTCTGGCTCTGAAGCAGCTGTGGGTGGAAAGGCCCCACAATGGGCGGGACAGAGCCTGGAACGGGTCTGGAGATGACCCCAGGCAAGGAATATTGTGAGGGACCCTCTCTCTGGGTCCCCAGATCCTGTCTCACTTAGGGAGGTGGGGAGTCCAATACAGTTCCTCCCTTGGAGCCCTCCCAATCTTAGGAGGGTGAAATGGCTTCTGTCTCAGGAAACTCCCAATCTGATGGAGGAGGCATCACCCCTGCACTGGGAACTTCCCAGTCTGATGGAGGAACACTACTTCCAGATGAGCTGGGGCCAAGACTGTTGTNCCCTTGGAGCCCTCCCAATCTTAGGAGGGTGAAATGGCTTCTGTCTCAGGAAACTCCCAATCTGATGGAGGAGGCATCACCCCTGCACTGGGAACTTCCCAGTCTGATGGAGGAACACTACTTCCAGATGAGCTGGGGCCAAGACTGTTGTAAAACAGGGAGACAGCTCCGTGTGATTTGAGAGCAGCCTGAGGACAGAAAAAGAGAGGAGAGGCTTCAACAGGTCTGCTCTGGCCAGAGTCCAGCCCAGGCCGGGCTGATGGAAGTGGCCAGAAAACCACTGGGGGCAGCCCTCTGGTTCTCGACACCAGCCTCTGCCCACTCCTCCAAAGCTCCCTGGCTTTCACAGCTGCTGACCGGGAAGGCTTCAGTTATGCCAGTGAGGCCCCACCACCCTTGGGCCTGCCCACACGTCCAGATTCACTCCCCGCTCCTTGTCCAGCTCTCAGCTTTCTAAACGACCCAGCCAGGCTGCCCCAAGCCTCCCTGGCTTTGAATTCCAGCCCCCTCTGCTCACAATGCCTCACCCTTCGTTGGAGCACTCCTGCTCATCCGGCAGAACCCAGCTGGCGGGTGCCCTCCCCCCCTGCAAGTCTTTCTGGGTCCATGCAGGCTTCACTTGTGTCTCATCCTCAGAGCTTTCAGAGCTCCTCAGAAGATATCAAGCTGGCCTGTACTGGGTATCTCAGTCCCACTGGACCAGGAGATCGAGGAGTGCAGCAGAGACGGGACCTGGCACCCAGCAGGGGCTCCGTAAAGCCTTCTTAAATGGATAAGGGTTTAGCAGAATGATCACAGAGTTCCTTTCAAACTGACACTCTGGAGTGGTCACCACTCTCCCCTTGCACACGCACTCCACAGTTTACAGGCCCTTTCACTGTTCCAACAGAATCTCTCCCGACAGAGGGTCAAGCAGGCGGGCTTAGCCCCATTTTACAGATGGTGGGTGGAATCAAGGCCACTGAAGCTGGGAAGACCACCCAGGACTCAGGACTCCCAGCCCAGTGGAAGCCAACTTTGCTATAATTCCAAGGTGATGGAGAATTCCATTTTGGATCATGAAAGCTAAGGTACCTTCTGCTCCATCCTACTCCAACCTTCAAACTTTCTCTGTTCTCCCATTTGCCAAAGAAAAGTCTGGAAACAGGATGGTCACAATTTTGGGACCTACCCACCTCTCTCTCAGAAGGCAGGAGGGACATGACCACCTCCAAACCAAATCCTTTTCATCCCAAATCTGCGGAAGGCAGCAGGGAGACCCTGAGACTTGGGGTCCTCATCTCAGCTGCCCCCAACTCAGAGACGCCTTCCCACCCCACTCCTGAGCCTGTCTCTTATACACATCTTCACTGGCNGGGGGCAGGACGGATTTCCCTCCTTTTGGCTCTAACATCACATGGTTCTGAGACGCTGGGATGCTGTGATTCCATTATTTTTAGAGTTGGTGGAGATGTGTATAAGAGACAGCCTCCCAGCCCAACCTTTATTACAGTTTAACATAGGCCGGCCCGGAGCCGCGGCAGAGAAATGAATCACATAATAGTTGATATGCGTTTTAATCAAGTAATTCGGGCAGAGCCGAGAGCCGGCGAGTGCGGGCTGGGCGTCCCTGAATACCAAGCAGGCCTGGGCGCAGGTCTCGGAAAATGGAAAAGTCATTTACAGCTCAGCTGGGGGCCGGCGAGCTGGGGCCGTGGCGGGCGTCCCCCCGGTCCCTCCGCGCGAACTGCTCAGCTGTGACCAGCACGCGGTGCGCGCAGCTTCTAGGGTCCCTCTGCGGGGTCTAGGCCAAGCCGCCCACAAGGGGCCCAGGGACCGGGGGTGGAGGCAGCGATCAGACCCCAAGTTACGCCTCCCTGGAAGTGACCCCCCCCAGTCCACCTCCTCTGCCCAAACTGCTCTGGGGTACCCGTCTCAGCGCCACCCAGGCATCCAGACTGCAGACCATCGGGGTCCTTAACAACCCCTTCGCTCTCTCATCACGCCTCCCAGGCAGCCAGCCCAGCACCCAAACCGGAAGATGCAGCATCCTTCTTATCTNAAGTGACCCCCCCCGTCCACCTCCTCTGCCCAAACTGCTCTGGGGTACCCGTCTCAGCGCCACCCAGGCATCCAGACTGCAGACCATCGGGGTCCTTAACAACCCCTTCGCTCTCTCATCACGCCTCCCAGGCAGCCAGCCCAGCACCCAAACCGGAAGATGCAGCATCCTTCTTATCTGCAAGCCCACCCCCACCCCACCCCGGTCCGGCCCCAGAGTCTGTCCATCTCTCACTGGACTCCCACGGTCGTCTCCTGCCCCAGCAACTGCCAGCCTTTGCATAGGCTGTGCCCTCTGCCTGGAGCACCCCCTCATCCTCCTTCTGGCCTGCCCTTTGCAGCAGGCCACCAAAGAGGGGCACTGAAAAGCACAGGCCCCTGACACAGTTTGCCTGGATTCTGTAGACTTCACGTGTGTCAATATGGATAATAACGGGAATCCCCTCCTCCTGCCCCAAGAGCCGCTTTCCTTCCTTTGCGGTTTATCCACAGTGCGCACCACGGTCAGAGGTGCTAACCGTTCCTTTTCATTGCCTGTCCCTACCCGCTCCATCATCCCGGTCATCACTCGAGTCCAAGTTCCAAGCAGGTGGGCGTTTTCTCTGCTGAATCTCCAGGGCTTGGCATAAAATGGCTGACTGAACTGAACTGAACTGAATTGGCATAAAGTGGACACCCGGATATTTGGTGAATGACTGAATGAGTAAATGAGTGAGTCTGTTAAGGCCATGAAAGAGTGCCAGGGACAACTGAGTGCTCAGCACGCGTGAGCGGCCATCCGTTTTGGACCACTCCTCCAGGAAGCCTTCCAGACACAACCTCTCCACCTGAGTCTGGAGTGCCTGCTTCTGCGCCCTCGTGGCTGGGGCTCAGCCCAACTGTCCACATGGCTTCACTTCCGTCCTGCTCTCCCAGAGGCCTCCGGAGGGCACTGGAGGCACTGGTGACGTGGGGATCCAAATAGGCTCTATCTGACTCCAAGTGAAGTGAAGTCACTCAGTCGTGTCTGACTCTTTGTGACCCCGTGGACGGTAGCCCGCCAGGCTCCTCTGTCCATGGGATTCTCCAGGCAAGAATACTGGAGTGGGTTGCCATTTCCCTCTTCAGAGGATCTTCCCAACCCAGGGATCGAGCCCGGGTCTCCTGCACTGCAGGCAGACGCTTTATCCTCTGGGCCACCAGGGGAGCATCTGACTCCGAATCTTATGCTATTTCTCAGCGACTGACTGACGCCCAGTGTCACTCTGCCAACTCACGGAGGGGAGGAAAACGTGACAAAACTTTTCTTCTCTGGGAAGTGTCCGTCTAATCCCAGCAAACTACGAAAACAAAACAAAACTCTGACCCTTGGGTAGCTGATTTGCATTATAAAAAATCGTGTCAGTTGGAGTACTCTCTGACTGTGGCTTCTGTGGTCACAGTAGAGTCCTGTCCTGGGGCACTAGAGGGCGCTCTTCGTACAGTCCTGCCAGGAAGGGGAATATCTAGGAAGAAGGAAGTAGTACTGCTAGAAACAGCAGTGTGTTGTCGCCGTTCCAGAATTCAGAGCCATGCTCTTCCTCGTGATGGATCCAGAGATCCTGCTGCCCTGAACTGTGAACCACACATTGTGAAGCACAATCATGTTTAAAGAGGGGAAGACAGAGTTGGTAAAGGGCTGGAGCTGTCTGAGCACTCAGTCAGGGAAGACTTCCTGGGGACAGAGTTGAAAAGCAGGTTCACCTCCTTACGGCAAGAGGGTGAGCTGAAGGTAGGTGCTGGGCAGACACCAGAGTTTGCTCTGATGGGGGGATTGCCAACGGGGCCTCTTCTCACAGAGTGTGGCTGAGGCTGCAGACACTGCGAGAAGGTGGGCAGGATGGGAGCTGTGGGGTCAGATGGACCCGGGTTTGAATTCTGGGTCTGTCTCCCACCACTCTCGATGTTGAGTGTGTAACTGACCCTCTGGCCTCATTTTCATCCCTTCTAAAATAGGGGCAGTGATGCGAGTCAGGGAAGAAGGGAAGAGAGCCAGCTGGAGGCTGAGCTCCGGGAGTGTAGGTGACTGAGCTGAGCTAGCCATCTCTCCTCTCATGCAGACAGAAGCCTGGCAGGTGGGGAGCCGGCCCTCTGGACTCAGCCCTCAGCCTGCTGTGTGGCCCTGAATATGTCACTCGCACCCTTGGAATCTCTATTTCCCCATCCGCCCACTGGGAGAAACGTCACCCACCTGCCCCTCAGGGTACGGATGCAGCTGCATAGACGGAAACTTAGAGAAACACCATGGGCCNTGGGAGCTGTGGGGTCAGATGGACCCGGGTTTGAATTCTGGGTCTGTCTCCCACCACTCTCGATGTTGAGTGTGTAACTGACCCTCTGGCCTCATTTTCATCCCTTCTAAAATAGGGGCAGTGATGCGAGTCAGGGAAGAAGGGAAGAGAGCCAGCTGGAGGCTGAGCTCCGGGAGTGTAGGTGACTGAGCTGAGCTAGCCATCTCTCCTCTCATGCAGACAGAAGCCTGGCAGGTGGGGAGCCGGCCCTCTGGACTCAGCCCTCAGCCTGCTGTGTGGCCCTGAATATGTCACTCGCACCCTTGGAATCTCTATTTCCCCATCCGCCCACTGGGAGAAACGTCACCCACCTGCCCCTCAGGGTACGGATGCAGCTGCATAGACGGAAACTTAGAGAAACACCATGGGCCACCCGTGACGCAGCGATCACAGCCTGCTCCCCCGCTAACTCAGGAAAGCTGCTTCACCCCTCTGGAACACAGTGTCCTCCCATGCAAGATGAGGGAAACCACAGCACGGGCCTCACAGAGTCGTCACACACGAAAGTTAGTTGAAATACCGCAAGACAAGGCTTATCACATTGCCATGTACACAGTAAGTGCTCAGTATGTGTTAGTTATTATCGTTATCACTATCGGTGCCTGAATGCAAGAGCTTCACCTGTCTCAGCAGCCCCTGGAGGTAAGCACGTGTGCCCAGCACCAGGCTAAGGGCCAGGAATGCGTGAATGAATGAGTGAACACCTCTCTGTCACTTCTTCCTTATCCTCCCACAGTGGGGGCTTTCCACGAGCACAGTCACACACACAGCCCCACATCCCATCCGCGGGGGCGGGCCATCGCAGACACAAGCGGCACCCGCAGAGAGCAGAGAGTGCAAAGGTCTCCGGGGAGCCGTCCAGCTGGGGCACCAACGCGGGCAGGGCCGAAGGGGCCAAGCGGGGCGGCGGGCCCCCGGAAGCTGGCCGGGGAGGCCCGGGGTGAGGCCTCAAAACCAGCCAAGGGGAAACACAGCAGCTGGGGCCCCGGCGAGCCAGATGCAGCCGCGCTGCGTGGCAGGGAGGGGAGGGTGCCTGGCGACACGCCCCACAAAGCCACTGTGGAAGGACCATACACCCGGGAGGCCAAACCTGCCGGACCCCACTCCTGCCGCCTCCCGACTCCCCTCTTCCCCTCCTCAAAGCTGCAGCCGCTAGAAAGCCGTCACAGGAAGTGGGGTGGAGCACCTGGGGTTTCAGAGCCTGGTTCCATTCACCAACCCTCCTGCCTCCAGGCTCAGCCCGGAGAAAGGGCTTAAACCCGGGGCTCACGGAACCCCAAAGGCTGGGCTCCGGGACAGAGCCTCCTAGAGCAGGAGTATACAGGAAGTGCTCAGCATGCGTTGGTTTTTATTGCTGCTGCATGGAGGCCACAGGCGAGTAAACGTGAAGAGAGCTGCTCGTGTCTGGGGCTCTGTGCTGCTCCTGTGGCAAGTCACATGGCCCCAGAGCAGCCCTGAGAGACGGGCACTTCCCTGAGTCCTGTGTTGCGGATGGGGAGGCTCAGGAGGAGCTGGAGCAGACTGATGGCTGCGCCCGGGGAGCCTGCACCCAAGCCCCGTCTTCACGGTCGAGGTGACCCGTGGGAGCCTGGCGTTCAGGGTCCTCCCTGTCCTGGCCCAAACGTGCCCCCCTGCAGGCTGCGGCCAGGCCTCCACGCCCTGCAGCGGCTTGGGATGCTGCCCTCACACCACTTCCTAACGTCCCACTTCCCCTGTCCTTCAAGCCCGGACTTTAAGCCCACCTAGTCCAGGAAGCCCTCCATGACTACCACACCCTGAGCACCCTCCTGAAATCCCTGTGCCATTTGTCCCGCGTGGCCTTGACTCCTGCTGGGGACACACAATTAAGTTTTAAGGCCTGTGTTCTGTTTATGAATATGCCTTATCATCCAGTCTGTAAGAGGTTTATTTGAACTGCTTGAGAATGGGACCTAGGTCTCCTCCATCAAGCTGGAGACACCCCAGAGTAGAGGTTATGCCTCCGCAATAAGACTGGGGGATTCTTAAAGTTCTAATCTATTGACATATTTCTTCTTCTATAACTAGGCATGACCCCAGGGCGGGGTGACTGGGCACACCTCTGTGTTCCTATCACTCTAGAATGTTCTTAATAACAGCACCCAATACAAACTGCAGCCGTCAGTTGAACAAAGACACCATGGACCTTGCCATCACGGGCAACACAAGGAGAAACGACTCGTTTCCCCCGAGTCACAGGCGCTCTCTCAGGTGGACTGACCCCTTTCCCCTCAGGACTCATCTCTGGCTGTCCAATGTCCGTCCATCTGACCCCGCCCTCATCTTTCTTTGAATGGGCCTCCCAGAAAACTCTAACATCATACGGAACATTAAGGGGCGCCCCCCCACACACAAAAGCCAGGGCAATTCAAGTCCACTGCCATGAAAATGAGCGGATTTCTGAGAATCTCGCCCCTTTGGAAGAGAACCACTCTCTTAGAGGCAGACAGGGCTGTGAGCTGATTCTAGGACACGGGTTTGAAGGTGAACCAGGATCGCTGGGAAGACAAGCTGCAGCTTTGACGTTGCTCAATGGAGGCCGGCCTCCCTCCCTGGAGACAGAAAGCTCTCCCTGGGGAGCCCACCTAACAGGACAGACATCCCCTCCGCGGGCCAGCAGCAGAGGCCCCGCCCGAGCCCGCCTCCCCGTCTCGCTGCCCCCGGGGACTCCAGATTAAAGAGAGAGGGTCCCAGGGACTCCAGATTAAAGAGAGAGGGTCCCAGGAACTCCAGATTAAAAGAGAGAGGGTCCCTACGGACGCGCCGCCTCACCCCGCCACAGGCAGCTGAGACCACAGCTGGAGGAGGGGGTATTACTTTACCCAGAGCAGGGTCCCCAGGGAGCCTGTGAGCTGTTTGGAAAGACAGGGGCCTTCCAGATTGGAACCCCGACCTGGGTGTGGCTGGCTTCACCTCCAACTTGCTGTGTGACTCTGGCAAGTCCCAACCCCTCTCTGGGCCTCCTTTGCCCATCCGTGAAAACCAGAGCTCCTCCTGGGTCTCTGAGAGTGACCTGAGGAGAGGGCTGGACGGTATCTGATTTATGCATCACTTCCCACTCCGGAGCCCAGTACAACTCCTGGCATACAGTAGGGCTTGGGACACGCATCTGTGGCTAGATGAGAGAATGCTGGTGGTCGAGGGCAGCAAGGAGCTCCCGGGGGGGACTGGGCTGCTGAGGAGGGGGTGCAGGGTGGGCTACGGGATGCCCCAAGATCATCCGATTCCTGNTGCGGCTGGTCGCTGGGCAGCGGGCCTTTCACGGTGAATTCTCCCGCTGCCCCTCCCCAGCCTCGCTCCCCGGCAACCTCATCCCGTTGTGCTCCCATCAATCTATGGCAGCCCGGCCCTCCAGCTGGCCCGGCTGGGCCGTTCCCAGGCAGAGCAGGTCCGCAGTGGAAGGTGGTGGAAAAATGTGGACAAATTTCTGATTTGCAACACTCTGGGAAAGAGTTTATTGCCATTGTTTGAGGACGAATGTATAAATAAAGCAAGGCGAAGATGGCAGGGGGAGGCTGATGAAAGGCAGAAAACGAGAGATTTTATGGCCATAAGGAGCGTACCCTAATGGTGATTTTTGAGGCACTAGACCATGGTAGTTACTTAGCCAAATGATCGCTGTGAAGCTGGGCAAGGCGGCTTATTTCTTAATTACTGTTACGTATCATGTCAGGCGGACGCCCCAGCCCAGGAAAACTTGGTCTCGAAGCAGACACCCGCTCTGAGCCGGGTCCAGGGGTTGGGACGCTGCTGGGTCCGCGGGAGGATGTCACTCACCCGCCTCGAGGGCAAGGGGCTTCCCAGGACCCGATGCCCTCTCTCTGTCCAGGCTCCTGCACCCAGACAGTAAAACATCCACTCGACACATAGGGGTCGAACATGTGTAGGTTCTGAACCAGCTCTGGGTGATACAGCAGAGGATGGAATGGACAAGATGTCCAGTTACAGAAAAAACCAGCAAAAAGCGGCTGGGGCTCATCTGGGGCTCCTCCCGCAAAATGGGTCAGCAGGCAGGACAGCGGAGGGGAGGAGGCAGGCGGCGGGGCCGGCAGGCGGTGGAGGGAAGAGTGACGGCTTCGGCTGTGCCACCTGGGCCAGGGACCTCTGTGAGCCTCTGTCTCTTTCCCTGAGGAAAGAGGGGGCAGGACGGATTTCCCTCCTTTTGGCTCTAACATCACATGGTTCTGAGACGCTGGGATGCTGTGATACCATTATT
>SJYS01024047.1:1213592-1226648 GCA_006410695.1 Philantomba maxwellii | reverse complement strand
GACATGACTGAGTGACTGAACTGACTGACCGACTGACTGACTGTCTCTAAGAACCAAATGGTATTCATCATTTGTAAAGGCTATTAATGATTTAATAACAATCATGTTGAATGTGTTCTCTCTTTTAGGTCGATTTGGTCAAACGACGCCACCACTTGTGGACTTCCTCAAGGACATCTTGAGACGGTACCCAGAAGGAGGACAGATTCTGAAGGTAGGGCAGGATTGCATGCATCTGCACCTCTATGCTGGTAACCATGAGATGAGAGAGAATTACCAGGAAGTCCTGTTCATGTTTTCATTTTAAAGCTTTGTCTAGATTTGAATGGCTGTATCTGTTTCCCTCTGCACCTGCCGTGCATATGCTGAACAGGATGGCTTGAGATGCAGTTGGCATGAATCTGTGAGGGTTCAGAGGCAAAGGGGCCCCTGTGTGCAGGAGTCAAGCAGTGTCGCTCTACAAATGCTTTTTTGGGGCAATTTTTATATAATTACATATTGTAATTTTGTGAATTTATGTAAAACATTGTGCAGGAGCATCGCAAACCAACCAGCTGACCAAATTAAATAATACTAAACCCACATTCAGGGGCCATGAACCTATGCCTGCTTGACTCCTGGATTTAGAAGTTTGCTTTATGGGTGAGTGTATTTAAAAGGATAATTGTTTTAGTTCAGTATTTGTATTTACGATATATCCTTTTAGTCTGAATACACTCATTAAACAAACAAACTAAACAAACAAACCTACAAAGACCTGCTCGTGATTCAGATAGTGGGTTTCCTTTACTTACGTGTAAATGCTTTTTGCATATTCGAGGTGAATACAAAGTGGGCAGTAGATTACTGTTTTATTAAATATTACTCTTTCTGGTGTATTTCTAGGAATTAATTCAGAATGCAGAAGATGCTGGGGCCACAGAAGTTAAGTTCTTGTACGATGAGACTCAGTATGGAACACAGACTCTTTGGTCGAAAGACATGGCACAATATCAGGGTAAGGGTCAGTCGTTAGTCAGGGGCACGTTTTATTCTGTGTGGCTTTTCGTGGTTTACAGTACAGCGTTCAGTGCATGGTCGCGTTACCACCTCTCCTTCACTTCTCTGCATATTTAACTCCACTTCTTCAGAGGTTTTCTCTAGTTTTCATGGGCAAGTGTCTCTGCTAGTTGGTATTTTTACAGAACAGAAAAGAATAAAAATCTTAAAACTCAGAGGAACAAACAATGTAAATACGTAAACCTCTTATTCTATTCAGTAAACTTGTGAGCCTTTTATATCGTTAGCAAGACAGAATGGCCCCCTTTCCAAAGAGAACACGCCTCTGCATTTGGAAAGAAGTTAGAGGCTGTGGTTTTGTATCTTACTTTCTGCTGTGAGAGTTGCCCTTGGAGTATTTTGAAGGGAGGTGGGAAGAAAGACTAAAGGAAAGGATAGAGTAAGGAGAATGAAAGGAAAGACAGTAGGAACCATAACTAACACAAGGACTCCTGAAGCCCTGCGCTGTAAAGTGCTGTGTTGAAAAGGGTATTCATCACTTGCAGAGCACCTTTAAAATCTACAGAATGATTGTGAATGACTGTTTATGGTGGAAAGTCATTGAGAAAAGGGAAGATTAAGTCAGACTTTCCTAGACATACTTTTTTACAGAGGTGTAAATCATATATTCTTTAAAAGATGTTTTATGATTTAGGAGGATAATCAACATTATTGTTAAGTATTTAAATACTAAATATTTAGCATTTATGATAGCTCATATGTTTATTCTTGTGATATGGAAGTTGCATTTTTTTTTTTTTATTCCATAAGGAGATGAGATGTAACATGTCAAGAGGTTTTCACTCTAGTCCTGACTCCTGCCACCTTCGCTGATCTCGGGCCTGCTCAGTTTTACAGTGAGAGGATGAAACCAGTAGGTTTCCTGGCCCTGCGAGTCTGTGATATAAGCATTGTTGAAAGACACTCAGTGTAGATGTGACGGACTTCTGTCTAAGTCCTGATCCTGCTTGGGGCTGCCCGTGCTCCACGTCCATGGGCGCTGGTACCCAGTGTCAGCTCTGCCCCTTGAGTTCTTCCCTGGGCCTGAGTGGAGCTTGAGCCCGGCGGCATGTCAGCCTGCTCGTCCATGGACTGGCGAGGACACGGCCGCCCCCAGTTACTCTGAGGGTCCCAGGAGCTCGCGTGTGTCGCCATGCTCTCTGTCTGGCATCATTCTGCTGGTTGGAGTGTCCTGTAGAGCTGTAAATGGGAAGAGATCCTGGAGGTGTTTTGCTTCTCAACTCTCTCATGTCTAGGAGTTTTTGCTTCCAGCCCTGACTTCACTTCATTTTTTAAAAAATATGTGAAATGGTTATTTAGCTGTGTGAGTGATGTCACATTAGACAGATTTTTAAAACTTGGATGTCCAGAAGGAGCTGGACATGATTTTGATCTCTTTGAAAGTGAAAGTTGCTCAGTCGTGTTTGAGTCTTTGTGACCCCATGGACTGTAGTGTTAGTCACTCAGTTCATGTCCGACTCTTTTCGACCCCATGGATTGTAGCCTACCAGGCTCCTTGGTCCATGGGATTTTCCAGGCAAGCATACTGAAGTGGGTTGCCATTTCCTTCTCCAGGGGATCTTCCTGACCCAGGGAGTGAACCCAGGTCTCTCACATTGTAGGCAGATGCTTTACCGTCTGAGCCACCAGGGAAGCCCTGGTGATCTCTTTAACTCACGTCTATTGTGCTCATGCTGTATGAGGGGTTTTCCTCACATTCAGACAAGAGTGGTGTCTTGGCTGGTGTCATCTTGGGTTACAGTTTTTTCCCCTTTACGGATGCTTAGTGTTGTAGATGAGAACTCTTGAGTTCAACTTGTTTTTGTTTCTTTTATATAATGAGAAGACAGAAGACTCAGAATGTGTCCAATGAGAGAGATCCAATGCAGAAAAATAAGAGATTTCTTCAGTTTCTCACTTTACTAAGGACTTCAAGGGTGTAGTTAATTAGGAGCTACGAGTGAAGGAAGGCCTGGGGCTCCCAGAAGCCGGGGGCTCCCAGAGCCCACCCATGCCCTTCCTGCTGTGTTGGACTCACCATGATCTCCACGTGGTCAACCTTCCTGTAGTAACCTCTTAGGCTTGACTTTTTCATGTCTCTACTTTGACTAATTTACAGATATTTTACAGTCATGCCATTTTTGTAACATAGATTATGACCAGCATCCCCATATCTGTGCTTGAATTCATAGGCACGTGAAAAGCATTATTTTAACATGGTTCCTTTAGTCTTCTCAGTACATTTATAGGTAATTCCATTTACAAAAATATATAAGTAAATATGTTACTTAGGGTCAAGTTTTACAAAGTAGTACATGGTGATTAATTTTCTTGTTTGCGCTGTGTTTTGAGTATCTAAGCACTATAATTTTTCCTTTTTGGATTTTGGGTCAACAATACTATATTTCTTGTGCTGGTCATTTTTGCCATTAATTTGTAATTTCTGTTTTTATTGTGAGAGCNGGCCTGCTCAGTTTTACAGTGAGAGGATGAAACCAGTAGGTTTCCTGGCCCTGCGAGTCTGTGATATAAGCATTGTTGAAAGACACTCAGTGTAGTTGTGACGGACTTCTGTCTAAGTCCTGATCCTGCTTGGGGCTGCCCGTGCTCCACGTCCATGGGCGCTGGTACCCAGTGTCAGCTCTGCCCCTTGAGTTCTTCCCTGGGCCTGAGTGGAGCTTGAGCCCGGCGGCATGTCAGCCTGCTCGTCCATGGACTGGCGAGGACACGGCCGCCCCCAGTTACTCTGAGGGTCCCAGGAGCTCGCGTGTGTCGCCATGCTCTCTGTCTGGCATCATTCTGCTGGTTGGAGTGTCCTGTAGAGCTGTAAATGGGAAGAGATCCTGGAGGTGTTTTGCTTCTCAACTCTCTCATGTCTAGGAGTTTTTGCTTCCAGCCCTGACTTCACTTCATTTTTTAAAAAATATGTGAAATGGTTATTTAGCTGTGTGAGTGATGTCACATTAGACAGATTTTTAAAACTTGGATGTCCAGAAGGAGCTGGACATGATTTTGATCTCTTTGAAAGTGAAAGTTGCTCAGTCGTGTTTGAGTCTTTGTGACCCCATGGACTGTAGTGTTAGTCACTCAGTTCATGTCCGACTCTTTTCGACCCCATGGATTGTAGCCTACCAGGCTCCTTGGTCCATGGGATTTTCCAGGCAAGCATACTGAAGTGGGTTGCCATTTCCTTCTCCAGGGGATCTTCCTGACCCAGGGAGTGAACCCAGGTCTCTCACATTGTAGGCAGATGCTTTACCGTCTGAGCCACCAGGGAAGCCCTGGTGATCTCTTTAACTCACGTCTATTGTGCTCATGCTGTATGAGGGGTTTTCCTCACATTCAGACAAGAGTGGTGTCTTGGCTGGTGTCATCTTGGGTTACAGTTTTTTCCCCTTTACGGATGCTTAGTGTTGTAGATGAGAACTCTTGAGTTCAACTTGTTTTTGTTTCTTTTATATAATGAGAAGACAGAAGACTCAGAATGTGTCCAATGAGAGAGATCCAATGCAGAAAAATAAGAGATTTCTTCAGTTTCTCACTTTACTAAGGACTTCAAGGGTGTAGTTAATTAGGAGCTACGAGTGAAGGAAGGCCTGGGGCTCCCAGAAGCCGGGGGCTCCCAGAGCCCACCCATGCCCTTCCTGCTGTGTTGGACTCACCATGATCTCCACGTGGTCAACCTTCCTGTAGTAACCTCTTAGGCTTGACTTTTTCATGTCTCTACTTTGACTAATTTACAGATATTTTACAGTCATGCCATTTTTGTAACATAGATTATGACCAGCATCCCCATATCTGTGCTTGAATTCATAGGCACGTGAAAAGCATTATTTTAACATGGTTCCTTTAGTCTTCTCAGTACATTTATAGGTAATTCCATTTACAAAAATATATAAGTAAATATGTTACTTAGGGTCAAGTTTTACAAAGTAGTACATGGTGATTAATTTTCTTGTTTGCGCTGTGTTTTGAGTATCTAAGCACTATAATTTTTCCTTTTTGGATTTTGGGTCAACAATACTATATTTCTTGTGCTGGTCATTTTTGCCATTAATTTGTAATTTCTGTTTTTATTGTGAGAGCAACCAAACGGTGATACTGGATCAGTCACTGTTTTCAGTTCCTTCTGTCTTTTCATCAAATAAGCATTATTACATAGAGGAAGTTTGTGTAGGAGAAGTGAGTGTCCAGGCTCCCTTCTTTCTCAGCCCCTGCCTGTGCATCTTGACCCCCAGGGCCCGCTCTCTACGTGTACAACAACGCGGTGTTCACCCCGGAGGACTGGCACGGCATCCAGGAAATAGCGCGGAGCAGGAAGAAGGACGACCCTTTGAAGGTTGGAAGATTTGGAATTGGCTTCAATTCTGTCTATCATATCACAGGTGTGGCTTTTGGCTTTTCAGTCTTGAGATTCAGTTATTTTAGCCTCTGCTTTGGATATTATTGGGTAAACTTCAGAGATGATATTGAATGCTGATGAGATTTCAGTGTGTCTTGTGTTTTCTCTAGTTACCTTGGTAACCATATCAAATCTTCATCGTGTGATGCAAAAGTTAATGTCATCATTTCCGGTGGAATCAATGTAGTATAGTCAGTCATTTTATATGAAGTTTGAGACTTTACGTCAGCAGTTAAAAACCTACTACGTCAGCAGTTGAACGCCTACACAAAATTGTTACTCTAAAAACTTTTGTACTGCAAATTTTTGAGTCAGGCAAGCTGGTTTTCACAGATTTTCTTGTACATATTTTTAAATAACAGGAAGAAGGAAATATAATATCCAATGGTACATAACTGACACAGAGAACTTTAAAATGATCTTGGTTTCTCACTTTCCCTATAGAAATTTTGCTCTTCTTAAACTTGAGTATTTTGATGATTACTTTAAAGTCATGTT
Organism: Philantomba maxwellii; assembly: GCA_006410695.1. Taxonomy (NCBI): domain Eukaryota; kingdom Metazoa; phylum Chordata; class Mammalia; order Artiodactyla; family Bovidae; genus Philantomba; species Philantomba maxwellii. The sequence continues at coordinate 1,220,710 of SJYS01024047.1, read as the reverse complement.
TGGAATCTAGAAAGAATATGAGGTTTCTGATTCAGTTACACTAGGAAATACTTGTAACTTTTAAGGCTGTTCTTCTGGAACCAGAGTTCTTAGTATTTACTGTGGTTTTGTGATAAAACTTTTTAATGAAATCAGCACCAGTTATGGCTTAATTTGGAACTGTTTTTGCATTTTGAACTTGCAGGAGAAGGGGCTGTGCTGGCAGAGTTCTAGCTGTTGCTAGAGTAACATGTAATTGATCACCCAGTCTGGAGTAGTCCTGAGGGTTAAGAAGTGATATTATTCTTGGCTACTGGCCCGAATTAGAACTGCCCTGAGCAAGTGGGACGCAGAAGCATCCTCACCATGGCCCATTTTCAGCAAACCTATTTTTAAAATTGCATTGACAGTGTTATAATGTATAGTATTGTGTTAAGTAATATTATGCATTACATAATAAAACTGATGAAGTCATTATGTTATGTAACAATTATGTGAATATTAACAGTCATGTGTTCAACTATTTGTGAGTTACTCCTCACATCTGTGACATGCAGTAGTTTTTAAATTTTATGGGGACACACTTGTGCGTTGCATAAGCGTGGAGCCTGTTGTCAGGGGTGTATTGTCCAGAGTCCCCTGGTGGCCGGTATCTGCTCTCACTGTGGGTTTGTTCCCTGTTTGAGAATCAGCACACTTATGTGGGATGGGTTCCCTGGGTGCTGGCCTCTAATCCAAGGACTTGCCAAGGTCATGCATTCTGCTCTCCAGCCGGAGAGCAGGCTTCTCCCTGACATAGTTTCAGTAATGGGAGTGCAGATGGGACTGTGGACAATGGGGGGCTGTGGATCAGCTTTCTTGACTGGACGTGGTGGTGGGCTGGTAGACATATTTCCTACTGAAAATACCCCAGAGCTCAGGATTTGGTGCTTGTGATGCCTACACCTGTAGTCGGTGACCCTGCGTGTCACAGGTGGACCCAATAGAGGTCTTGTGTGAAGGTTAGGTCCTCAAGTCACTGTCCATTTCAGACTCGCTCCAGGACACATGCTTGAGATCACCTGTTCTTTCTCATTCTCTCAGAGAATCTGTGGTTGAAATTTTATTTTGCACACAGGCTACAACTCTGTTCTGTTTAGTTGGGTTCACAAGGCTGTAGGGAGAGTGTAAATATCCAAATATTCCTTATGTATTTTAATTAATTTAGTAAATGCTTGAAGATACATCTTAGGTTTTCACAATAAACACTTAAAGCCTCTCAATGCCTGGTGCTTTTTGAATCTAAAGAGAAATCATTTTTTGCATTCAAAGAATTATGTTTCCAAAGCAAGACTTGGTTCATTTTAAGATAACTCTGTTTAGAATCCTTTTGTGGCTCATGCTTCTCCATGTGTAACTGTGCAGTGTAATTGTGATTATCAGTGTCAGTATAGTTCAGAGTTGATGGTGACTTGAATTTTCCTTTGCAGATGTTCCTTGCATCTTTAGTGGTGACCAGATTGGCATGTTAGATCCTCATCAGACACTGTTCGGTCCGCACGAATCAGGCCAGTGTTGGAATCTCAGAGATGACAGCAAAGAAATTAGCGAGCTTTCAGACCAGTTTGCGCCGTTTATTGGCCTTTTTGGAAGCACCAAGGAGACGTTTGTGAAGGGCAGCTTCCCAGGGACGTTCTTCCGTTTCCCGCTTCGGCGGCAGCCCTCCCAGCTCAGCGGGACCCTCTACAACAAGCAGAAGGTACTGGAGCTGTTTGAGTCCTTCCAGGCGGACGCGGACACGGTGCTGCTCTTCCTGAAGAGTGTGCAGGACGTGTCCCTGCACGTCCGCGAGGCCAACGGCTCGGAGAAGCTGGTCTTCAGAGTGACGGCCCGCGAGCCGGCAGCGCCGGCGCCAGAGCGGCCAGGGGCGGTGGAGGCGCTGAGGGCCGCCCTCAGTGACTACTGTGAGCGGGTGCCCAGCGGCGGCGTCACGTGCGTCACGTACCCCGTGAGCATCGTCCTGGAGGACGGGGGTTCCAAGGGCGCCCGGGAAACGTCTTGGCTGGTGTGCAACAGTGTGGGCGGCCGGGGCCTGAGCGCGCAGCTGGACGCGCTGGCCGACGAGCTGCGCTTCGTCCCAGTCATCGGCATCGCCACGCCCCTGCCGGGCCCTGCCGAGGAGCTCGGGGCCGGAGGCGCGGCGGCTGGGTTCTCAGGGAAAGCCTTCTGCTTCCTCCCCTTACCGCCGGGCGAGGAGAGCCGGACTGGACTCCCGGTCCATGTTAGCGGCTTCTTCGGTCTGACGGACAACCGCAGGAGCATCAAGTGGCGGGAGCTGGACCAGTGGAGGGACCCGGCCGCCGTGTGGAACGAGCTGCTCGTGCTGAGCGTGGTGCCCAGGGCCTACGCCGCCCTCATCCTCGATGCCATTGCCCGCCTGCGGGCCGGCTGCAGCCCTAGGCTGCCGCTCTCGGTGGCCGGGGTCTACGGGCTGTGGCCGGACGCTGCGCAGGTCAAGCTGCCCTGGCGGCCGGCGCTGGAGCCGCTGTTCCAGGAGCTCTTCCAGCACGAGGTGCTGCCCTCCCTGGGCGGCCACTGGGTCCCCCTGGAGCAGGCATGCTTCTCGGATCTGGACGAGGGCCTGGACTACGCCCCGGCCGTNAGCCGCTGTTCCAGGAGCTCTTCCAGCACGAGGTGCTGCCCTCCCTGGGCGGCCACTGGGTCCCCCTGGAGCAGGCATGCTTCTCGGATCTGGACGAGGGCCTGGACTACGCCCCGGCCGTGCTCCGCTTCCTTCAGCGCTCGGGGAAGGAGGTGGTCCAGGCCCCGGCCCACCTGGCTGCCGCTGCGCAGCTCATGACCTCCAGCGCCGGGCCGCTGACGCAGGTGACGCCTGCGTGGACCCGGCAGGTGCTGCGGAAGGCGGGCCTGGGCGGCGCAGGTACGCCCGAGAGGCTGCATCTGCTGGAGTTCGTGCTCTCCGACCAGGCCTATGGCGAGCTGCTGGGGCTGGAGCTGCTGCCGCTGCAGAGCGGGGCCTTCGTCCCCTTCTCCTCGTCTGCCTGTGACCAGGACGTGATCTACATCGCCTCAGAGGAGCACCCCAGGTAGGCGGGGCACACGTCGGTGTGTGTGCGGCCTTAGGGGGCTCTGCAGAGCTGCTCCATTAGAAAGAACACACCTTTACGTTCTAAGGTGGAAGGGCCTCCAGACGTTTATCCGTTAAAAAGCGGTCCAAGCCGTTGTTCCTGGAAATTCTAATAACAGAACGTAGAAAAGAATGGCTACAAAGAGCTAGTAATAACTAAAGTTAGTCAAAAGGAAATTATTTTGATGAAATTAAATTCACAAAAATACTCTAGAAAGTGAAGTCGCTCAGTCGTGTCCGACTCTTTGCAACCCCTTGGACTGTAGTCCACCAGGCTCCTCCGTCCATGGGATTCTCCAGGCAAGAATACTGGAGTGGGTTGCCGTTTCCTTCTCCAGGGGATCTTCCCAACCCAGGGATCAAACCCGGGTCTCCAGCATTGCAGGCAGACGCTTTAACTTCTGAACTACCAGGGAAGCCCCAGTTATAGCTCAGGATGCCTATTGACATTTCAGGGAATACAGTACATGTTTCTCTAAGGTGTTCTGGGCCGTCCCTGGGTTTGCATGCTGCCTCAGGGTTTAAAGCCACACCTGGATAGTACTGGATTACAAGGATTGCGTGTGATTTGAGGTGTGCCTTATAACTTAGGTAAAATAGTGAGCACATATAACTGGCTTGAAATTATATCATTGGACTTATCTACTTAAAATTGCTGCATTTCTGTCACTTTTAAGGTCCCTTTTCCCGGGTCTTGAAGGAAGATTTCTTTTGGATAACTTGAAGCCTCACCTTCTAGCTGCTTTAAAGGAAGCTGCCCAAACCCGAGGTATTATAGCTATTTTAGCTTTTTTAAAATAAGTGTAATTATAAAAATGTGAACAATTTGTGTGTTTCCTGTTAAGTTGAATGAGTATGGAATTGCTTATTGGTCAGCAGCTCCATACGGTTCAACCTCATGTACTTGTGGTTTGAGATGTGTCAGTCGTGGATGCTGACATCTGTCCGAATGTGAAGGTGGTCCTGTGTTTAGAAACCTGTGTTTAGGGTTAGGGTGTGGCGGTGGTCCTCACCCCTGCAAAGTGCCTCACGGGCCTGCAGTACTTCCCCATTTCTTTCCCCATTTTTGCCCCTGGCCTCCTCCCTGGTGGCCTGCGTGGCGGTGAGAGCGCTGCTGTGGGTTAGGTGAACACACGAGGGGAGACGGGGTCTGTCTGCTCTGCCCCAACACCACCTGCCTCTAGGGTTCCACATGGTTGTGTTGGGGTGGCTTTGGGGACCTGCACGTTGAAAAGAGACCTGTGCATCAGGGTCGGGAGGACTCCTGGGGCCGAGGCAGGAATGGGTGTCCTCTGTAGGGAGTACTTTTTAGGAAAAGACAGAATAATTGGGGGAAAAATCACCATGGTTCTGTTTAACCTTATCTTTCAACTTTTGTGAACACCTTTGTAAGACTGTTACCTGAACTTTTTTTGTTTGTTTGTTTATATTCTTTCAGCCAATCTTTTTTTTTGTATTGAAGGATTTTGAACTTTTTTTTAAGTTAGATATTGGCCTGAAAAATTCTGGGTTTGTTCTACTAGGTAAGGTTGTAAAGCATGCTCTTTGTGATGTGTCTTTTGTACTGTGTGCTGGTTTGTTTTCAAAGGTAATGGCTAAAGGAAAGCTTGCTAATGGTCATGCACCTTCACTCCTGTAAATGGAAGCAAAAGGAGTTGGGATTGGGGTGTTGATTCAGGATGGAGTGCAGGGAGGCTGTGGGCAATGCGGTGTGAGCCGGAGGGTGTCCAGACGCTGCTGTTCCCTGTGTTGTCAGGAGCTTTAGAAGAGCCTTGTGGGGAATCTTAATGTGGATTCTTTCCTATGACTCTGCCATTCTCTGCTCCAAAGTTTTACAAGTTCTTACTTCTCAAGTTCTCTATTATCTTCTTATGTAAAACATTACATTGCAATACAATGTACACACAGAAAAGTATACTTATCTTAAACATAGGTCTAGTGGAATTTTATAAGCTGAACATGCCCAGATCAGAACCAGAAGACTGGCTGCCTCTCCGAGATAGTCCCGACCACCCAAGGGCACCTGTGACCCTGACTCTCGACAGCACAGATGGACTCTGGTCTTCCTGTGGGGGGAATCCATGTGCACACAGTCTGCTGCGGTCACTTGCCCTGAATTTGGGATCATCCAGTTTGGTGTCCGCAGTTGCAGACTGTTCTTTCTCACAGCTGTGCTATTTCATTGTGTGGTTTCACTTTGTTTTGAAGGGAGAATTTTTGTTCATGTGCATTAGTTTCTGAGGTAGGTAGGGAGTTGGAAATCAGTTGAAAATTATTCAGAATCAAATCAGGTTCAAAGGATAGAAGAACAGCAGGATAATGTTAGTTTTACTTAGAATTTTCAAGTACTCTGTGGCACAGGGCGTGGCCACAACCTCTTCTCTAGCCTCACAAGAGTGGGGACCAATCGTAATATTTTTGGAATGCTACTAAGTCACTTCAGTCGTGTCCAACTCTGTGCGACCCCATGGACTGCAGCCACCCAGGTTCCTCCGTCCATGGGATTTTCCAGGCAAGAGTANCCACAACCTCTTCTCTAGCCTCACAAGAGTGGGGACCAATCGTAATATTTTTGGAATGCTACTAAGTCACTTCAGTCGTGTCCAACTCTGTGCGACCCCATGGACTGCAGCCACCCAGGTTCCTCCGTCCATGGGATTTTCCAGGCAAGAGTACTGGAGTGAGTTGCCATTGCCTTACATTTATCTATTGTTAACTCAGTAATTTGATGTCTTTGTAAAGCTGAGTCTTTCCACTGTGTGTGTATTCTCATTTTCTCATCTACTATGAGTTCTGATTTGTTATTTTGGAATCATCTGTAGACTCTGTGTTTTATCTCTGTTTCCCAGTTTTACACTAGAAGGGATGTCTTTGCTGTTATTGTCACCTGTGATATGCAGCTAGTTATCCCAGGAGTTGTCTTCACTGTCACTTATCTGGATTTAAGTATTAATATTAGCCTGCCACCCTTGTGATTATTTAATCATCCTGGTCTCTAGCCTTTCTGGTGTCTTTATCTGACCACGTGGTGAAGGGACTGCCTCCCGGGCATCCTTCCTGTTGTTTTGTACCATTAGTTCCAGACAGAAATGTATTTTTGATGTCACCTTATCCCGATGAACAGATTTACTGCTTGAGAGCCTTATGGTGTAGGGCCAGGGGGACTCAGTAATGACCCCTTTGCTTTCCTTTCCTGGGACTCCAGTTGGTGAAGGAAGATGCAGAGAGGAACCAGTGGGCAGACCTTACTGGTCAGCCCTGCATCACTGCGGTGACCCTGGTCTTGGGGATGTGGCTTAGGGCACACTGTGGGCCTGTACTGTGACCTCTAGGGTGAGGTGGACGAGCTCACCAGGCTGGTCACAGGCAGCATTGGGGACCTCAACTTCTTGGCACGCCCTGCACTGCGGAGCTGTGGGAGCTACCCCGGGTGTCCCCCTGGGCAGGGGCAGGCATTTCTTCCTACACCGAGCAGTCAACGAGCCAGTCTTGCTGGTGTGTGGGGCAGGAGTATGAGAAGAGAGGCCGAGAGGGCTGCATCTGTGGGGCTCCCTTCCTGCGGTGGGAACGTCACAGATGTGAAACGTCAGTGAATCTTTTTGGCTGCAGAAACAGATTATGTGATCCTTTTGCTGACACAAAGCACTGTGGGCTTCTCTTTCCTAATTATAAGTAAAATCTGATTGGCCACATTTGGAAGTACAGCTGCATGGGAAGTGTTTTCTTTGGCAATGGGTGTAGCCCCAACAAAATACCTCACCATGTGATAGTTTTATCTTCCACTTGATTCACATGTAAAATCCTCAGCTAAGTCCTATGGTACTGATTGTATTCTCACTATTTAACTCTGTCGCCTCTCATTTGCAGTTGCATGCTTCAGTTCAGTTAGTCAGTTAAGTAGCTCAGTCGTGCCTGATTCTTTGCAACCTCATGGACTGTAGCACACAGGCTTCCCAGTCTACCACCAACTCCCAGAGCCTAACTCATGTCCATTGAGTTGGTGATGCCATCC
>SJYS01024047.1:1190413-1206514 GCA_006410695.1 Philantomba maxwellii | reverse complement strand
GTCCAGTTCTAACTGTTGCTTCCTGACCTGCATACAGATTTCTCAGGAGGCAGGTCAGGTGGTCTGGTATTCCCGTCTCTTTAAGAATTTTCCACAGTTTGTTGTGATCCACAGAGTCTTCTCCATTTGGGGGAAACAAAGCCAACCTTGACTTTAGTTTGCTTTCTGTGTAGTCCAGCATCCGGGGGAGTGGCACGTGCTTGTCGTCTGCACTTGCTCACCACCTGTTGTCTCTGCAGACTCACTTTTCATTCACTGCAATAAAATTGCCTGACTGAGATCACCAGTTAATGACTTTTTAAAAATTATTAAATCCAGTGAAATTGTTTTGTTCTTCTTACCTGGTCCCCTTCAGGCTTTGCTCCTACTGGTCACTCATCTTTGAATCCCTGGCTCTCTCATTGTCCTGATACTTCTTTGTCTGCTTTTAAGAATTATTTGTGAATTCCTGTTCCTTAGTTGACCCCTTAATGAGGGTCAGTTCAGGAACTCCTTATGGTCTTTGGGCCTCCTTGTTCACCCAGGTCCCTTGATCACACACGAGTAGTGGTCTGTACGTCTTCTGTTGGTGCCCAGTTTCAGGACTCACAGTGCAGTGCAGGCTGGGGGGTATGGGCCCAGGCTCTGTCAGTGTACAGATCTGGGTTCAGACTTGATTCCTCCATTGTGTGACCTTCAACAAATTACCTGATCTCTGTGAACCTCTTTCCTCATCAGTGACATCCTTCCAGAAAAATGTATCTAGGGCGCTCGAGATTCAACTACATGAAACGAAAGATTGCTTTCTTTCTTACAAGTGTAATGAAATGAGAATAAGGGTTGAGTGGAGGATGGCAGGCAGTCCCAGCCTACCAGCTGAATTTTATCCAGTTTGCATGATGGCCATCAGGCAGGCTATTGACAACCTCTGCAGTGATATTTTAGTTTGGCAGGCTTTCTCTGAAGATAAGCTGGTGTGCATGGAGCGTGTAGTTTAACATGACACCTGGCTCATGAGAAACACTTTTGTCATTCTGTCCGTGGAGCTCCTCAGGGAGCTCAAAGTCCACGCTTTCCCCACTCGAGTCCTCATCTTGTGTCCATATCTGTCTCGCCTCTTGTGTGATCTTTCCTTGTGAGCACGGCACCATTACCACCCTTGTTCTCGTGTCTCTGGGCTCTGGGGATGGAATTTCTGTGTCGCCCTTCTCCGGCTGTGCTGTGACCCCCCCTAGGGCCTCCTCCTTGCCGTGCTCATCTCGTCACCGTCTGCTGATGGGTTCCAGTGTGTGTCCTGACTCCGGACAGGTCTGGTTTTGTTTGTGTGGCCTGTGGGGCTCCCGTGATTGGCCTCGAGAGACCAGAGTTCCCTTCATCCGAGAGAGCAGAGCCCTGTGAGGTTTGTCACTCTGACGCGGCACAGTGCCCACTTCAAGGTGGGTGCTTGGTAAAGTTTTCTTTTACACGAATTCAGGTTTTCGCATATCTGTATTTCTGCACACAGCTTCCCCTTTGCTTAAAATACTCTCTCTCCTGCACCCTGCCTGCGGGCTTCTGTTCATCTCTTTGCCTTCAACNTCTTTTACACGAATTCAGGTTTTCGCATATCTGTATTTCTGCACACAGCTTCCCCTTTGCTTAAAATACTCTCTCTCCTGCACCCTGCCTGCGGGCTTCTGTTCATCTCTTTGCCTTCAACCCACAAGTCTCCTCCATAGAGAGACTCTCTGTGCCACCCACCGCCACACCGCCCCCGCCACGCCCCTGTCCCTGCAGGCCACGCAGACCTGTGTCACTTGAGCCTGTCGCCGCCCTTTTAATCCTCTCTGCCTGATCACAGCCCCGGTTTCCTGGGCCAGACAGACTAGGAAGCCACTCACTAGTCTCATGTTCCCAGTGCCAGGTTGATAGGCTGATGCTGAGCTTCCGTTGCTGGGCTAGGTGGGCTGAAGCTGCGGGGACGGGGATACAAGCAGGCAGATGCTTGTAGTGTGGCCGTGAGTCAGAATTTCTTTTCAAATGCATATCTTCTGTGTCTTATTTGTTCTCCACCTTCATCCTCCTCTGAGGGACAGAGACACTGAGGCTGAAAGAGCTTGAAGGACTTAGGACTCTCTGGAGCTTCAGAGTTGGGGTGAAGATTCTGTTGTTTTGTCTTTTCTATCACAGGTTATTTCTGTATTAAGTTACTTGAGTAAATGGGTGACTCTTGGAAGTTAGAAGAGCAGGTAAATGGGTTTTGGAGGAAGTAGAAGAAAAGCAGTTGAATTAGACATATGGTAGGAATGCTTCATAATTTGGATTTAGTTTATATTGAAAGTGAAAGTTTATATTGAAAGTGCTCAGCCCTGTCCAACTCTTTGCAACCCCATGGACTATACAGTCCATGGAATTCTCCAGGCCAGAATACTGGAGTGGGTAGCCTTTCCCTTCTCCAGGAGATCTTCCCAACCCAAGGATTCAACCCAGGTCTCCTGCATTGCAGGTGGATTCTTTACTAGCTGAGCTATAAGGGAAGCCCAAGAAAACTGGAGTGGGTAGCCTATCCCTTCTCCAGCAGATCTTCCTGACCCAGGAATTGAACCTAGGTCAATTATATTGAAGTATATCCTTAAATCTTAAATGTATATTCTGCTATGTTTGGAGTTTGTTTATGGCTTTTCTTTTACATAATGATGTGTAAGATTCTGAAAACAGTGCTATCTTAAGATTCAGAATAATTGTTGTAGCAATTGTTGTAGTGAAAACTGTGACAATTCTGGCTTTTGCTAAGAACGGATTTAATTATATTCTAGCACAACAACTTCTCTGGGGATACTCAGGTATGATGACTGACTAAATGTTGTATTCATTTGCCGCCTGATGTTTTTGTTCATTTGATTCTTTGAATCCTGTTTTTTCATTTACCCCAGTAGCTAGAAGTTGTATCAGTATTATTTTCTGGTGCTAACAATTAAAGGAGAGAGGAAACTATACTAGTAGAGTACATAGGTGGTTGTTACACACACCACAATCAGGCCATGTTTCAGTTCATAGAACATTTAGTCTCAAATGAAACAATTATGCTGAGATTGGTATTTAAGCTGTGGGATTTAATGTAAGGGTGAGAGTGCCCACACTTGTTATATGATGAGATTGAAATGGACAGAGGGACATCCATTTTAGGATCTCTGTCGGTGAAGTGTCAGTTATTGACTGTCTTTTTATTAAAAGTTTTGATAGACTTGTATTATTTTCCTCCAGTTCATTTTTCCCTTGGAAAATCAGGATATGAGATTAGCTTTATAGAAACTGTTTTTATAGTAAACATTATTTTTGGAGTCAATCTATTCCTTNATTCTCCAGGCCAGAATACTGGAGTGGGTAGCCTTTCCCTTCTCCAGGAGATCTTCCCAACCCAAGGATTTAACCCAGGTCTCCTGCATTGCAGGTGGATTCTTTACTAGCTGAGCTATAAGGGAAGCCCAAGAAAACTGGAGTGGGTAGCCTATCCCTTCTCCAGCAGATCTTCCTGACCCAGGAATTGAACCTAGGTCAATTATATTGAAGTATATCCTTAAATCTTAAATGTATATTCTGCTATGTTTGGAGTTTGTTTATGGCTTTTCTTTTACATAATGATGTGTAAGATTCTGAAAACAGTGCTATCTTAAGATTCAGAATAATTGTTGTAGCAATTGTTGTAGTGAAAACTGTGACAATTCTGGCTTTTGCTAAGAACGGATTTAATTATATTCTAGCACAACAACTTCTCTGGGGATACTCAGGTATGATGACTGACTAAATGTTGTATTCATTTGCCGCCTGATGTTTTTGTTCATTTGATTCTTTGAATCCTGTTTTTTCATTTACCCCAGTAGCTAGAAGTTGTATCAGTATTATTTTCTGGTGCTAACAATTAAAGGAGAGAGGAAACTATACTAGTAGAGTACATAGGTGGTTGTTACACACACCACAATCAGGCCATGTTTCAGTTCATAGAACATTTAGTCTCAAATGAAACAATTATGCTGAGATTGGTATTTAAGCTGTGGGATTTAATGTAAGGGTGAGAGTGCCCACACTTGTTATATGATGAGATTGAAATGGACAGAGGGACATCCATTTTAGGATCTCTGTCGGTGAAGTGTCAGTTATTGACTGTCTTTTTATTAAAAGTTTTGATAGACTTGTATTATTTTCCTCCAGTTCATTTTTCCCTTGGAAAATCAGGATATGAGATTAGCTTTATAGAAACTGTTTTTATAGTAAACATTATTTTTGGAGTCAATCTATTCCTTGAAGCTAAAATTAATTTAGAAGCTAAGTCACTGTTATAGTGATAATTCATGTAAGTATTAACCTTGTTCTCTAGCTTGTAAGAAAAGTGGGTGATCCCTCACAGCTACCGTGACTGCATTTCTACATCTTTAAGGGGTGATCACAGCGGAAGGCAGAGTCTTGTTGTCAGCAGGCTGCATGGTTAGCCACCTGCCCAGGGCGGGGGGTGCTGTGGGTGGTGTCGCCACCACCCGACTTGTCTGTCTCCTGTTCAGGATGGAAGCGAGGGCGGCGCTGCAGTGCCACTGCTGACTTCTTGAGAAGTCTGCTCGCAGCACTGTTCTGAGCCAGCCTGGTGTCCTGTGGAGTAGAGGGAGGCTTTCCTGGGCCCTTGCAGAGCGCTGGGAACACCGGGCTGGCCACTGAGCTGCCCTCTCCATCCCTGTGTGCTGCTTTTCTGTTTCCTTTTTCTTCCTTTGAAGATTTGACTGACAGATGGCCTACAGTTTAACTGGCACCTCATCTTATTTTCAAGTGGACTGTAGCATCCTGTCTCCATCCACGTGGAAAATCTTCCTCAAAGTGAGGGCCGAACCATAGATTTAGCATGCTGACGGTTTTACCTTGAGCTGACCCACAGTAAAACACAAACCAGTCTGAGCAGAGTTGTTCCTAAATAGTTACAACTGATAAACACTCTGTCTCTAGGAACATGCCTGGCATGAAATACTTAACCTCTTTTGACAATGCTGATAATTCTAAAGGCAGGGCCACAGAAGCACAAGTCATTTAATAAACGCTGTTGAATTATTTTATGAATATTGGTTGAGGTGCTTCACAATTTCAAGGGTGCCTCAAGCCAGGGCATGGAGACATTTTTCTGTATTAACATTTATACTTTAGGGTAAAAGCTGAAAGCTTAACTACAAAATAAACAGAAATCAGAACTCCAGGTTTAATTGGCTTCTGTGCTTAGAACTGTCTCTTACTACATTTTCTCTCTCCTTTATTTTCCATGATTTGTTTCATCAGAGCATGACTGGCTAATCGCATGTTACATGTGGTGTGTGCGTCAATCGCATGTTACATGTGGTGTGTGTAATCACATGTTACATGTGGTGTATGTGTGAATCACATGTTACACGTGGCGCACACAATCGCATGTTTCATGTGGTGTGCGCGTATCGTTGACATTTTATTTGCACATCGATACTAGACAGCTGTCCTGAAGGTAGGTATGTGGCTTATAGGCTGCTGAATTCCATGCAAGGTTATTGGACAGGATTATCTGCAGAGTGCATGTTGGGTGGCAGTTATTAACATGGAACACAGTGTGCTGCATATTTGGTTTTTCTGTTTTTTGAGTGTTCTGAATTTTAATTTCTAACTCTTTTTTTGTNTATCGTTGACATTTTATTTGCACATCGATACTAGACAGCTGTCCTGAAGGTAGGTATGTGGCTTATAGGCTGCTGAATTCCATGCAAGGTTATTGGACAGGATTATCTGCAGAGTGCATGTTGGGTGGCAGTTATTAACATGGAACACAGTGTGCTGCATATTTGGTTTTTCTGTTTTTTGAGTGTTCTGAATTTTAATTTCTAACTCTTTTTTTGTATCTTTGGTATTATATCCTTGCCTTGTGATTTGGATATTCTATTATAGTTAATTCAGTAAGCATTTTTCAGAACCTTAAAAATGAATTAAAAAATAATATTTTAATGGGACTCATAGACCAAGGAGGCTGTGCTAGTCAGACTATAGACAAGATTTTGTGACTTCTTAAATACTACAGCCTGACTCACCCTAAGTCACATAGTGTAGAAACTGACAATAATCAGGACGTGGGTATTGGTGTCTTCAATAGTTACAGAAGTGTGTCCTTGCTTAAACTTCTGTGGCAGTAATTTTAAATGTCTTATTGTAACATGAGAGAGAATCTTCTTGGTAGAAGTTAAGGCCATCTCCCTGGTGTGTGAGCCTATGAAATAAGAGTGTCGTTCCCTAGTTAACAGATAATGATGGACAAAATTTCAAGGGGCTTGAGGTGTTCCTCTTTTTATTTTTTTCCAAAATTAGTCTTTCCAGAGTCTAGATATTATATGTATGCTAGGGAAAAAATGGAATGTTAGTTTGCATAATATTGAATTTGCGATGCTTTTTATTTCCCTGTATAGGCAAATACATACCCACAGGTATATTATGTTATTTTAAAATTTTATTATTCCTGGTATTGTAGACAAATACACGGAAACACAAAATGTGCTTAGAAATAAAATGTTATTTTCTAGACCAGTGGCTGAAAATCAGCAAACATGTTTTTTCCCCAGAGAAAACCTTACTAGCCTGCTGGTTTATCAACAGTCCCAGAGTGCTGCTACCTGGTGGGGAAAGCATGCCATCACAGCTGGCCCCTGTGCCCCGTTGCTTATCCCTGAAGCACTGCTGCCAAGGCCAGAGTCCAGAATAGTGCCCTTTCCTGGGTGATAAGCACAAGTGAACTCTGCCTCAGAGGGTCGTGGCCGTGCTCCCTGCCTGGACAGGCACAGAGCATCTCAGAGCTGTAACCTCGGCTCCTTCCTCTCTCCAGTGAGCCCTCAAGTTCCAGAGAGGCCGCGCTAGCCCCGTCTCCTCAAACGTCCAGTCGTGGTGGACAGGAAGCTCCAGGCTCCTGGTGGCCTCAGCTCCTGCAGCCTGGGTCAGCTAGGACAGGGACATCAGTCCCCATACCCTCACCTGGAGCCTCACTTTATCCTTTCAGCTGCTTGGCTCCTGGGAGCACCACAAAGAAAAATTCTTACAGGGCCTGCTTATAAATTATCCTTAGCTTTATTCACATTTTCTTTGATGCTCTTATTTGTGGTCAAATCACCACTAAAAATTATTTTCCATGTTGATTTGTATGATACTATAGGGTAATTTTTAAAACGCATGTAAATGCATTTATAGTTATTTAAAATAAGCACTTCCGGGGCTTCCCTGGTGGTCCAGTGGCTGAGACTATGTGCTCCTGATGCAGGAGGCCTGGCTCAATCTCTGGCCGGGGAACTAGATCGCACTTGCTACAACTAAAGGTCCCACATGCTTCAATGAAGACTGAAGATCCTGCGTGTCACAGCCAACACCTGATGCAGCCAAATAAAATAAATAAATAACATTTATAAAAAAGTAAGCACTTTCCAGAGAAAAATATTACTTATCTAGGCTCTGTCAGCACAATTATGCCAAATTGTTGCATTTTGCAGTGTGCTTAAAACTCAAAGTGACTTTCTAGGCCTATCTAATATGCAAGAATATGCAAGTTAAATAAGTGATAGTAGACTTGTATGTACTCATAGCATCTCTTTATGTGACTTGCAGGAAGACCCTGCACTCAGCTTCAGCTCCTGAATCCAGAACGCTTTGCACGTCTTATCAAAGAAGTAATGAACACATTCTGGCCTGGCAGAGAGTTGATTGTCCAGTGGTACCCATGCGATGAAGACAGAAAGCACCCATCTGTGTCATGGCTTAGGATGGTGTGGAAGCATCTCTACGTACATTTTTCAGAGGATCTGACTTTATTTGATGAGATGCCACTCATCCCCAGGACCCCACTAGAAGAAGGGCAGATGTGTGTGGAGCTCATCAGACTCAGGGCTCCTTCATTAGTCATTTTAGATGATGAGTCTGAAGCACAGCTTCCAGAATTTTTAGCGGACGTGGTACAGAAGCTTGGAGGGATTGTCCTTAAAAAATTAGATGCCTGCATACAGCACCCACTTATTAAAAAATATATCCACCTGCCCTCACCGAGTGCTGTGCTGCACATCATGGAGAAGATGCCTCTGCAGAAGCTGTGTAACCAGGTTGCATCGCTGCTTCCGACACACAAAGATGCCCTGCGTAAGTTCTTGGCCAACTTGACTGAGTGCAGTGAGAAGGAGAAGAGAATAATTCAGGAGCTGACAATATTCAAGCGCATCAACCATTCATCCAGCCAGGGGCTGTCCTCCTACACCAAGCTGAAGGGCTGCAGGGTCCTGCACCCCGCGGCCACACTCCCGGCCGGCCTGCGGCTCTCCATCTCGGTGGTTGACAGCAGCGATGAGGCCACCATCCGCCTGGCGAACCTGCTGAAGGTGGAGAAGGTCAGGACCACCAGCTGCTTGAAGCTCATCTTAAAAGACATAGAAAGTACATTTTACTCTCAAGAAGAGGTGACACACCTTGTGCTATGGGTCCTTGAGAACCTGTCCTCTCTCAAAAGTGAGAACCCAAATGTGCTTGATTGGTTAATGCCACTAAAGTTTATTCAGCTCCTGCCAGGGCGGCTGGTGATGGCCAGCGAACTCTTTGACCCTGACGTAGAGGTGTTGAAGGACCTCTTCTATGACGAAGAGGAAGCTTGTTTCCCGCCCTCGGCTTTTACCTCCCCAGATATCCTTCACTCTTTAAGACAGATTGGCCTGAAAAATGAAGCCAGTCTCAAAGAGAAAGATGTTGTGCAAGTGGCTAAAAAAATTGAAGCCTTACAGGCCAGTTCTTGTCCAAATCAGGACACTCTCCTGAAGAAAGCCAGGACACTCTTACTGGTTTTAAATAAGAACCCTGCCCTGTTGCACTCGTGTGAAGGGAAGGCTACCCTAAAGAAGATAAAATGGGTTCCAGCTTGCAAGGAAAGGCCCCCAAACTACCCAGGCTCCTTAGTCTGGAAGGGTGACCTCTGTGAGCTCTGTGCACCCCCTGACATGTGCGATGCAGCCCATGCCATCCTGGTTGGCTCTTCACTTCCCCTCGTGGAGAGCGTCCATGTAAACTTGGAGAAAGCTTTAGGCATCCTCACAAAACCTGGTATCAACGCCGTCTTAAAGCACTTTAAGATCGTTGTGGATTGGTATACATCAAAGACCTTTAGCGATGAAGACTACTACCAATTCCAACATATTTTGCTTGAAATTTATGGATTCATGCATGATCATTTAAATGAAGGGAAAGATGCTTTCAGAGCCTTAAAATTTCCATGGGTTTGGACTGGCAAAAAGTTCTGTCCTCTCACCCAAGCTGTGATAAAACCATTCCATGATCTTGACCTTCAGCCTTATTTGCATAGTGTGCCTAAAACCATGGCAAAGTTCCACCAGCTGTTTAAGGCCTGTGGCTCAATAGAGGAGTTGACAGCAGATCATATTTCCATGGTCATTCAGAAGGTGTATCTCAAAAGTGACCAAGACCTCAGTGACCAGGAAAGCAAACAGAATCTTCATCTTATGTTGAACATTATCAGGTGGCTTTACAGCAATCAGATTCCAGCAAGCCCTAACACACCAGTTCCTATACATCATAGCAAGAACCCTTCCAAGCTCATCATGAAGCCAATTCATGAATGCTGCTACTGTGACATCAAAGTTGACGACCTGAATGACTTACTGGAAGATTCTGTGGAGCCGATCATTTTGGTGCATGAGGACATACCCATGAAAACTGCCGAGTGGCTGAAAGTCCCATGCCTCAGTACAAGACTAATCAACCCTGAGAACATGGGCTTTGAGCAGTCAGGACAACGAGAACCGCTGACGGTAAGGATCAAAAACATTCTGGAAGAGTACCCTTCGGTGTCAGATATCTTTAAAGAGCTTCTTCAAAATGCTGATGATGCAAATGCAACAGAATGCAGCTTCATGATTGACATGAGAAGAAACATGGACATCCGAGAGAATCTCCTGGACCCGGGCATGGCGGCGTGCCACGGGCCGGCTCTGTGGTCATTCAACAACTCCCAGTTCTCAGATTCAGACTTCGTGAATATAACCAGACTTGGGGAATCTCTGAAGAGGGCCGAGGTTGACAAGGTTGGGAAGTTTGGTCTTGGGTTCAACTCTGTGTACCACATCACTGACATCCCTGTCATTATGAGCCGAGAGTTCATGATAATGTTTGACCCGAACATCAACCACATTAGCAAGCACATTAAGGACAGGTCTAACCCTGGGATCAAAATTAACTGGAGCAAACAGCAGAAGAGACTCAGGAAGTTTCCTAATCAGTTCAAACCATTCATGAACGTGTTTGACTGTCAGTTGCCTCTGACGGTGGAGGCACCCTACAGTTATAGTGGGACTCTGTTCCGACTGTCCTTCAGAACCCAGCAGGAAGCCAAAGTGAGCGAGGTCAGCAGCACCTGCTATAACACAGCTGACATCTACTCTCTGGTGGATGAGTTTAGTCTCTGTGGACACAGGCTCATCATTTTCACTCAGAATGTAACCTCCATGTACTTGAAGTACCTGAAGATTGAGGAAACCAATCCCAGCTTAGCACAGGACACAGTAATCATAAAAAAAAAACCATGCTCCTCCAAAGCACTGACCACACCTGTCATCAGTGTTCTAAAAGAAGCCGCTAAGCTCATGAAAACTTGTGGCACCAGTAACAAAAAGCCCCCCCCCGAGGCCCCCAAGTCGTCTTGCATCCTGCAGATCACAGTGGAGGAATTTCACCATGTGTTCCGAAGGATTGCGGACTTACAGTCACCACTTTTCAGAGGTCCAGAAGATGACCCGGCTGCTCTCTTTGAAATGGCGAAGGCGGGCCAATCCAAAAAGCCGTCGGATGAGTTGCCCCAGAAAACCGTGGATTGTACCACGTGGCTGATCTGTACCTGCATGGACACGGGGGAGGCACTCAAGTTCTCCCTGAGTGAAAGCGGGAGAAGGTTGGGCCTGGTACCATGTGGAGCTGTGGCGGTTCTCCTTGCTGAAGTCCAGGACCAGAAGTGGGCTGTGCGGCCACAGGCTGGAGAAGTGTTCTGCTATTTACCCCTGCGGATAAAGACGGGATTGCCAGTTCACATCAACGGGTGCTTCGCTGTTACTTCAAACAGGAAAGAGATCTGGAAGACAGACACGAAGGGGCGCTGGAACACCACCTTCATGAGGCACGTGGTCGTGAAAGCGTACTTGGAGGCTCTCAGCGTGCTGCGTGAGCTAGCTGCCAGCGGGGAGCTGACAGACTACACTTACCACACTGTGTGGCCTGACCCCGATCTAGTGCATGACGACTTTTCTGTCATCTGCCAAGGGTTTTATGAAGACATCGCCCATGGGAAAGGGAAGGACTTGACGAGGGTCTTCTCCGACGGGTCCACATGGGTCTCCATGAAGAACGTGAGATTTCTGGATGACTCCATACTTAAAAGAAGAGATGTTGGTCCAGCCGCCTTCAAGATATTTTTGAAATACCTCAAGAAGACAGGGTCGAAAAACCTTTGTGCTGTTGAACTTCCTTCTTCAGTAAAGCTAGGATTTGAAGAAGCTGGCTGCAAACAGATACTGCTGGAAAATACATTTTCAGAGAGACAGTTTTTTTCAGAAGTGTTTTTCCCAAATATTCAGGAAATTGAAGCAGAACTCAGAGATCCTTTAATGAATTTTGTCCTAAATGAGAAAGTTGATGAGTTCTCGGGGATCCTCCGTGTTACCCCATGTATCCCCTGCTCTCTGGAGGGGCATCCTCTGGTCTTACCGTCAAGATTAATCCATCCCGAAGGACGCGTCGCTAAATTATTTGATACTAAAGACGGACGATTTCCTTACGGTTCCACTCAGGACTATCTAAACCCTATTATTCTAATCAAACTAGTTCAGCTAGGTATGGCGAAGGATGATATTTTGTGGGATGACATGCTGGAGCGTGCAGAGTCAGTAGCTGAAATTAATAAAAGTGATCACGGCGCTGCTTGTCTACGAAGTAGCATCCTGTTAAGTCTTATTGATGAAAAACTGAAAATAAGGGATCCAAGAGCAAAGGATTTTGCTGCAACATATCAAACAATCCCCTTCCTCCCATTTCTGACAAAGCCAGCAGGTTTCTCTTTGGATTGGAAAGGCAACAGCTTTAAGCCTGAAACCATGTTTGCAGCAACTGACCTCTATATAGCTGAGCACCAGGATATAGTCTGTCTTTTGCAACCAATTCTAAATGAAAATTCTCATTCCTTCAGAGGCTGTGGGTCTGTGCCCTTGGCAGTAAAGGAGTTTCTGGGTTTGCTCCGGAAGCCCACAGTTGAGCTGGTTGTAAACCAGCTGAGAGAAGTTGCAAAGTCAGTTGATGATGGGATCACATTATACCAGGAGAACATCACCAATGCTTGCTACAAATACCTCCACGAGGCAATGATGCAGAGCGACAGCACCAAGACAGCAGTCACTGAAAAGCTGAAAACCTTTAGCTTCATTCTCGTTGAAAATGCGTATGTCAACTCAGAAAAGGTGGCTTTTCATTTAAATTTTGAAGCAGCCCCATACCTTTATCAGTTGCCTAATAAATATAAAAATAATTTCCGTGAACTTTTTGAAAGTGTGGGTGTGAGGCAGTCTTTCACTGTGGAAGATTTTGCCCTCGTTTTAGAATCCATAGCTCAAGAAAAAGAAACCAAACAAGTGACAGAAGAGAATTTTCAGCTCTGCCGGCGAATAATCAGTGAGGGGATATGGAGTCTCATTAGAGAAAAGAAACAAGAATTTTGTGAGAAAAATTATGGCCACATATTATTGCCGGATACTAACCTTAAGCTTCTCCCTGCGAAGTCTCTGTGCTATAATGACTGTCCCTGGATAAAAGTGAAGGACAGCACTGTCAAGTACTGTCATGCAGACATACCCAGGGAAGTAGCCGTGAAACTGGGTGCAGTGCCAAAGCGGCACAAAGCCCTGGAACGGTATGCATCCAACGTGTGCTTCACGACGCTGGGCTCGGAGTTTGGGCAGAAAGAAAAACTGACCAGCAGAATTAAGAGCATCCTCAATGCCTATCCTTCAGAAAAGGAGATGCTGAAAGAGCTGCTTCAGAACGCTGATGACGCGAAGGCCACGGAGATCTGCTTCGTGTTTGACCCCAGGCAGCACCCAGTGGACAGGATATTTGATGATAAGTGGGCGCCCTTGCAGGGGCCAGCTCTGTGTGTGTACAACAACCAGCCTTTCACGGAGGATGACGTCAGAGGGATCCAGAACCTGGGCAGAGGCACCAAGGAAGGGAACCCTTGTAAGACCGGGCAGTACGGGGTGGGGTTCAACTCCGTGTATCACATCACAGACTGCCCCTCCTTCATCTCCGGCAATGACATCCTGTGCATTTTCGACCCTCACGCCAGGTATGCACCGGGGGCCACGTCCGTCAGTCCTGGACGCATGTTCAGAGACCTGGATGCGGATTTCAGAACTCAGTTCTCAGACGTTCTGGATCTTTACCTGGGAACCCACTTCAAGCTGGATAACTGCACGATGTTCCGGTTCCCTCTCCGTAATGCAGAGATGGCAAAGGTTTCAGAGATCTCATCAGTTCCATCATCGGACAGGATGGTCCAGAACCTCCTGGACAAGCTGCGGTCAGACGGGGCAGAGCTGTTAATGTTTCTTAACNCTGCACGATGTTCCGGTTCCCTCTCCGTAATGCAGAGATGGCAAAGGTTTCAGAGATCTCATCAGTTCCATCATCGGACAGGATGGTCCAGAACCTCCTGGACAAGCTGCGGTCAGACGGGGCAGAGCTGTTAATGTTTCTTAACCACATGGAAAAAATCTCTATTTGTGAAATAGACAAAGCCACGGGTGCCCTGAACGTGCTGTATTCCGTGAAGGGCAGTATCACTGATGGGGACCGGCTGAAGAGGAAGCAGTTTCACGCGTCTGTCATCGACAGCGTCACAAAGAAGAGGCAGCTCCCAGACATCCCAGTGCAGCAGGTCACCTACACCATGGACACCGAGGACTCTGAGGGGAGCCTCACCACCTGGCTCATCTGTAACAGGTCTGGCTTCTCCAGCATGGACAAGGTGTCCAAGAGCGTTGTGTCAGCACACAAGAACCAGGACATCACGCTCTTCCCTCGCGGGGGCGTGGCCGCCTGTATCACCCACAACTACAAGAAGCCCCACAGGGTCTTCTGCTTTCTGCCGCTCTCTTTAGAGACGGGGCTCCCATTCCATGTGAATGGCCACTTTGCACTGGACTCGGCCCGCAGGAACCTGTGGCGAGACGACAACGGGGTCGGCGTGCGCAGTGACTGGAACAGCAGCCTGATGACGGCGCTCATTGCACCCGCGTATGTGGAGCTGCTGGCCCAGCTGAAGAAGCGCTACTTCCCCGGCTCTGACCCAACGCTGTCGGTCCTGCAGAGCACGCCCATCCACGTTGTCAAGGACACGCTGAAGAAGTTCCTGTCATTCTTCCCCGTCAACAGGCTGGACCTCCAGCCAGATCTGTACTGTCTGGTGAAGGCGCTGTACAGCTGCATCCACGATGACATGAAGCGCCTCCTTCCAGTGGTGCGCGCTCCCAGCATCGACGGCTCCGACCTGCACTCCGCCATTATCATCACCTGGGTCAACATGTCCACCTCAAATAAAACCAGGCCATTCTTTGACAATCTACTGCAGGATGAGCTACAGCACCTTAAAAACGCAGATTATAACATCACCACACGCAAAACGGTCGCAGAGAATGTCTACAGGCTGAAGCACCTGCTCCTGGAGATTGGCTTCAATCTGGTTTATAACTGTGACGAGACTGCTAACCTGTACCACTGCCTTGTGGACGCCAACATCCCCGTGAGCTATGTCACACCTGCCGATGTCCGGGCTTTCTTAATGACCTTTTCCTCCCCCGACACCAACTGCCATATTGGGAAGCTGCCCTGTCGTCTCCAGCAGACCAACCTGAAGCTTTTCCACAGTTTAAAACTTTTAGTCGATTATTGTTTTAAGGATGCAGAAGAAAGTGAGTTTGAAGTGGAGGGCCTGCCCCTTCTCATTACCCTGGACAGCGTTTTGCAAACTTTTGATGCAAAACGTCCCAAGTTTCTAACAACATACCACGAACTGATCCCATCCCGCAAAGACCTGTTCATGAACACACTGTACTTGAAGTACAGCAATATTTTACTGAACTGCAAAGTTGCAAAAGTGTTTGACATTTCCAGCTTTGCTGACCTACTGCCCTCTGTGCTGCCCCGCGAGTACAAGACCAAGAGCTGCACCAAGTGGAAAGACAGCTTTGCCAGTGAGTCTTGGCTGAAGAATGCTTGGCATTTCATCAGCGAGTCCATGAACGTGAAGGAGGACCAAGAGGAGACAAAGCCAGCCTTCGACGCCGTCATGGACACCCTGAGAGACTGGGCCCTGCTCCCAGGAACAAAGTTCACTGTGTCAGCCAACCAGCTCGTGGTCCCTGAGGGGGACGTCCTGCTCCCGCTGAGCCTCATGCACATCGCTGTCTTCCCAAACGCCCAGACTGATAAGGTTTTTCATGCCCTCATGAAAGCTGGCTGCATTCAGCTGGCTTTGAACAAAATCTGCTCCAAAGACAATGCATTTGTCCCTCTGTTGTCCTCTCACACGGCCAACATAGAGAGCCCCACAAGCATTTTGAAGGCTGTGCATTACATGGTCCAAACCTCAACGTTTAGAACTGAAAAGTTAGTGGAAAATGACTTTGAAGCACTTTTGATGTATTTCAACTGCAATTTGAATCACTTGATGTCCCAAGATGACATAAAAATTTTAAAGTCACTTCCATGCTACAAATCCATCAGTGGTCGCTACATGAGCATTGCGAAGTTTGGAACATGTTACGTGCTTACAAAAAGTATTCCCTCCGCCGAAGTGGAAAAATGGACGCAATCATCATCCTCTGCATTTCTTGAAGAAAAAATACACTTGAAAGAACTGTATGAGCTGCTGGGTTGTGTACCCGTGGATGATCTTGAGGTATATTTGAAACACCTCTTACCAAAAATTGAAAATCTCTCTTACGATGCAAAACTAGAGCATTTGATTTATCTCAAGAATAGACTATCAAATGTTGAGGAGCTGTCTGAGATTAA
>SJYS01024047.1:1176364-1189662 GCA_006410695.1 Philantomba maxwellii | reverse complement strand
GAAGTGTTTTTCCCAAATATTCAGGAAATTGAAGCAGAACTCAGAGATCCTTTAATGAATTTTGTCCTAAATGAGAAAGTTGATGAGTTCTCGGGGATCCTCCGTGTTACCCCATGTATTCCCTGCTCTCTGGAGGGGCATCCTCTGGTCTTACCGTCAAGATTAATCCATCCCGAAGGACGCGTCGCTAAATTATTTGATACTAAAGACGGACGATTTCCTTACGGTTCCACTCAGGACTATCTAAACCCTATTATTCTAATCAAACTAGTTCAGCTAGGTATGGCGAAGGATGATATTTTGTGGGATGACATGCTGGAGCGTGCAGAGTCAGTAGCTGAAATTAATAAAAGTGATCACGGCGCTGCTTGTCTACGAAGTAGCATCCTGTTAAGTCTTATTGATGAAAAACTGAAAATAAGGGATCCAAGAGCAAAGGATTTTGCTGCAATATATCAAACAATCCCCTTCCTCCCATTTCTGACAAAGCCAGCAGGTTTCTCTTTGGATTGGAAAGGCAACAGCTTTAAGCCTGAAACCATGTTTGCAGCAACTGACCTCTATATAGCTGAGCACCAGGATATAGTCTGTCTTTTGCAACCAATTCTAAATGAAAATTCTCATTCCTTCAGAGGCTGTGGGTCTGTGCCCTTGGCAGTAAAGGAGTTTCTGGGTTTGCTCCGGAAGCCCACAGTTGAGCTGGTTGTAAACCAGCTGAGAGAAGTTGCAAAGTCAGTTGATGATGGGATCACATTATACCAGGAGAACATCACCAATGCTTGCTACAAATACCTCCACGAGGCAATGATGCAGAGCGACAGCACCAAGACGGCAGTCACTGAAAAGCTGAAAATCTTTAGCTTCATTCTCGTTGAAAATGCGTATGTCAACTCAGAAAAGGTGGCTTTTCATTTAAATTTTGAAGCAGCCCCATACCTTTATCAGTTGCCTAATAAATATAAAAATAATTTCCGTGAACTTTTTGAAAGTGTGGGTGTGAGGCAGTCTTTCACTGTGGAAGATTTTGCCCTCGTTTTAGAATCCATAGCTCAAGAAAAAGAAACCAAACAAGTGACAGAAGAGAATTTTCAGCTCTGCCGGCGAATAATCAGTGAGGGGATATGGAGTCTCATTAGAGAAAAGAAACAAGAATTTTGTGAGAAAAATTATGGCCACATATTATTGCCGGATACTAACCTTAAGCTTCTCCCTGCGAAGTCTCTGTGCTATAATGACTGTCCCTGGATAAAAGTGAAGGACAGCACTGTCAAGTACTGTCATGCAGACATACCCAGGGAAGTAGCCGTGAAACTGGGTGCAGTGCCAAAGCGGCACAAAGCCCTGGAACGGTATGCATCCAACGTGTGCTTCACGACGCTGGGCTCGGAGTTTGGGCAGAAAGAAAAACTGACCAGCAGAATTAAGAGCATCCTCAATGCCTATCCTTCAGAAAAGGAGATGCTGAAAGAGCTGCTTCAGAACGCTGATGACGCGAAGGCCACGGAGATCTGCTTCGTGTTTGACCCCAGGCAGCACCCAGTGGACAGGATATTTGATGATAAGTGGGCGCCCTTGCAGGGGCCAGCTCTGTGTGTGTACAACAACCAGCCTTTCACGGAGGATGACGTCAGAGGGATCCAGAACCTGGGCAGAGGCACCAAGGAAGGGAACCCTTGTAAGACCGGGCAGTACGGGGTGGGGTTCAACTCCGTGTATCACATCACAGACTGCCCCTCCTTCATCTCCGGCAATGACATCCTGTGCATTTTCGACCCTCACGCCAGGTATGCACCGGGGGCCACGTCCGTCAGTCCTGGACGCATGTTCAGAGACCTGGATGCGGATTTCAGAACTCAGTTCTCAGACGTTCTGGATCTTTACCTGGGAACCCACTTCAAGCTGGATAACTGCACGATGTTCCGGTTCCCTCTCCGTAATGCAGAGATGGCAAAGGTTTCAGAGATCTCATCAGTTCCATCATCGGACAGGATGGTCCAGAACCTCCTGGACAAGCTGCGGTCAGACGGGGCAGAGCTGTTAATGTTTCTTAACCACATGGAAAAAATCTCTATTTGTGAAATAGACAAAGCCACGGGTGCCCTGAACGTGCTGTATTCCGTGAAGGGCAGTATCACTGATGGGGACCGGCTGAAGAGGAAGCAGTTTCACGCGTCTGTCATCGACAGCGTCACAAAGAAGAGGCAGCTCCCAGACATCCCAGTGCAGCAGGTCACCTACACCATGGACACCGAGGACTCTGAGGGGAGCCTCACCACCTGGCTCATCTGTAACAGGTCTGGCTTCTCCAGCATGGACAAGGTGTCCAAGAGCGTTGTGTCAGCACACAAGAACCAGGACATCACGCTCTTCCCTCGCGGGGGCGTGGCCGCCTGTATCACCCACAACTACAAGAAGCCCCACAGGGTCTTCTGCTTTCTGCCGCTCTCTTTAGAGACGGGGCTCCCATTCCATGTGAATGGCCACTTTGCACTGGACTCGGCCCGCAGGAACCTGTGGCGAGACGACAACGGGGTCGGCGTGCGCAGTGACTGGAACAGCAGCCTGATGACGGCGCTCATTGCACCCGCGTATGTGGAGCTGCTGGCCCAGCTGAAGAAGCGCTACTTCCCCGGCTCTGACCCAACGCTGTCGGTCCTGCAGAGCACGCCCATCCACGTTGTCAAGGACACGCTGAAGAAGTTCCTGTCATTCTTCCCCGTCAACAGGCTGGACCTCCAGCCAGACCTGTACTGTCTGGTGAAGGCGCTGTACAGCTGCATCCACGATGACATGAAGCGCCTCCTTCCAGTGGTGCGCGCTCCCAGCATCGACGGCTCCGACCTGCACTCCGCCATTATCATCACCTGGGTTAACATGTCCACCTCAAATAAAACCAGGCCATTCTTTGACAATCTACTGCAGGATGAGCTACAGCACCTTAAAAACGCAGATTATAACATCACCACACGCAAAACGGTCGCAGAGAATGTCTACAGGCTGAAGCACCTGCTCCTGGAGATTGGCTTCAATCTGGTTTATAACTGTGACGAGACTGCTAACCTGTACCACTGCCTTGTGGACGCCAACATCCCCGTGAGCTATGTCACACCTGCCGATGTCCGGGCTTTCTTAATGACCTTTTCCTCCCCCGACACCAACTGCCATATTGGGAAGCTGCCCTGTCGTCTCCAGCAGACCAACCTGAAGCTTTTCCACAGTTTAAAACTTTTAGTCGATTATTGTTTTAAGGATGCAGAAGAAAGTGAGTTTGAAGTGGAGGGCCTGCCCCTTCTCATTACCCTGGACAGCGTTTTGCAAACTTTTGATGCAAAACGTCCCAAGTTTCTAACAACATACCACGAACTGATCCCATCCCGCAAAGACCTGTTCATGAACACACTGTACTTGAAGTACAGCAATATTTTACTGAACTGCAAAGTTGCAAAAGTGTTTGACATTTCCAGCTTTGCTGACCTACTGCCCTCTGTGCTGCCCCGCGAGTACAAGACCAAGAGCTGCACCAAGTGGAAAGACAGCTTTGCCAGTGAGTCTTGGCTGAAGAATGCTTGGCATTTCATCAGCGAGTCCATGAACGTGAAGGAGGACCAAGAGGAGACAAAGCCAGCCTTCGACGCCGTCATGGACACCCTGAGAGACTGGGCCCTGCTCCCAGGAACAAAGTTCACTGTGTCAGCCAACCAGCTCGTGGTCCCTGAGGGGGACGTCCTGCTCCCGCTGAGCCTCATGCACATCGCTGTCTTCCCAAACGCCCAGACTGATAAGGTTTTTCATGCCCTCATGAAAGCTGGCTGCATTCAGCTGGCTTTGAACAAAATCTGCTCCAAAGACAATGCATTTGTCCCTCTGTTGTCCTCTCACACGGCCAACATAGAGAGCCCCACAAGCATTTTGAAGGCTGTGCATTACATGGTCCAAACCTCAACGTTTAGAACTGAAAAGTTAGTGGAAAATGACTTTGAAGCACTTTTGATGTATTTCAACTGCAATTTGAATCACTTGATGTCCCAAGATGACATAAAAATTTTAAAGTCACTTCCATGCTACAAATCCATCAGTGGTCGCTACATGAGCATTGCGAAGTTTGGAACATGTTACGTGCTTACAAAAAGTATTCCCTCCGCCGAAGTGGAAAAATGGACGCAATCATCATCCTCTGCATTTCTTGAAGAAAAAATACACTTGAAAGAACTGTATGAGCTGCTGGGTTGTGTACCCGTGGATGATCTTGAGGTATATTTGAAACACCTCTTACCAAAAATTGAAAATCTCTCTTACGATGCAAAACTAGAGCATTTGATTTATCTCAAGAATAGACTATCAAATGTTGAGGAGCTGTCTGAGATTAAGGAACAACTTTTTGAAAAGCTGGAAGGTTTATTGATAATCCATGATGCTAACAACCGACTAAAGCAAGCAAAGCATTTCTATGACAGAACTGTAAGAGTCTTTGAAGTTATGCTTCCTGAAAAATTGTTCATCCCAAAGGACTTCTTTAAAAAACTGGAACAACTTATAAAACCCAAAAATCAAGTTGCATTTATGACCTCCTGGGTAGAATTCTTAAGAAACATTGGACTGAAACACATCCTCTCTCAGCAGCAGTTGTTGCAGTTTGCTAAGGAGATCAGTGTGCGAGCTAATACAGAAAACTG
Organism: Philantomba maxwellii; assembly: GCA_006410695.1. Classification (NCBI taxonomy): domain Eukaryota; kingdom Metazoa; phylum Chordata; class Mammalia; order Artiodactyla; family Bovidae; genus Philantomba; species Philantomba maxwellii. The sequence goes on along the minus strand of SJYS01024047.1, from coordinate 1,184,989 downwards.
GTCTAAGGAAACGCTGCAGAACACGGTCGACATCCTTCTCCATCACATATTCCAGGAACGAACGGATCTGTTCGTGGGGGACTTCCTGAAAGAACTGTCTCTGATTCCCTTCTTGTGTCCAGAGCGGGCCCCCGCAGAGTTCATCCGATTTCACCCTCAATATCAGGAGGTGAACGGGACGCTCCCCCTCATCAGGTTCAGCGGCGCCCAGGTGAACCCAAAGTTCAAGCAGTGTGATGTGCTGCAGCTGCTGTGGACGTCCTGCCCCATCCTCCCAGAGAAGGCCACGCCCCTGAGCATCAGGGAGCAAGCAGGGAGTGACCTCGGCCCCCAGGAGCAGCTGGAGCAGGTTCTGAGCCTGCTGAATGTGAACCTCGACCCCCCTGTGGACAAGGTCATCAACAACTGCAGGAACGTGTGCAACATCACGACGCTGGACGAGGATATGGTTAGGACTAGAGCCAAGGTCCTGAGGAGCATATACGAGTTCCTCAGTGCCGAGAAGAGGGAGTTCCGTTTCCAGCTGCGGGGTGTTGCTTTTGTGATGGTGGAAGATGGCTGGAAGCTCCTGAAGCCAGAGGAGGTGGTGATCAACCTGGAGTACGAGTCCGATTTCAAGCCATATCTGTACAAGCTGCCCTTAGAGCTGGGCACCTTCCACCAGCTGTTCAAACATTTGGGTACTGAGGATGTCATCTCCACCAAGCAGTACGTTGAGGTGCTGAGCCGCATCTTCAAGAACTCCGAAGGGAAGCAGCTGGACCCGAACGAGATGCGCACTGTCAAGAGGGTTGTTTCTGGCCTGTTCAGGAGTCTGCAGAACGACTCTGTCAAGGTGCGGGGCGACCTGGAGAACATCCGGGACCTCACACTCTACCTGCCAAGCCAGGATGGCCGACTGGTCAGGTCAAGCATCCTGGTGTTTGATGATGCCCCGCACTACAAGAGCCGGATCCAGGGCAGCATCGGGGTGCAGATGCTGGTGGACCTCAGCCAGTGTTACTTGGGGAAGGACCACGGCTTCCACACCAAGCTCATCATGCTCTTCCCCCAGAAGCTGCGGCCACGCCTGCTGAGCAGTATCCTGGAGGAGCAGCTGGATGAGGAGACCCCCAGGGTGTGCCAGTTTGGGGCGCTGTGCTCACTCCAAGGCCGGCTGCAGCTCCTGCTGTCCTCTGAGCAGTTCATTGCGGGCCTCATCAGGATCATGAAGCATGAGAATGACAACGCCTTCCTGGCCAACGAGGAGAAGGCCATCCGCCTCTGCAAGGCCCTCCGTGAAGGGCTGAAGGTGTCCTGCTTTGAGAAGCTTCAGACCACACTACGGGTGAAGGGCTTCAACCCCATCCCCCAGAGCAGGAGCGAGACCTTCGCTTTCCTGAAGCGGTTTGGGAATGCCGTCATCCTGCTGTACATACAGCACTCAGACAGTAAGGACATCAACTTCCTGCTGGCCTTGGCCATGACGCTGAAGTCGGCGACCGACAACCTGATCTCTGACACGTCCTACCTAATTGCTATGCTGGGGTGCAACGATATTTACAGGATCAGCGAGAAGCTTGACAGCCTAGGCGTGAAGTACGACTCTTCAGAACCATCGAAACTTGAACTACCAATGCCTGGCACGCCAATACCTGCTGAGATTCATTACACCCTGCTCATGGACCCCATGAATGTCTTTTACCCAGGAGAGTACGTCGGGTACCTTGTCGATGCTGAAGGTGGGGACATCTATGGGTCATACCAGCCGACGTACACGTACGCCATCATCGTACAAGAGGTCGAGAGAGAAGACGCCGATAACTCAAGCTTCCTAGGAAAGATTTATCAGATTGACATTGGCTACAGTGAATACAAAATCGTTAGCTCTCTGGATCTGTACAAGTTCTCACGGCCAGAGGAGAGCTCCCAGAGCAGAGACAGCACTCCGTCCACCCCCACCAGCCCCACGGAGTTCCTGGCCCCTGGTCTTCGAAGCGTTCCACCCCTCTTCCCTGGGAGAGAGGGCCTCAAGACCCCATCTTCCAAGCATCATTCCCCCAAAAAGCTCAAGGCTACTTCTCTCCCAGAAATTCTAAAGGAGGTGACGTCTGTGGTGGAGCAAGCCTGGAAGCTTCCTGAGTCGGAGAGGAAGAAGATTATCAGGCGGTTGTACCTGAAATGGCACCCTGACAAAAACCCAGAGGACCACGACATGGCTAATGAGGTTTTCAAGCATCTGCAGAATGAGATTAACAGGTTAGAGAAACAGACTTTTCTCGATCAAAATGCAGATAGAGCCTCGAGGCGGACGTTTCCCACCTCGGCTACCCGGTTCCAGTCGGAGAAGTTCTCCTTCCAGAGATTTTACACGTCGTGGAACCAGGAGGCCACGAGCCACAAATCCGAGCGGCAGCAGCAAAATAAAGAGAAAGGCCCGCCACCGGCTGGGCAGACGTACTCCCAGAGGTTCTTTGTCCCCCCTACTTTCAAGACAGTCGGCAACCCTGTGGAGGCGCGCAGGTGGCTGCGCCAGGCCAGGGCGAACTTCTCAGCTGCCAGGAACGACCTGCACAAGAACGCCAATGAGTGGGTGTGCTTCAAATGCTTCCTGTCTGCCAAGCTGGCTCTCATCGCGGCTGACTACGCCGTGCGGGGCAAGTCCGATAAGGACGTGAAGCCAACGGCCCTGGCGCAGAAGATTGAGGAGTACAGTCAGCAGCTGGAGGGCCTGACCAACGATGTTCACACCCTGGAGGCCTACGGTGTGGACAGCTTGAAGACCAGGTACCCTGACCTGCTGCCCTTCCCGCAGATCCCCAATGACAGGTTCACGTCGGAGGTCGCCATGAGGGTGATGGAATGTACTGCCTGTATCATCATAAAACTTGAAAACTTCATACAACAGAAAGTGTGAAGCAACACTGGGGGAGAAGTGGGGAGCTAGGTCCTGGACATGTCGTAGCACAAATATGACTCACTGTCCTTCCTTAAGCCTCATCGCCAGCATTCAGGGATGGTGAAGCACATGGGGGTTGATCAGGTAGAATCTTGGCCTTCTTATTAACGTGGATAATAATGTCCCCCATAGGGGACCTTGACCTGAGAGAGTAGTGTTTTGAGGCTGGTGGTAAACTTGAAATCGCTGGATGTGGCTGGCTGGCTGGCCAGCACCTCTGTGAACTGCACTTTACACNCGTTTCCCACCTCGGCTACCCGGTTCCAGTCGGAGAAGTTCTCCTTCCAGAGATTTTACACGTCGTGGAACCAGGAGGCCACGAGCCACAAATCCGAGCGGCAGCAGCAAAATAAAGAGAAAGGCCCGCCGCCGGCTGGGCAGACGTACTCCCAGAGGTTCTTTGTCCCCCCTACTTTCAAGACAGTCGGCAACCCTGTGGAGGCGCGCAGGTGGCTGCGCCAGGCCAGGGCGAACTTCTCGGCTGCCAGGAACGACCTGCACAAGAACGCCAACGAGTGGGTGTGCTTCAAATGCTTCCTGTCTGCCAAGCTGGCTCTCATCGCGGCTGACTACGCCGTGCGGGGCAAGTCTGATAAGGACGTGAAGCCAACGGCCCTGGCGCAGAAGATTGAGGAGTACAGTCAGCAGCTGGAGGGCCTGACCAACGATGTTCACACCCTGGAGGCCTACGGTGTGGACAGCTTGAAGACCAGGTACCCTGACCTGCTGCCCTTCCCGCAGATCCCCAATGACAGGTTCACGTCGGAGGTCGCCATGAGGGTGATGGAATGTACTGCCTGTATCATCATAAAACTTGAAAACTTCATACAACAGAAAGTGTGAAGCAACACTGGGGGAGAAGTGGGGAGCTAGGTCCTGGACATGTCGTAGCACAAATATGACTCACTGTCCTTCCTTAAGCCTCATCGCCAGCATTCAGGGATGGTGAAGCACATGGGGGTTGATCAGGTAGAATCTTGGCCTTCTTATTAACGTGGATAATAATGTCCCCCATAGGGGACCTTGACCTGAGAGAGTAGTGTTTTGAGGCTGGTGGTAAACTTGAAATCGCTGGATGTGGCTGGCTGGCTGGCCAGCACCTCTGTGAACTGCACTTTACACTCCAAAGCTCAGCGGTCTGTTAGATAGAGTCTCTGGGTCTCTGGTTGGTGGTGGAGGGGTGGGAGGAGTTAGTTTTATGTTTTTAATGTATGCAGTATTTTTGAAGGAGCTAATGAAACACTGGACATATCATTGGTTGAAACAAATTAAGAGTATTAGGTCTGTGGAGCTTTATCGTTTCCTTAAGCAGATCCTCTTGGGTGCATTATCAGCTGGATCTGATTATGAGCCTGTTGCAGTTTTACATACTAGATACTCAGCACATGTGTAACATGGTACAGTATTTTATCCTGAATACTACTTGATTGAGACTCTGCAGACAGCCTCCACTGGGGTTCCCTGAGTGCTCTTCACATCCTCTTCCTGGAGGTCCCCCTCCCTGGGCCTGCAGGCGTCCCAGATCACGAAGGTGGCATTACGGGAGACCCAGTGGTGGCCCCTGTTCTCGCTGGATGTGAATATTGCTTCTGAGAACCGCTTGCCAAAGCCACGCCCGTCACCTGTGAGGGCATTTGCTTGATGTTTGTTTGTACGTGTTTCCCACAAACGCCCTAATTTATATGGTGTGGTTGGACAGGATGTGATCTTTCGTTGTCTAAAGGTGCTGCACTCAACATTTTTTGTCCTTCAACATGGCACTTAGTGGAGTTTTTTTTTCTTTGGATTTCACTCTGAAGACATTAAAAAATTGTAAAATCATGTGATAATATCCAGTAGGTTATAAAAGAGGAATTATCAGCTTGTGTCTTCCCCATGAATAATTCAGAACTGATGTTTAATTTTTATCATGTTTGAATGTCCTATGAACGTTATATCCCTTGCAGAATATAAAAGATGATAATTAGTTTATTTAAGTGTGCTGGCTGTAAATGATGTGCAGTATAATATTTTATGCAATTAAGGGCTTATGGGACATATTACCACTTTTTTAACTTGTACTGGTAATAAGGAATGTTTGCGCCTCCACTATTGTATTGCTTCTGGATGTGAGCCATGTGATGATTTCTGCTATTATAATAAGTGCCACAATTTTAATAAAGCAAATGTACATATGAAGTCATTATAACTGGTATTTCTTGAGAAATAGTTCCTTGAAAATCAAACTTAGTATCTTCCTGTAGTAAGATTTGACATGCTGTGTATATGTGTGTTTATTGGAAATACTAGGATAGAACTTTCCTATATATTTTATACTTGAATTTTAAGAGATTTCTTTTTATGATTGAGTATAAAGTACTTGGTATATACCCAGTTTATTAGGTGCTCATTGATTTTGTTAAGAGTTGATTTTATTTCACCTTTTTAGGGAATACGATTAGTTGACATTTATGATTTTTGTTGTTGTTCACTTGCTAAATTGTATCTAACTCCTTGCAACCCCCCTCCCATGTACTGCAGCATGCCAGGCTTTCCTGGCCTCCCCTATCTCCTGGAATTGGCTCAAATTCATGTCCATTGAGTCATGATGCTGTCCAACCATCTCATCTTCTGTCGCCCCGTTTTCCTTTTGCCTTCTATTTTCCAGCATTAGGGTCTTTCCCAATGAGTTGACTCTTTACATCAGGTGGCCAAAGTATTGTAACTTCAACATATGTGATACACATACGTATTTGGAAATATATGAAATAGAATTATTCTGTAGTAGAGGCTGGATGGATGCCGACCTTGCTTCAGGGAAGGGCTGTGTGCTGGGGCTAGTTCACACCTGAGCCCTAACAGGTGGGTGATGTTCCTCTTATACCTGAGGCTCAAGTTTTCAAACCCTACACACCAAACTTGGGGTTCTCTGTCCTGGGCTCCCCCAGTTCTGGGTCTCCAGCTATCTGGGACTTTTAAGTTCTTACTACTTTAAAACTCAGATTCAACACTTGGAATGTATTTTATTGCTTTTGGATATTAAAATGTACACAGAAAATTTTGGCCTTTGTGATAGTTGATGTAGTTGGAATTTTGTGTTTTTTTCTAGACTTCCTTTAACAGAAAAATTATAGGTCTGCAGTCCTTTCCATGAAGCCCTTGCATACAAATGTATTTCAGAATTTGGATNAAACTCAGATTCAACACTTGGAATGTATTTTATTGCTTTTGGATATTAAAATGTACACAGAAAATTTTGGCCTTTGTGATAGTTGATGTAGTTGGAATTTTGTGTTTTTTTCTAGACTTCCTTTAACAGAAAAATTATAGGTCTGCAGTCCTTTCCATGAAGCCCTTGCATACAAATGTATTTCAGAATTTGGATTTTAGAAAGTTAATACTATTGTGTATAAACTGGGTTTAATGAGGCTTTTCCATTGGGGGTCTGGAGAAGGAAATGCAACCCACTCCAGTACTCTTGTCTGGAGAATCCCATGGAGGGAGGAGCCTGGTTGGCTACAGTCCATGGGGTCTGTAAGAGTTGGACGCGACTGAGCGACTTCACTTACACTTTTCCATTGGGGGTGGGGGTTGGGCCACTCCCTTTAATCAAACACAGTGAAACCATGAACACCCACCCACCCTAAACTACACAGACCTGAGAAACAGCCTTATCTAAACTTAGATCAGGTTTTGCTGCCCAGAGTTTACAGCAGATGAATTTGGGAAGTTTTCATTATTTGAAACTTTTAGATTTTGAAGTTCAGGGTAAGGAATTTTGGACCAAAACTATTTTTTTTATTATTATTATTTTACGCCTTTTACCCTATTTTGCTTTTCTTTTTAAAAGGAAACTGGAGACTGCCAACCGGTATGTGAGCAGCTGCTCCTGGGGAGGAGGTTGGAACAGGCCTTCTGCCCACGGAGGCGGGCTCTGTGCTGCCCTGTGGGCAGGAGGCCCGAGTGGTCCGCAGCCACTAGAGGGGAACAGGTGAAGCCCCGAGAATGATGCTGGGAAGACGTTCGCATAGCGTTTAGTCAAATAAAGAGAAGTAGTTGACAGGTTAACTTTGGGGACCAGTGGGTGTCCTTCCATCAGTGCCAGTTGACATCCTGTGTCCTTCAGCATTTTGTCGACCTCAAGGATAAGAGAGTAGAGAATGGCAAGTAGATGAGACTTAGCTAGTCATGTATTGCTCAGGGTTCCACCAGAGCCTGGAGCCAGTGGAAGACATGTGGAAACCACGTGGGAAGAGGTCTTCTTCTAGGAGTTAACCAGCCATCGGGGCCAGAGTCTGTGCCCACAGGATGCCTACCCATGGGCAGGAGCTGGAGCTTCCTAACTGCGGGTGGAGTTTCCTAAACCCCTGACTTCTAGAGCTTCCCCACTGATCTTGTTTTGCCACATTTGGTCTAAAGTGTCATCAGTCCTCCATTGCTTAGGAAGCTAGTCCCAGGCCCGTGCTGTCAAGGCATGGGAAAGCCTGGGGAGGACATGGATACCAGAGCCAATGTGAGTTACATTTTATTTAAAAAGAAGAACCACATGCTTAAAATCTCTGCTTCTTTCTCTTGTGTTTGTTAAGGCCCTGGATACAAAGCCCAGGACAAAAACCGAAGTGGCACTGACTATTCAGCTCAAAATTCACTTTCTACTCCATGCCCTTCTTACCCTCTTGTTCGACCTGCTTGTTTATGCCCGACCCAAAGTTCACTTGGTTTTCAAACCACAGCCAGTGTGTAGTGGCAGTTACAGAGAAGACTGAAGCCCAGTGAGCTGTGACGTGTTAGATCGGGGAATGGCGGGGACAAACAGTACAAACAACCCAGCCTCGCTGGCTTCATGCTGGGGATGGATGGCTCTGCTCTTCGGAAGAGCTCCCACCCTGCTCCCCTGTCCCTCACGAGCAGAGACTGACCTGGGGGGCGCTGAGAGGGGAACCTGAGCCCTGTAGGAGCTGCGGAGCCTGTGAGGGGTTGAGAGGTTCACGTTTGCTCCACTGAAAGGTCTTAGCAAATCTAGTTTGCTGCAAATCTAACTTTACTATTAAAGCTGACATTTTGATCTTCATTTTTTGACTTGTGTCTGCTGCTCAGTTGGTTCGGAAATTGGAAAAGAAATAGAGATTGTTTTTCAAGGTCCCTAAAGTATCAACCAATACTCAGTAGTCGTAACCACTTGATACGTAGTCCGTGTATGTGCCTCGTTGCGGGTGCTCCTAGCACGGCCTTGCCCCTTCAGTGGAGATTTAAACTACACTGTATAATGTACTTAAGAAGGTGGGTTTATGCAGTACATTCTAGAATACAGCCCATCTGAAAGTCTGGCTTGAAACCAAGGAGAAATTCCTCGTCACTCTGGAGAATGCAGCTAGAAATAAAAGTTTGGCTTTACACCTTTTATTTAAAATGTTTATTCCCCGTCCTTTGAGTCTTTTTTTTTTGACTCTGCTTTATCATCGACATTTTTTTGGACATATACACACATTCTATAAGAACCCATCTACATCAACTGAGTTGGAAGACTTTTTTTTCTGCACAAACATGGTATAATAGAGTAAATATGACACAAAAATGACAACACTACTATGGCAACAGGCGTTTCACAGCAAGAAAGCAGACATTAATTCTAAAAATCAGGACTTAACTAAATGGAAAAGGCAAATACTTATTTGAATAATCTAAGTCCCCCCCCCCCCCACCCCCCC
>SJYS01024047.1:1150972-1162065 GCA_006410695.1 Philantomba maxwellii | reverse complement strand
GAACTGACTGACTGATGAATTATGTATATGACAGAAAATTATAAAAAAAAAATCATTTGAAGGAGGAAAAAATCAATGACAGTTAACTAGACTTATGATTATTAAAACATACCATTAGGCCTCTTTAAGCCAAAGTTGTCATTTTAATTTTTCATGTTGCTTAAGCAATAAAGCAGAGGAAGAATGATTTTCAGATTACTAACATATAGTATTAGTATAACATAGATTCAAGATAACTTGGTCATCAGAAATATAAAGTTTTTTCCAGAATCTATCACTGAAGAGATGAAATAATATTAAAGATTATAGCTCAGATCTTGCTGTGATATGCCACTAAGTCCTGGACTGTGGATGTTTATTTAGAAGTTCAGTTTTGCCTCTAATTCAAAGGTGTATATTTGTGGCTCTTGCTAAGCTCTAGGCAAACACAAATCTCCTTTGCTCCACAGAGCATGTTAAATGACAGTGAAGCTTGGGCTCTGAAGTCTGACAATGAGGACTACCCTCTGGTTCCACATAACAACAGCTTTAGGACAGAAATACAAGCCGAGGTGAAACAGAATCAACAGTTAGGACTAGTCCAATGGTGAGGATTATGGCCAGAAATATTTGATTCACAAAATAATTGATATTATGTAGAAATCCATATATCACTGAATTACTAAAAAGTTTTAGAGGCAATTATTTTTGGCTCTTTAAATCCACAGACAAGAATCTGAATTCAAAAGACAGTTTAGTCCCCTTAAAATATGCAAATGAACCCTAGGGAGTACAAAAGACATAATATCTTTCACATGGTTAGTCTTTCAATTTTAATAAAACAGTCTTCTAGAAGGTAACTCCAAAATCATATGCTTCCAGGTAAGAGCAACATATGACAGCACTGACGTCATGGCTCACAGATTCTATTAGGACATAAATAACACATTTCTTTACTTCCAGTTTTCTGATCATACAAGGTAGAATTCATAATAACGTGATTTCAAAAGACATACCCATTTCCTTGATGCTCTGTGTTATCATTTAAATGACTCTAGAGAGTATTTATTTACTCATACAGACTTTCTCAGTGACTCAGATGGTAAAGCGTCTGCCTACAATGTGGGAGACCTGGATTCCATCCCTGGGTCGGGAAGATGCCCTGGAGAAGGAAATGGCAAATCCCAGTATTCTTGCCTGGAAAATCCCATGGATGGAGGCTACAATACATGGGGTCACAAAGAGTCAGACACGACTGAGCGACTTCACACAGAGAGTATTTTAAATTTAGTGTTTCTAATGTTTAGAGTGTTTGCTGTTCTTACTTGGACGTCAACACCTGCAAAAGTCAGTATTTCAATTTAGGCTACTTTTTTAATGACCTTCTAGACATCTATTATATCTCACAAGGATGTCAAAAACTAGATTCACCACATTTGTCCACACAGCTGTTCTTTCTTCTTCCACACAGAGATGGCATTAGTTCCCTGTCATTCAAACAGAAATCTGAAAGATATGTGCAAACTTCCCTCTGCTTCTCTTTCCATTTGGATAGCATCAAATGAGGTTTTAGCTCATCTATATCTCTGCAATCTTTCACCTCTTCTCTGATACTCTTTTTTTTCCCCTAGTTTTCATAACCCCAGATCAATGCAGATCAATTGCAGATCAATTGCAGATCAATGCAATCAACTCACTTTACAGTTCATCCTACATATTACTGCCCTCACACCCTGTGCAATGCCACTCTGTCACTCCATTGACTATAAAAGGAAGCCATTCAGAAATCTCTTCTTGCTGCTTCATCTCCCAGACACCCTATAAGTAGGTCCTAAGTTCCAGGGGCTTAGGAGCCATGGGACTCCTTGAACATCTATCACTTCTGAACTCACCCTGCACACAGCTATTTGTCCTTATTACTCAATTCCAACATCTCCTTCCTCTTGGAAGTCTCCATAGACTATTCCTTCCCCTCTCCATTTCTTTTAGTTGGAAGCCAGCCTCTTTATTGTGTGTTTATGCAACCTGTTCTACTTCAATGCTGATGCAATTTTTTTTAATTGTTTTAAACATTTGTTTCTTCCTTCAAAAGTGACCTATCTCTTGGCAGCAGTGGCTTTTTGTCAGTTTATTTTAAAATTCATGTTGGCTAATACAGGGTTTGCTATATAATAAGATCTAAAAGTATTGTTGAATAAATTGAATTTGATGTGAAACTGGAGAGTAAAAATTAGTTGTGAGAGTAAAACCTACCTATGATTGAAATGTTTTCCCTGCTTTATACATTTATTTTATGAGAATCGTAAGCTTGCTATTTTATCAAGGAAAAAATTTTATAGACATATACACCAAGTAGTGTTATCACAGTTTGCATATGAAAAGTAAAACTTCAGTTCATGAGCCAGATGTTTATCTGTTTGATGCCAAACATCTGAATGTTTATATAATCAGCAATGATTGGTTAATTTTGTTCTAATTTTTCATTCAGTATTTTGTATCATGTAGCAGCAACTTATATTTCTAATATAATATAACATGTTTTATATACACAGAAAAAAATATTGTTTGTGTTTAGTAAAATAGCAGATGGTCCCAATTTTCCTTTTTATATTCTTGTTTCTACAGTTTTGACTTTGAGGTATCATACACGGAAGATATTCACACTCTCCCACACATCAATAATCATGCATTTTAATCCATATTTTATAAGTAAGGAGGCTATATATGTTGCCTTAGCACATACAACATTGTGGAGAGCTATGATGTGAAACTAGGTCTTTCTGACTTTAACTTCCAAGGTATTAACATCTACATCACACCAAATTTTAGACTCATGTCCTGAGTCCATCTCAATACAGATCACTTTTTAATGCTGCATTTACTATTACTAATAAAGAATGCACTGAAAGTCCTTGGCATCATGTCATGATGAGATCTCTGAGCCCCCCCTTTATATTTTAAAATGTTTTATTCATACACTTCTCAAATATGATCTTCACTAAGGTATAGTCTTATTGTTGGCATAACAGGTGAAAAGGAGCCTCTCTTTCATCAAGACATCATGACAGATTTGAAAAGCTATCAGGATGGCCTCTCACAATTAATTTTTACTTTTCAATTTCATAACCAATTCAGTTTATTCAATAAAAATTTTGAATCTTATTATATACCAAACTTTTCATTAGACAATACAGATTAACAAAGAAATAAAAGGAACTTGAAGTTTGGAACTGAAGATATTTTACTTAATCACTACAAGAGCCTTCACTATTCCTTGTTTAACATTTGCCAGAGCAAATTCCAATCTCCTTAGAAAAATTTTAGGCTGTACATGCTGGCCTTATTAAATGTTCTATATCTCCATGTCCATTTGTTGTAATTTGTGGCTGACTCCAATATTTCTGTTAATACAACAGACCAGATAAGATTAAGCTATTTGGACTATCTTTGAAGTATTTGAGTTAACTGTATTTTTCCCTAAAATATTTTGTATTCATCTCCACTATTTTAGAGTTTCTACAAAAAGGAATATTCATTTTTAAAACAATTTTTATCTACAAAGTATTCAAGTGAAGGCTCTGTAGTCATACAGAAGAGGGATTGAATTCTGCTTCTATCACTTTCTAATTGCTGTGACCTTGGAAAATACCTCAGTTCTCTAGGCTTCTTTTTATTCATAGTGGCTCATGTGATCCTAATTTATAGGATTGTTATGAAGATTAAAGAAGATAAAGCAGGAAAATTGCAGTATCCTGCCAAGTAAACTCTCAATAAATCCTAGCTATTATGATGCTGATGATAGTGATCATGATGGAACCAATGTAAATCAATAATGCTAGAAAGGATATTAGAATCAGTGATTTGCAAAACCCTTAGTGTGTAGTTAAATAATTATCTAGTGTACCCTTATAGCCTGGGCACACAACCTTACAGAGACTGACTAGGTAGGGAGGATTCTGCCAGGACAGCCTCACTCAGACAACACTTTGAGAAAACACTGGACAAATAAACTCCAAGTCCACTACATACCTTTTCATTATGATTTTGAATTTATCCTCCCATGTTTTTACATAACCCATGCTCTTGCTCTTGCCCCTAATCTCTCTCTCTTAAGGCGTGGCAGGCGGTGGAACTGTACCTTTGGGGAGGAAAGTGAGGCAGCCAGCATCTCTGATATCTGTCCAGGGAGGACTCCTATTCTCCCTCATTTTTAGCATCAGTTAGGGCTTCCCTGGCAGCTCAGCTGGTAAAGAATCTGCCTGCAATGCAGGAGACCGTGGTTTGATTCCTGGGTCAGGAGTTCCTGTGAAGAAGGGATAGGCAGCCTACTCCAGTATTCTTGGGCTTCCCCGGTGGCTCAGAAGGTAAACAGCACTCCTGCAGTGCATGAGACCTGGGTTCAACCCCTGAGTTGGGAAGATAAACTGGAGGAGGGCATTGACAACTCACTCCAGTATTCTTGCCTAGAGAATCCCATGGACCGAGGAGCCTGGTGAGCTACAGTCCNTGAGAAAACACTGGACAAATAAACTCCAAGTCCACTACATACCTTTTCATTATGATTTTGAATTTATCCTGCCATGTTTTTACATAACCCATGCTCTTGCTCTTGCTCCTAATCTCTCTCTCTTAAGGCGTGGCAGGCGGTGGAACTGCACCTTTGAGGAGGAAAGTGAGGCAGCCAGCATCTCTGATGTCTGTCCAGGGAGGAATCCTATTATCCCTCATTTTTAGCATCAGTTAGGGCTTCCCTGGCAGCTCAGCTGGTGAAGAATCTGCCTGCAATGTAGGACACCCTGGTTTGATTCCTGGGTCAGGAGTTCCTGTGAAGAAGGGATAGCAGCCTACTCCAGTATTCTTGGGCTTCCCTGGTGGCTCAGAAGGTAAAGAGCACTCCTGCAGTGCATGAGACCTGGGTTCAACCCCTGAGTTGGGAAGATAACCTGGAGGAGGGCATTGGCAACTCACTCCAGTATTCTTGCCTAGAGAATCCCATGGACAGAGGAGCCTGGTGAGCTACAGTCCATGGTGTCACAAAAAGTCAGACATGACTAAGCGACTAGGCACAGCACACGGTTTATCTGTAATCAGAGTAGCTCTGGTTGCTTGCTAAAAATATATATTTGCTTGGATATGACTTATAAAGGGATTATAACAAATGAATGTACAAAAACTACTTTCCAGCTGGTAACAAAGCTTTAGCAAATGATAAGAACAAGAGCAAACCAAAACCAGAAATGCATTAAAATAGCAAGTCTCACCTTAATTATTCAAAAGGCTAAAATTAAGTTATTGATCTAAATGGACATAAAGTGGGTAGAAAGAAATAACTATAGCTATGCATATATACATTATACAGGATTACATCTTAGAAATACATACATATACTATATTAATACAATATTTTGAATACAATAAAACAGTTTGTGTGTGTATCTTTTAAAACTCCAATTGATATCACTATCTATGATACGTAAACAACTGTTTCAATTCTCCACTTTTACCTNCAAAATTAAGTTATTGATCTAAATGGACATAAAGTGGGTAGAAAGAAATAACTATAGCTATGCATATATACATTATACAGGATTACATCTTAGAAATACATACATATACTATATTAATACAATATTTTGAATACAATAAAACAGTTTGTGTGTGTATCTTTTAAAACTCCAATTGATATCACTATCTATGATACGTAAACAACTGTTTCAATTCTCCACTTTTACCTAAGGTTCATTTCAGTTCAGTTCAGTTGCTCAGTCGTGTCTGACTCTTTGCGACCCCATGAATCGCAGCACGCCNCCCAAACAGTTTATCCCACATCTCCCATGTAATCTGTGGGATCAGGGACTAAGCACTCATCAGTAAGTTAAAGGAAATCTCAAAGATGAACACCCAACCAGGAATCATCAAGCTTTAGGGGAGACCAACAGCATGAAAAAACCTCCCGAAGCCCAGCAAGCAGAAACACAGTAACTAAAGGGAAGATTTAAGACAGTTTAAAGGAATTAAGTTAATGTATACATTAATATAAAAAAATATATATTTACACTTTTTTTGCCACACCACATGGAATATGGGATCTTAAGTTCCCCAACCAGGGATTGAACCCGAGCCCCCTGCTGCAGTGGAAGCACAGAGTCAACCATTAGATCACCAGGAAAGTTCAATGTTCATATTTTTGACAGGAGAAGACCACTTAGCCTTAAAAAAAGGAATAACACATTATTTGAAAGAGCCATTTATGGATCTTGGAGAGGAACAACATAGCTATCAAACCTGAGAGATGGATGGTGGCCAAGAGAGCAGAATCAGAAGGCCTTGAATTCACCTCCTACTACAGGCACACCAGAATTACAAGCAGTTACAGAGAAACCGTCTATGATAATGACCTGAAGAGTAGTAGAAAATATTTTCCACAACTAAGACATGAAAGGGAAACCACAATAAAATGGGCAGGGGGCCAGAAATGCAATATAGTCAGGACAAACCTTTGGGAAGGTGACCCACAAATGGAAGGAATAAGCACAACCGCAGAAGTCCTCCCCAAGGATTGAGGGGTCTGAGACTCTGCAGCCCAGGGATCCTGCACTGGGNAAAATGGGCAGGGGGCCAGAAATGCAATATAGTCAGGACAAACCTTTGGGAAGGTGACCCACAAATGGAAGGAATAAGCACAACCGCAGAAGTCCTCCCCAAGGATTGAGGGGTCTGAGACTCTGCAGCCCAGGGATCCTGCACTGGGAAGGTGAGCCTCCAGAACATCTGGCTTTGAAAACCAGAGGCGCTTATTTTGAGAAGAGCCAGAGGGCTATAGGAAACAAACTTGACTCTGAAAGGGTGAATGCAAAATCTCAAAAGATTCCAAGTCCAGGTACAGAAGCAGTAGCTTGAAAAGAGCTTGGTCAGACCCACTTGCTCATCTTGGAAACCCTCCTGGAGGGGCAGAATGCAACTGGGGATCTTCCTGTGGATAGAGGTTATGACAGCAGCCATTTTGGGAAGCTCTTTCAACTATGATAATAACCTGCAATGGTAAGCACCATTTTGGAATCCTTTCTCTAGCCTGTTAACACCAGGGACCCAGCCTCCTCAGACCATTTAGATAGCCACAGTTAGAATTTCAACTAAGAGAAAATATAAAGAAGAACCAAACGGAGCTGATGACTAAATGACAAAATACACTAGAGGTGGTCCAAATATGAAAAAAATATTTTTAAATGAGGATACTCAATGTATGGCAAAACCAATACAGTATTGCAAAGTAAAATAAAGTAAAAATTAAAATTTAAAAAAAAAAAAATAGAGAGACCTCTAGGGGCTTCCCTGGTGGCTCAGTGGTAAAGAATCTGCTTGCCATTGCAGGAGACATGGGTCTGATCCCTGGTGGAACATCCCACATGCTGCAGAGCAGCTAAGCCCACGTGCTACAACTATTGAGCCTGGGCTCTAAAACCAGGAGGCCGCAACTATGAGCCCACGTGCCCTCGAGCCCATGCTCTGCAACAAGAGAAGCCACCACACTGAGAAGCCCTCGCACTGCAACTAGAGAGTAGTCCCCACTCTCCACAACCAGAGAAAAGCCCTCCCACCACCAAAGCAATAAAAACTCAGCACAGCCAAAATTAAATAAGTTATTTTTAAAAATCAATGAAGACAGCCTAAGAGACCTCAGGGAAAACATTAAACACACCAACATTTGCATTATAGGGGTCCTAGAAGGAGAAAAGAGAGAGAAAGGACCTGAGAAAATATTTGAAGAGATAATAGCTGAAAACTTCCCTAATGTGGGAATTAAAAGACAATGGAAAAAATCTTTGAAGAAACATGGGCAAAAACAACAAATAACATGCAAAGGAACTTCTGTACAGTTATCTGCTGACTTCTCAGCAGAAACTCTGCAAGCCAGAAGAGAGTGGCATAATATATTTAGAGTAATGAAAGGGAAGAACTCTACCAAGAATACTCTACCAAGCAAAGCTCCATTCAGATTTGACAGAGAAATCAAAAGCTTTATAGACAAGGAAAAGCTAAGAGAATTCAGTACTACCAAACCAGCTTTTCAACAAATGCTAAAGGAACTCCTCTAGGCAAGAAAGAGACCAGCAATTTAAAACAACATTGTACATATATATATATATATATATATATATATTACTATATCAAAACTTCAAAAACCTCTACTGTACTCTTGGAGGGCTGTTTATATGCAAGAATGTCCCTGCATAGCTTGTTTGAATGTAATTTTTTTTTTTGGCAGAGGGCTAGTTTTGGTTTGGATGCTTATTGTCTCTCCTCAGCGTGTGCTGGCCATTATCCCCTGTGGTAGTAGTGGTCAGCCACCTCTGCCAAGTGACCTGAGACCCGGAGCCAACCACTGCCCCTCCTTCCTGGAAGCATGCATATGGGCTATGTGCCTGCACACCCCCTGTCAGCACTGATGGTCTGTGTGAGTTTCTCTCTGCTTTGCTCTCTGCAAACCTGTTGCCGCCCTCTCCCCCGAAGCTCCAAAGCTCCTCTGTCATGGCTGATCCCCCTGCTGGTGAGGGGGACTTGCCAGTGTTTGAAGATCTTTCCGCTTTCACAACCCCTTCCCAAGGGTACAGAAACTGTCTAGATTCCTTTCTCTTTTCTTCTTTTTTCTTTTGTCCAGTGCAATTACGTTGAGATTTTCTTGCCCTTTTGGAGGTCTGAGGTCTTCTGTCAGTGTTTAGTAGATGCTCTATAAGAGTTATTCCACATGTGTATGTATTTTTGATGTATCTGTGGGGAGAAGGCGAACTCCACATCCTGCTCTTCCACCATCTTGATCTTTCCCCTTAAGCACTTCTTAATAGATGATTTGGGTAAGTTTTCACAATTCTGTATTCCCCAGTAAGAATAAGACAGAGCACATTTTTCTTTGTTTTTTTGTTTCTTTTGGGGTGTGTGTGTGTGTGTGTGTGTGTGTGTGTGTTGTTTGCAAGCAATACATCTTATAACTCTACTCTAGGTATAATCTTTATTTGGAATCATTTCACCTATAGTTTTAAGTTTGGTTATTTTAAAATTTTGAATAAATGAATCATCCTGTAAATAGTTTGTCTGGCTTCTTTCATTTAGCATGTTTTTTAGATTCACCTATGTTATTGTGTGTTTCAGTGATTTGTTCACTTTTAACACTGTGTATTTCATTATATAAATATACTAAAGTTGCTTTCTTTCTCTAGTCAGTTTTGGTAAACATTTCAATTATTTTCAATTTTGACCTATTTGAATAAACTTGCTATGAACATTCTTGCACAAATCTTTTGTAGAAAACATGTTTTCATTTTTTGTGTGTAAATACCTGGGAGTGGAATTGCTGAGTTATAGAGTGGAGATATGTTTAAATATATTAGAAACTACCAAACTATTTTCCATAGTATTTATACTGTTTTATACATAACCACCGACTGTATATAAGAGATTCAACTACTGTACATTCTCATCAATATTTGATTGTCACTGTCTTTCACTTTCGGACATGACTGAGCGACTTCACTTTCACTTTTCACTTTCATGCATTGGAGAAGGAAATGGCAACCCACTCCAGTGTTCTTGTCTGGAGAATCCCAGGGACGGGGGAGCCTGGTGGGCTGCCATCTATTGGGTTGCACAGAGTCGGACACGACTAAAGCGACTTAGCAGCAGCAGCAGTCTTTTACTTTAGCCATTCTCTAGAGTGTCTAAAAAAATATCTCATTGTGGTTCTAAATTTACTTCCATCATGAATAATGATACTGGGCATCATTTCATGTGCTTCTTAGTCATTGTACATCTTTTGTAAAACACTTAAGATTTTGCTCCAAACTCATTCTTTCTGTATATTATTTGCTTCCATTGTCTGATTGAACTGAAATCCATGCAATTGAATTCCCTGTTGATAAATATTTAAATTGTCTCAAATATGTTTTTATCAACAGGCATGAAATGATTAACTTTGTACAGCTTTGTGCACCAGTGGGCCAGTGTTTTCAGTATTTTGCCATTTTGGCCATTTATAGCATTAAGAATGGACAGAACTTACATGTTTTCACAAAAAGGGCTCAATGGTTGGGAACCATTTTGATGCCTGAGTCATAGGTGCCCTTATGACATCATTCCTGTCTTCCCTTCTTCCAGCCTGAGATGTGGCTGGAAGAGTACAGACCTGAGAGCAATGGAACCATCTAACTCCTAACTATGGGAAATTTAAGGGATCGCAGACCTGAGAGATTTGAACCATCTATTTCCAAGTCATGGGCATTCAATTTTGTGTAAGAGAGAGTGCCAGTCTACTTGAAGTTGCAGGCAGGGAAAGGTGGATTTCACAGTTGTTAAGGATACAAGTCCTACATGTAGGGTCTCTGGGCAAGGCAAGAGGTTGAACATGTGGTAGACTCAGAACCGAATTTACAGAGAGCAACCTACTCTTATCTTTCCCCTCTAAACTCTGATTACAGAAGGACGGCCACGTTTGTCAAATTGTGATAGAAAACGTTGATGAAACCACATTACTACATGAAGCGAGGAAGCAAAAGAAGAACAAAAAACCTGAATCACCTCCACAACAGGTAGGCCAATAGAGGTTCTCAAAGTTGAAGGGAACCCAAACCTGCAATGTATCTAACTAAAGTCACCCAGGGGTGACAGTTGTCTTTCTCTGTGGCCCATAGCATGGGATGATCAGGGAATTTGTCACCCTTGTTAGCACAGCTGGTAAAGAATCTGCCTGTGATGCGGGAAACCTGGATTTGATCCCTGGGTTGGGAAGACCCCCTGGAGAAGGGAAAGGCTACCCATTCCAGTATTCTGGCCTGGAGAATTCCATGGATTAAATAGTCCATGGGGTCACAAAGTCGGACATGACTGAGCAACTTTCACTTTCATTCTTATGTCCATACATGACTACTGGAAAAAGCATAGCTTTGACTAGAAGGACCTTTGTCAGCAAAGTAATGTCTGCTTTTTAATATGCTGTCTAGATCAGTCATAGCTTTTCTTTGGAGCAAGCGTCTTCTAATTTCATGGCTGCAGTCACCATCTGCAGTGATTTTGGAGCCCAAGAATATTAAGTCTGTCTCTGTTTCCACTGTTTCCCCATCTAT
>SJYS01024047.1:1095731-1110460 GCA_006410695.1 Philantomba maxwellii | reverse complement strand
GAAATGTTTTAAATGAATATTTGTCTTGAAGGTTTGCAGTGATGTTTACAGGAAAGAAGTAGATATAGCACTTAGCTCAGAGTTCAAGTTTTATTTATCAGTAGTCATGACACCATAATTTTTTATTTCTTGATTTTTGAATTAATTTTCTTACTTATTTTATTGAAGTATAGTTGATTTACAATGTTAATTACTGTTGTACAGCAAAATGAACAGCTATATATATACATTCTTCTTAAAATAGTCTTTTCCATTATGGTTTATTGTAGGGTTTTTTTAAAATGTGAGTATAATTGCTTTACAATGTTCTATTGGTTTCTGCTGTACAACAGTGCAAATCAGCTGTATGTATGCATATGTCCTCTCCCTCCCACCCCTCCGTCCCAGCCCTCTAGGTCGTCATGGAGCACTGAGCTGAGCTCCCTGTGCTATAGAACAGCTTCCCGCTAGCTATTTTACACGTGGTAGTGTATATATGGCAATGCTACCCTCTCAGTTCGTCCCCCTCTCCTTCCCCCACTGTGTGCACATATCTGTTCTCTACATCTGTGTCTCTGTTCCTGCCCTACAGATAGGTTCATCAGTACCATTTTTCTATAATTTTTGCAGTAGTAATCAAAAGGGCATTTGACTTATTTTAACAGTATTAATTGAATTAGAATATTCCCAAGCCTGGGTTGTTTGCCCCAGTGCCCACTTGGCGTAATTAGCAGGCAGATGACACGGGGTAACTCAGCTGTATCTTGTGACAGATTTGCAGGACTGCCGCTTTGTAATACCAGGAGGTGGTGCAGTGCTTTGAAGGGGGTCTGGAGTCTGAAATACTGTGTTCACGAGCACACACAGCTGTGATTTCTAACACAATCACAGAAATAGCACTTTGTTGGTAGGTATATGTGCATACACCAGGCATCCTTTAGTCCATTTCTCTGAGATTCTTTGTGTCTGTTGATGAGAGATTTGCACTTTGAATATGCAGACATGGACTCAAGTTTGAGATTTGACCATAGACTGGATGAAATTATTGATGTAGAACTNCAGATTATCTCAATTTTATGGTCAATGAATTATAAATAGTTTTCATTTTCCTCTGTCATATCATGAAGTATTATGAGTTGAATAGTGTCTCCCAAAATATGTTGAGGTCTAGCTCACAACACTTCAAAATGTGATCTTATTTAAAAATAAGATCATTTAGAGGTAATTACATTAAATTAAGGTCATTAAGATGGGCACTGCCCAATATGACTTCTGTCCTTATGAAAAAGGGAAATTTGACACAGAGACACTCATCAATAGATAAATGGAAACAGGAGTTGTGATACATAGATACAATAGAATATTACTCAGCTATAAAAAAGAACTCATTTGAGTCAGTCCTAAAGAGGTGGGTGAACCTACAACCTATTGTGCAGAGTGAAGTAAGGCAGGAAGAGAAAGACAAATACTGTATATGAACCTATGTGTATGGAATATAGAAAGATAGCACTGATGAACCTATTTTCAGGGTAGCAAACGGCTACCCTCATGGATCAGATGGTAACGAATCCACCTACAATGTGGGTTCAATCCCTGGGTTAGGAAGATCCCTTGGAGCAGGACATGGCAACCCACTTCAGCATTCTTGCCTGTAGAATCCCCATGGACAGAGGAGTCTGGCGGGCTACAGTTCATATGGTTGCAAAGAGTTGGACCCAACTGAGTGAATCAGCACAAAAATGGAGACTTAGGCATAGAGAACAGACTTATGGACATCGTGGGGAAAGAAGAGGGTGGGATGAATAGAAAGAATGATTCATGTTAATATATGACAAAAACCAGCACAATATTGTAAAGCTATTATCCTCCAATGAAAAATTATAAAGAAGTTTATAGAGGAAGTATAACAAAACTATGTAACATTCTTCAGTAGCTACTGGAAGAGTCATAATACTGTATGGCTCGAGTTATTCAAAAACTTAATTCTATATCTCTGANAACCAGCACAATATTGTAAAGCTATTATCCTCCAATGAAAAATTATAAAGAAGTTTATAGAGGAAGTATAACAAAACTATGTAACATTCTTCAGTAGCTACTGGAAGAGTCATAATACTGTATGGCTCGAGTTATTCAAAAACTTAATTCTATATCTCTGAATCCTCTGTTTAAGAAGCCAGAAAGACATGCAATATGAAAAACATTTCAGTCACATTTGTAAAATGCTTAAAAGTAAAGTGAGTTTTATCTCAGAGAGGTATATTTCAGATATGGAAATTAAACTCATGAACAACACAGATGATGCTTGCTTGAGCCACACTAATTATATACTACAACTGGTCTCCCAATTTCCAGCTCCATAGGGGGAAAAACTACAATCAGTCAATCCATACACTAGGCAAAGAACCACACACTAGTCTGGAAGAAAAAATCCCTGCTGATAAGAAAAAATGAATATAACTTAATCCACAGGATTGCAAGGGGTCCATCCGGTTGTTGAAACTGCTTTATTTTTAAATGAAACTAGGCTTTAAAACTCCACTGAAGAGACTCTCTTTTAAAGCAAAAACAATAAAAATTGATCAGTGATATATTACTCTAATCATTAACATATTTCAGTTGACTTTTCAAGATATATAGAAATATTTTTTTCTCACAAAATAAAAAAAATATATAAATAACTAAACCTACTTAAATTTGAGTCCCATATTCACTGGATTTGCATTATGTAAGGAAAACAGAAATAACATATTTTTTCAGAAGCAAGAAATGAAACAATTGGTACACATCACTCAATTTAATAATTATAACATCCCTTTGGAGTAGTACTGTCTCCATTATTACAGCTGAGGCAATTGACTGTATAACAAATTCACATGGCTAGGAAATAGAACATCCAGATTTAAAAATCTGATCTTACTCTTATATCTGTGTCCTTAAGCAATACATTATACTAATTCTTTCTAGTCTATAAACCAGATAGATCTTTCTGAAGTTCAGAGAAGCATAAAAAAAACTTCCAAAACTATTAAGACAAATTTTTATCTCCTCTTATGCAAACTTAGCATAAAAAAAAAACACAAACTAGAAATATTTCAGTTATCTTTGCATATCTCTCAAACTCATGAAAATATAATTCTCAACATCTGCATTCTAAGGACCAGAGGCAAGGGAAAAGAAGATAAGAAGAGAAGTGAAAAACAACACTTGAAAAAAAGAAAAAAGCATAAAAAAGGAGATGGATGAGAAAAGAGAGAAATTGTTATTCTCTACTTTTCAGTCAATGATTGGAAAAATTCACCTACACTATTATTGTCTGGAAATCACTGATGAGGAAAAAATGTGCATGTGTCTTTGTATTTCATCTGTGACATTTTTAACGTCTTAAGTTTGGAGTCCTTTGAGACTTCTGAATGCTGATAAAATGAGTGTAAAAGGTAATTCTAGAATTTAGAGGAAGACAGATGAATCACAGATTACATATTTCAAAACCTGTCACATCAATTTCAATTTTTCTGCAACACACATCTTCAAGTAAGTCAACTTGTCTTCGTATCTTGACTTCAGTTCNTTCACCAACAGATGTTCTACTGAAACATTGTTCTACTGAATTGAAGTTATATTGAATACCCCTAATGCTCAACAGGGGAGGCAAACCTGATTAACCGTGTTAAGATCCCAAGACCACTTAGGCATCAGAAGAATGAATTTAGGCCACTTTTCTATCTCCAGGAAACAATGCTGCTGCTGTCACTTCAGTCATGTCCGACTCTGTGTGATCCCATAGACAGCAGCCCCCAGGCTCCTGGGATTCTCCAGGCAAGAACATTGGAGTGGGTTGCCATTTCCTTCTCCAATGCATGAAAGTGAAAATTGAAAGTCAAGTCGCTCAGTCATATCTGACTCTTAGCGACCCCATGGACTGCAGCCTACCAGGCTNTGCGACCCCACAGACGGCAGCCCACCAGGCTCCCCCGTCCCTGGGGTTCTCCAGGCGAGAACACTGGAGTGGGTTGCCATTTCCTTCTCCAATGCATGAAAGTGAAAATTGAAAGTCAAGTCGCTCAGTCATATCTGACTCTTAGCGACCCCATGGACTGCAGCCTACCAGGCTCCTCTGTCCATGGGATTTTCCAGGCAAGAGTACTGGAGTGGGGTGCCATTGCATTCTACTGACAGCTAAAACTAGAAAATTCTGACTGATTCACTTATCAACATCACAGAGAAAAATACTAGGACAGCAATTGGCTGGAACATCTTACCCCATAAGCTCTTAATAATTTTAGACTTGCAAAATTATGTTCCTTCTAGCTTCATCCTGGGTCTTTTACTTAAATATTTTTAAACTTCTTCATATCATTCCATAGCATGTTGTTTTGCCTCAACTACAGTTCATTTTTTCTCCTCATAGTATTATTAGCATGTGAGGGTGCTTCTTTATGAGGGTGTAGGAGTATTATCTACTGAAATCAAAACCATACATGATCAAATTCTCTTTCTTTTCAGATTATCTCAATTTTATGGTCAATGAATTATAAATAGTTTTCATTTTCCTCTGTCATATCATGAAGTATTATGGGTTGAATAGTGTCTCCCAAAATATGTTGAGGTCTAGCTCACAACACTTCAAAATGTGATCTTATTTAAAAATAAGATCATTTAGAGGTAATTATGTTAAATTAAGGTCATTAAGATGGGTACTGTCCAATATGACTTCTGTCCTTATGAAAAAGGGAAATTTGACACAGAGACACTCATCAATAGATGAATGGAAACAGAAGTTGTGATACATAGATACAATAGAATATTACTCAGCTATAAAAAAGAACTCATTTGAGTCATTCCTAAAGACTCATTAAAGTCATTCCTAATAATCTACAGCCGATTGTGCAGAGTGAAGTAAGGCAGGAAGAGAAAGACAAATACTGTATATTAACATATGTGTATGGAATATAGAAAGATAGCACTGATGAACCTATTTTCAGGGTAGCAAATGGCTACCCTCATGGATCAGATGGTAAAGAATCCACCTACAATGTGGGTTCAATCACTGGGTTAGGAAGATCCCTTGGAGCAGGACATGGCAACCCACTCCAGTATTCTTGCCTGTAGAATCCCCATGGACAGAGAAGCCTGGCAGGCTACAGTTCATATGGTTGCAAAGAGTTGAACCCAAATGAGTGAATCAGCACAACAATGGAGACTTAGGCAAGGAGAACAGACTTATGGACATAGTGGGGGAAGGAGAGGGTGGGATGAATAGAAAGAATGATTCATGTTGATATGTGACAAAAACCAGCACAATATTGTAAAGCAATTATCCTCCAATGAAAAATTATAAAGTGCTGGGGTCCAGCCCCGGTGGATCCAGGGTGATTCGACAAAAGTCTAGTGTTGCTAACATCAAAACTACTATCTATCCTTTTCCATATCCCGTTTACATTGATTAACATCCTCCCAGGTGCCTAAAAGATAAAGAATATGGAGGTCTGGCAGCAGTCATTGAATCAACAGTGAAAACNTTGATCTTCCCAAAGTCTGGTGCCACTCTCAGAAAGCACTAAATAAAGTTACATTCTTACATAGCAAGGACACAAGGGGAGTGCAGTGATATACAACAAAGAAAAGTAATTAACTCAAAAGTCTAGTGTTGCTAACATCAAAACTACTATCTATCCTTTTCCATATCCCGTTTACATTGATTAACATCCTCCCAGATGCCTAAAAGATAAAGAATATGGAGGTCTGGCAGCAGTCATTGAATCAACAGTGAAAACCGTCACCAATGTAATTTTTAACTCTTTAGAAAAGGCTCTGTTTCCTTAAGATGCTTTTAAGCTTTGTGCTTCTCGCAGTTGGGGGCTGTAAGCAATTCACAAGCTGTAAGAGGTCTGGGGAACGTGTTAGGCAAGCTAGCTAGAGAATTATCAGAGGGCGTTTACCTGAAACATCCCTTTCAAATGCAGAAGACTAAAGCCCTGAATTGACTTTTCCAGGGAATATCAGAAGAGTGGAAAAGCAGAGTCCAAAGGCCGGCAGATTCTTATTCTTTGAGGAGTGGATGCTCGGGAAATTCCAGGGGGAACCCCTGAAACCT
The DNA here is from genome assembly GCA_006410695.1 of Philantomba maxwellii. Lineage (NCBI taxonomy): Eukaryota > Metazoa > Chordata > Mammalia > Artiodactyla > Bovidae > Philantomba > Philantomba maxwellii. The sequence goes on along the minus strand of SJYS01024047.1, from coordinate 1,104,384 downwards.
GAACACGCCTTGCGTTTGCCAGGCTTCCTTCCACATGACCTTGTCACGGGCGGGATTCCTCACACTGGCTCCCGGCATATGTCAATGCTACCCTCTCAGTTCGTCCCCCTCTCCTTCCTCCACTGTGTGCACATATCTGTTCTCTACATCTGTGTCTCAGTTCCTGCCCTACAAATAGGTTCATCAGTACCATTTTTCTAGAATTTTTTCAGTGGTAATCAAAAGGGCATTTGACTTATTTTAACAGTATTAATTGAATTAGAATATTCCCAAGCCTGGGTTGTTTGCCCCAGTGCCCACTTGGCGTCATCAGCCGATGACGTCATTGGCTTCATTGGCAGATGACATAGGGTAACTCAGCTGTATCTTGTGAAAGATTTGCAGGACTGCCGCTTTGTAATACCAGGAGGTGATGCAGTGCTTTGAAGGGGGTCTCGAGTCTGAAATACTGGGTTCAGTAGTACACACAGCTATTGATTCTAACACAGGGGTCTGGAGTCTGAAATACTGTGTTCACGAGCACACACAGCTGTAATTTCTAACACAATCACAGAAAATGCGCTTTGTTGGTAGGTATATGTGCATACACCAGGCATCCTTTAGTCCATTTCTCTGAGATTCGTTGTGTCTGTTGGTGAGAGATTTGCACTGTGAATATGCAGACATGGACTCAAGTTTGAGATTTGACCATAGACTGGATGAAATTATTGATGTAGAACTTACTTTGCAAAAGCTACCTACCAGTTTACACAGACTCACATGTTCAGAGAAAGACGTTATCTTTAGTATGTTTTTAAGTTGTATCTGTTTATCTCTCTCTGTATTCGTATACAAGTATCTATACGTAAGGATAATTTTGAGGAATTTTTAGTGGCATTGTGAGAGTATGACAGTTTTCACAGTGATAAAACCAAATCGAATAATTTCTGAAAGAGCAGTATTTCTGATGTTTAATCCTCTCCCTGCCTGATTCCTAATATCTTACAAGCCCTATTACCCTTTTCATGACTTACTTTTGGTCAGTATATAATTTATTTTTCTCTTGCCCTTTTATAGAGCTAGCATTATCTACAATGAAAGCCCTGGTTTAATTAGTGTTTAGTTTGATTTTTCAGCAGAAGCCAGTGATATAAAAGAGTGTAGCAAAGTTTTAATTATTATTTTTTGTGTCATTTTGTTTTGTTACTGAAAATGTTCTAGTGATGCCAATCCCTTACAGCTTCAGTATTTCAATCACTTTTTGGCTTTTTTCTTCCAGGAAATGGAAACAACATGTTAGAAAAAAGTTTATTCTAAACCAACTTTTTGTATATAACCTTTAGACAATTAAAATTCTAAAGTCTTTCAAGAGACACTGTAATTGTCCAAGAAGGTATGATGTCTGAAAGTCTTTTGGCAAATGAATTATTTGCTTTTTGATCATTCTTTTGGAGCAATACTTCTTATTAAGGACATTCATTGCAAGGTTGGAACTAAGTCTGTCCTGAATCAATAAACTGTGTACACAGGTTACACCAATTTTGTCTTGCATTTTAGTTTCTTTTCCACAACTAGGCTTCCCAGGAGGCACTAGTGATAAAGAACCTGCCTGCCAATGCAGGAGACATAATAGATGTGTGTTCAATTCATGGGTTAGGGAAGATTCCCTGGAGGAGGGCATGCAACCCACTCCAGCATTCTTGCTTGGAGAATCCCATGGACAGAGGAACCTGGTGGGCCATAGTCCAGTGGATTGCAAAGAGTCGGACACCACTGAAATATCTTATTCAATAGAAATCGACTGACATTTTCATTTTCCACAACTAGAGTTTATTGTAACGTCCATAACTTTCATAGAACATGTGTCCTTTGAGCCACGCTAAGCTTAAATCCTTCTGAAGCACACTAGCATGTGTGATCAGTCTCTCAGTCATGTCTGACTCTTTGTGACCCCATGGACTGTAGGCCACCAGGTTCCTCTGTCTATGGAATTTACAGGCAAGGATACTGAAGTGGGTTGCCATTCCCTTCTCCAGAACACGCAATTGGAGGTGCCAAACGGGAGTCAGGAAGCAGGTCTGGCACTCAGAAGCCTACTTATTCTCACTGAAGATGTCAGGTAGGCCCTGTCTACTGGGAGGGGAATGTATTTTTCCTCTTGCTGCTGTCACAAATCACCACAAACCTATTGGCTCAAAGCAATGCATATTTACCATCTTACAGTTTTGGATGTCAGCAATCTGAAAGAAGCTTACCTGAGCTGCTGTCTACATGTCAGCAGGCCTGCCTCCCTGCTGGTGGCTCCAGAGAAGTGTGTGTCTATTCCGGCTTTGGATGCTGCCCTTCTTTCTCAGCTCATGGACTCTCCTCCATCTTCACACCATCCAGGAAGGAGCTCCCCCTGTCTCCCCAGTCAACACCCTTGCTTCTGTCATTACATCACCTCCTCTGATTCTGACCCAGAGGATTTCAGACAGTCTCCCCATCTTGAGTGTCTTAACTATATCTGCAAAGTCCCTTTTGCCGTGTAAAGCAATGTATTACCTTACACAGTGGTAAGCATCTTTGGGGTTTGTGCATGCATGCTCAGCAGCTCAGTTGTGTCCGACTCTCTGCAACCCCATAGACTGTAACCCACCAGGCTCCTCTGTCCATGGGATTCTCCAGGCAAGAATACTGGAGTGGGTAGCCATTTCCTACTCCAGCGAATCTTCTTGACCCAGGGATTGAACCTGCATCTTCTGCATTGCAGGCAGATTCTTTACCACTGAGTCACCTGGGAAGCCCTTTGGATTCTAATTATTTGAGGTTTAGAATCCACATTATATATTCACAATCTACTTTCATTGAGAATACATTTTGGGGCACTCACACCAGCAGGTTTGATTTCAAACCACAGAAACTGCCTCTTGGATGGGCAAGTTATCAGTTAGTCTGGTGAGGGGCAGAGTGGAAGGAGAGCAGTGAAACCACAGATGGGAAGGTGGTTTCCTTTCTCTTGTGCTTCATTGGATAACATATGGGTGGTGTTTTACGTATAATTGTTTTAGCCTTAAATGTTTTCTATAAGAGTCCAACGAATGAGCCTCATGCATCTTATAAAGTAGCTGAACCTTGGAAGTAATAAGGTACGTGATGTCTTTTCTATCCTTAAATTCCTGTCTATGGTGCTTGCATCCTCAGTTACACTGGTTTTACTCACGCCTCTTGGCTATGATCACTGTATGGACTGAGTGATCAGGAGGGCAAAGACGCTCAGTGCTAGCCCAGTGCCACTCATCAGACCTCTGTCTCGGGGTGGCAGGGGTGTCTCTGTGGTGTATGTGGTTTAGTTTCATAATTGAAGAGGTATCAAGGAGTTCCAGACCATTCAGTGGCAACTTCTGTTTGTTTATGCTGGGTAGGAAACAAAACATAAGAAAATGCGGAAGTCAAGGAGTCATGATGAGAACAACACTGGGCTTGAGATGCTGTTTGTGTCATTGAATGTCAGAGACGTTGACAAGTCCATGTAGTCTTCTTTAATTGGAGGATAGTTGCTTTACAACGTTGTATTAGTTTCTGCTGTGAATGAGCTCTAAGTATATATATATATATATCCCCTCCGTCTTGGACCTCCCTCTCCTCCCTTCCCCTCCTAACCCTCTAGGTCATCACAGAGCACCGAGCTGAGCTCCATGTGCTGTACAGCAGCTTCCCACTAGCTGTCTGTTTGATACATAGCCTTCTTAAGGTGTTAAACTGGCTGTCCTCAGAGAAACCTTCTAGCACTTGGATTATATACCCAAAGAAAGAAAATAATAAAGAAAGATAGGGATAAAAAGTAAAGAGAGAAGAAAGGAAAGAAAGAAAAACAATAGACCCTGGAAGGACCTCCTTGTAGGAAACCTGAAGCTAATGATAGATGTACCTCCGAGTCAGGAAATGTCTCCATGCAGAGGATCACCTGCAAGGTTAGCTTCTGCAGACCTTTGCTTTCTGTTTCACAGGGCGTCTGTGTCTTTGAAAACATCATGCATCTTTATGATCAACTGCTGCTGTTACTTTCCTCTCCTCCTTCTTTTTGTGAGACAGGAAAATGAGATGCCTAACTGCGGGAGGCATTCAGGTGGAAAACAATTACATGATCTTATCTGAATCTGACAGCCCTTTTTATACGACTACCAGACTATATAGCTCCTGTTATTGTGAGATTATTTGTTCTTACATGTTTGTTCAAATTTTATTTAATGCTTTGTCAGTTTTTAATACCAGAATGAATCACAGAAAAAATTAAATAAGCACACTTATGGGAAATCAGCTAACAGATGTCTTTGTGAACTCTTAGGTGGCCATTATTGAATTTGTAGAAGGTTATCTACCATCCATATCATTGAACAAAATAACAGCAGATGATGTAGCCTGGACAGAAAATGGAATCAACTGGAAAGGAACTATAAATTGTGAAAAGAAAAATAACAGAAGCAAGATGATATAGAAAGAGAGTTATCCTGAAAAGCCTGAGAATTAAAAGTGCACGCTAAAACGGACAAATGCTCATATACACACAGAACCAAAGTATATGCTCTTTACAACACACCTAGTAATACAGAATACATTTAATGAATGCATCAAGGCAAGTGTTGACTTTGTCATTAAGGCAGTAGTGCCAGCCTGTGTGGGGACCTGTCTCCACCTCAGAAAGTGCGGCAGCTGGCCACCCAGGTGACTTTCATCTGAGAGTCTTCCCAGGCAGTGCTTCTTAAAGTCATTTGCTCTTTTATTTTCTAAATGTTGATGTGATATCACAAGAAAGCATGTAAATCAGGCACAAATGCTTTGGTTTCTGAAGGATGCTATTCTGTCTTATGACTGGAGTGATTTTTCATCTATCTGTGCCAGTAAAATGATTCCATTGTTATAAATTGTTTCTGAAGACCCTGAGCAATTCAACACCTGAATAATTCAAGAGTAGTTTTCAAGAGTAATTCAGGAGTAAAGAGATAAATGTAGGGTGGAAGAGATAAATGTAGAGATAAATGTAGGTAGTATGCTTTTACAGAGCTTAGAAATCTCCTGAAATTGATGTGTACAGGCATGTTGCTATGGCATTTATTTTGCAGCCATCTCACCAGTATTTTTTTCATCATTCCTGCCTGATACATAGTGATTTGCTTTGCTATACAAAGCTTTGCTTCTCTAATGTTGCTTTTAATTTTCAAAGTTTTCTAGCATTAACTGAAAACTATTTGATTCTTTTTTATTGATTTATCTGGCTATTAATCCTTTACTTTGGGGGTTTGTTTTTCCAATCTCATATTGGCACCACCATTTAATGAACATTTAATAACATTATTGTCATGCATAAAATTACCTAAAATTTTATGTTTTGTGAATATTAAAAAAGCCGTAGTTCCTAAATCAGGCTTCCCAGGTGGCTCAGTGGTGAAAAATCTTCCTGCAGGAGATGGAAGTTCAGTCACTTTTTGGATGTTCTCTTCCATGCTGCAGGGTGAGAATTCTCTTTATGGTCATATGATTTTTCCTCTGTGGGTAAAATAGGGAAGGATAGATTTTACTGTCTACATGATAGTCATGAGCTAGGGCTGCCCCCATCAGGACCTGTTCATAGCCAGTGAGGTCTTGAGGTGAGAACAAAGATTCTGACATTTAACAGCTTAGATTTAAATCTGAGCTAGGATTTACCCAAGCTGATTTTTCTCTCTCATTTTTCTCTGTGATGTTTAACTAATGCAATTTAAATCATGAGATTGTTATGAGGATTCGATGAGGTAAAATAATGTATAAAATGTCTAGTTCTCTGACCACTTGGTAACAGGTAGTTGACAAACAGTTGTTGACATTACGTAACTACGCTCACGTACTCTCAAGACAGGCTTCCTTGGCGGCTCAGATAGTAAAGAATCTGCCTGCAGTTCAGGAAAAATTGGTTCAGCCTCTGGGTTGGGAAGATCCCCTGGAGAAGGAAATGGCAACCCACTCCAGTATTCTTGCCTGGAGAATCCCATGGACAGAGGAACCTGGAGGGCTTTTTATGAGAAATAAGTAACATATCTATGCCACACTTCTCTCTCCATTGTTTTCCTTTTCCTGACTACAGGTTTTACAAGTTTAAAAAAGCTAAAATGTATCTTCACAGAAGGGATTTTTCCTATCTTGTAACCAGTATCAACTGTGTTATACTCTGCCTTTCTTCCACATAGCAGGAGCTCCTAGCAGTATTTATCCAATGCTGTCCTTCCCAGATTCAATGTTTTATGACCTGTCATCTCCAGTCTTCAGGTGCCAAGGGCATCCCATCACTTGGGGCAGAATTCAAGTAAATGACTTAGGACAGGAATTTCACAGAAGAGGGGGAAAGATATGAGTCAAGAGGGTTCATTCTAACTGTGTTAGTGTGAATTCTTGAAGCATTTTCTTGTGAGCCTACACAGACATTTATAGCCATGGGGTGAAAATAGAGGGTTTTCTTGGACTGAAAATTGAAGCAAAATTATGATTTCATTTTAAACTTGCTATTTCCAGTCATTTTATCAAATGCAGGAAGAAGTAAATTCTTTCCTATCTCTAGCAGCCATATAGCAGTTCTATGGATCAGAGAGGACTCTTTATGAAAATACATAATGTTAGGGCATTTAAAATCTATTTTACCATGTGGAAGTTTTGTGCAATAGCTTGCTTGCCTTTTTCTAAAAACAGCTGTGACCTTTTGCATTCAGCCATCTCTTCTGCATCAGGGTTTTTAAAACCTTGCCCTTAGCCATGAATTGTTAAGGATAAATGTTATTCCTGCTATTTCTAACCAGAACTTTCCACCTACACTCACTATTCATTTGAATAATTCACAGCTTCCTTGCCTATGCAAATTTGAGGGAAACTGTCACAATAGGAAAGATAATTTTGTGTGTGCATTTTCTGTTTTGATGTGCTTTTTTTTTTTTTTTGGCAGTGTTTTATTTAATTTCAAAAATGGAAAAATTTCAAGAATAGTGACCTATTTATCATTCTCTCTCTGGAGACAGGTGTAGTAGATAGAGATAATTCAGTACAGAGACAACATTTACTTTTCTTGAACCATTTCAGAGTAAGCAGAAGATACTGTGCCCTTTTGTCACTAAGTTCTTTGTGTAGATTTCCTAAGAACAAGGACAGATGATTATGCAACCAAATTGTGTACCTGCTCAGACTAAGTTGTGTCCATCTCTTTGTGACCCCTTGGACTATGGACCACCAGGCTCCTCTGTCCATGGAATTTTCCAGGCAAGAATACTGGAGTGGGTAGCCATTTCCTTCTCCAGGGGATCTTCCCAACCCAGGGATTGAACCCACATCCCCTACATTGGCAGGCAGATTCTTTACCACTGAGCCACCTGGGAAGCCCTGTAACCAAATTATAATGATGAAGATCAGGACACTTAATTGGCAGTCCAAGTTCAGATTTCATCAGTTGTCCTTTTATACCTGTTTTATTCCTGTTTCGGATCCTATCAAGGAGTTATGGAGTTATCCTATCCAGACACTGCACTGAGTGAGTTATGGAACTGCCACTTGTGAAGGCAATATATCTGTCCTGACCTCTGAGCAGATTTCATAATGCCACTGCAAAGCTCTGTCCTTGAGTATGTCTCATGGAAGAATGATGGGATACTCACAAGGAAGTATCTCTCCAGATGCACTTGATGGAATCTGACCTGACGCCTATTTCGTGATGAATGAAGTCTTGTTGAGGTGGAGTCCTGAGTCATGATCCCATGATATTAGTACAGGTACAATGGCATGTATGCCAAAATAAAACCAAAGCTATCTTTCTGTGGCTCACTCTCAAGACATTTATATAAGAGTCGGGGTAGTCTGGAGATTGAGCACACAGAGAGATTGGGCAGGATGTTCTGATGTTGACTCTCTATAGCAAAGGACACTTTTACTCCTGCATGTTAATTAATGTAGTATAGCTGCCTGTTAACAATTTGAGTTTGTTATTGTTGTTTCACTAAATTGTGTCTGACTCCTTGTGACCCCATGGACTGCAGTCCCCCAGGGTTCCTCTGTCCATGGGATTCTCCAGGCAAGAATACTGGAGTGGGTTGCCATGCCCTCCTCCATGGGATCTTCCCAACTTAGGGATAGAACTTGTGTTTCCGGCATTGTCAGGCAAATTCTTTATCACTGAGCCACCAGGGAAGCCCAATCTGGGTTTACCTTAGTGATAATATTTCAGACAAGACTTGTAAATACATATATCATATGTAACATCTTGTCAGGGGTTTTATATAGACTATATACAATTGTATATGTAATATCTCATTAATGTTATTAATATATGTGTATAGTATGTATGTATGTATATATATATATATAAAATCTTCATTCATTGTCTCAGTCTTTCCTCTGGAATATAAGCCTCCTAAAGGCAAGAATTTTCATTCTGTGAATCTGGAGGGTGTTTAAGGCATTTGAATAGCTAGTATTTGCTTGGTCAAGGTAGTTGTAGGTGTTGTACTAAAGACAAGTGGCTTGGTTTCAAAGAAGTTGGCTGCTGATTTTCATTTTAAAAAACAAAATTGAAATGCCTTTGGATATTGTTACTAGGAAAAGACCAAAACAGAGCAAAAGAATTTTCCAAATTATAATGGTTATTATTTAACATCATCCCTAAAATTAGGGATCACTATAA
>SJYS01024047.1:1077548-1095631 GCA_006410695.1 Philantomba maxwellii | reverse complement strand
TCTCCTTCCACATCTTTGATGTGTGAATGTTGTGGGTGAGGGGACCCATGGGAAAAGATCCAGGGAGGGGAAACCATGGGAAACTAAAGTGAAAGAGCCAGGTTTAGGGCCATTCTCGACATATTCTTGTTGCATAAATTAGAAAATATATCAAAACAATCCACCTGTCAATGCAAGAGATGTGGATTTGATCCCTGGGTTGGGAAGATTCCCCTGGAGAAGGGAATGCCTCCTCACTCCAGTATTCTTGCCTGGAGAATTCCATGGACAGGGGAGCCTGGTGGGCTACTGTCCATGGGGTCACAAAGAGTCAGATACAACTCAGCGACTAACACTTTCAGTTTTCATCACTTCTTACCTGCAGAAAACCAGTCACTAACTCCATTCCAGATGGTTATTTTTTGCCTGCAGATAGCACACAGATATCTGGACTCAGCTTTACTCACACCTCTCAGTATTCAAAGGCACCCTTGCAAGTGAAGCTGCAATTAGAGTACCCCACAGATAATCTCATAACTGACCTGCTAGGAAGCAGCAGGCAAATACCTCATTCTCTGCTGAATGTCTGATGCAAAAAGTGCAAATGATACACATGTCTCCCTCAGGCGTGGCAGTGCTTCTATGGAGAGACAGAGATTGATGGTACAAGAGATGATGCTGAAGTCACAGATTGAAGTCTAGGGAGCCTGGTGTAACAGATAAAAATGAATCTCTGTATCTCACCACACGATGGCACCATAAGTTCACTTATGGTGAAGTCAGGAAGAGAAAAAAGGTGTGCATTTTATTTTATCCCATTGATTTATATAGAGTCAACAAAAAGTCTACGACTTCCTAAACTTGGGTCGTAATGTGTGTGTCTGTGTGAGAGAGAGGGGGCGGGGGGTAGACAGGTCTTTCTTAGAGTAGATTTCCTAGCAAGTCAGAATCAGAAAGGAACCTAGCCTGAAGTAAGGTACAGTCTCAGCTCTACTCAGACACAACTTAGTGACCGAACAACAGCAACAATGTAGCTTCGGAAACAGTAAAGCATTAGGAAAGCCTTGTTTGTCTGAAATCTACTGAGTCTGATCAGATATTTGGAAAGGAAGTTGCTCTTCACATTAACATAGGTGGCTCCCTTCCGGCTTCTCTTCTGATCAGGGCAAGTACGAGGATGTGTTAACCTGGGTACACAGGGTCCCAGCTCTGCTCCTTATGGGCTGTGAGAAATGACACTCAGTTTCCTTCTCCTAGAAAATGGATAAAACAACCTGATTCACAGAGTGTCGTCTTGAGATAAATTTCTCATTACGTTTCCACTGATAAAAAGCTCTCGGTTGATGTGCCTGGCAACTCTCTATTCTGCCTTTTCCTCTAAGAATCCTGCCCCACTCAATACCAGGCTATTTGCCAACCATTTGTTAAAGGAGAGGGGAAAAGTTGGCTTAAAACTCAGCATTCAGAAAACTAAGATCATGGCATCTGGTCCTCTCACTTCATGTCAAATACATGGGGAAACAATGGAAGCAGAGACTTTATTTTGGGGGGCTCCAAAATCACTGCAGATGGTGACTGCAGCCATGAAATTAAAAGACACTTGCTCCTTGGAAGGAAAGCTATGACCAACGTAAACAGCATATTAAAAAGCAGAGACATTACTTTGCCAACAAAGGTCCATCTAGTCAAAGCTATGGCTTTTCCAGTAGTCATGTATGGATGTGAGAGTTGGACTCTAAAGAAAGCTGAGTGCTAAAGAATTGATGCTTTTGAACTGTGGTGTTGGAGAAGACTCTTGAGAGTCCCTTGGACTGCAAGGAAATCCAATCAGTCCATCCTAAAGGAGATCAGTCCTGAATATCACTGGAAGGACTAGTGCTGAAGCTGAAGCTCCAATATTTTGGCCACCTGATGTGAAGAACTGACTCATTTGAAAAGACCCTGATGCTGAGAAGGATTGAAGGTGGGAGGAGAGGGGGACAACAGAAGATGAGATGGTTGGATGGCATCACCGACTCAATGGACATGAGTTTGAGTAAACTCTGGGAGTTGGTGATGGACAGGGAAGCCTGGCGTGCTGCAGTCCATGGGATCGCAAAGAGTTGATCACAACTGAGCGATTAAACTGAACTGAAATGTTAAAGGGCCATGTCTGTTTACTGTGAGACTCCTAGGTATAAAAAAGTTCAGTGACAAATAGGGTTCTACACTATACTGGGCCTTTGGAGAATCAATGAACATTACATCTATTTTTTAAACAACATACATTTTGCTTGGTGGATGAAGAAACAAATATTTTATTTTGGTTTTAAAATAAAATATGTGAAATTCTTACAAAGCTAAGACTGGAAAGAACATTTTCCCTCTTAGACTACTAATAGATCTGAAGTGATGATGTAGTTTGACTTCATGAAGCAATATGACTATTTTTATGAGTTATGCATTTTACCATTATCCCCAGTACAAAACAAAACAAACAAACAAACAAAAACAGAAATGTTACTCCCAGGTACAGTCCTTGAGTCAACTTTGTGATTGCTGTCTTATCTCAAAAATATACACCCCATTTTTTCTCAGGTTGGTCCGTGACAAAGTTTCAATGACATTAGGTACCAGTGTTTAAGATATAATGGTATTTAAGATATGCAGTGGCACCACTGGTTTGGAGCAGGCTTGATTTACTAGGGGGAGCACAGGTTCTAAAGGCAGGACGGTACTAAAGAGTTTCCTTTGTTTCATTAGGTGCTTCTTTTACTTTATGGAAGAAACTGAATTTGAAATTGTTAGAGTAATACGGTTAGAGAAGAGGAGGAAACATGGAAATATGGGTGATTTACTCTTGATGGCAGAGAAGGTGGATCAGAAGGTGAAGTAAAAATCAGACAGGCTTCATGGGTGGTGAAATTATGAAAACAATTTAGCATGATGGTTGAGAGGGATGAATCTGAGAATGATTTGAATCATGGTCTGATACGGGCAACTTTATAAGTCATCATATTTAACACTGAATCATAGTAACGTTCGAAACTTTAAGGGGGCAGGTTTAAGATGAAGGAAAAATAATGTTAATGCAGTTATGAGACTTAGAGGCTTATAAGAAATGCTTAAAAATACGGCAGGTGAATCATGGGGATTTGTCTGATAATGTCAAAGGACAGTCTCTCTCCCTTTGCTCAGATAAAAGCTCGGGGTGTTTAGTGGTGAGAAGGGGGAGGGGATCGACTCATGTCCTCACTTTTCTGCAGGTTAATTTCCATCCAGTTATTTGTAGAAACTTGAAGCTGAAAACGCTTTTGCAATCTTAGCACCCTATTTTAAAATGGGATGTGCAGAACGGACTTGTAGACACAGTGAGGGGAAGGAGAGAGTGGGACAAATGGAGAAAGTAGCATCAACACATATATGCTAATATGTGTAAAACAGCTAGCTAGTGAGAAGGTGCTGTATGGTATAGGGAGCCCAGTTCAGTGAACTGTGATGACCTGGAGGGGTGGGTTTGGAGGGAGGAAAGGGAGGCTCAAGAGGGAAGGGATATATGTATAATTGTGGCTGATTTGCCTGGCTGTGTGGCAGGAACAACACAGCATTATTAAGGAATTTTCCTCCAATAAAAGAGCAAATTTGAAAAAAAGAAAACAAGGAAATTGAGGCGCCACAGTGTCTCCTGGAGTACCTCGAGCAGGGCAAAGTCTGAAGTGGTCGAGATGAGCAAGATAGTTTGATTCTCAGGCTCCGGGTGAGTAAAGGGGATGGTCTGCCCACCCAGAAACCTCTGAGAATCAGGAGCGAGATCCAGGGAGGATGCAGGAGAGAGGTTGGAACAGAGTGGAGAAACAGCACCTTCTTTGTGCAGCAGGGGTGTGGTGTCTGATCTCTGAGGCTGCCGTAAGGAAGTACCACAGACCCAGTGGCTTAGATGCAAACTTATTGTCCCGACTTCCGGAGCTGGAAGTTCAAGGTCAAGGTGTCTGCACAGTGGTGGTCCGTTGGGAAACAGCAGGCAAGCATCTCTTTCCTGGCTCCTGGCAGATCCACGGCTGCTGCTAGCGTAACTCCAGGCTTCCTGGCATTCTGCTGTGTACATGCCTGCTTCTTTGTGTGGTGTTTTTGTAAGGACATCAGTCAGACTGGTTAGGGGCCCGCTACTGCAGGAGGGCCTCATCTTAACCCATTCCACCCAAATAAAGGTATGTTCTGAAGAACCAGCATTAGGACTTCAACATATTTCGTGGGGACACAATTCAGCTCATGACAGGAGATGGTTGACTCTTCATCAATAATGATGGATTCTCTGAATCACGCGGTCCTTCTAGTGATGATGAGGGGCTTTGTCTGCCCTTTAATTTTGTTGTTCCCTAGGGCTCCATTCGTGGTCTTCTTTCCTCCTTTGCCCTCTTCCTGGAAATTTTGTCCACTCCAGAGGCTTAAACTCTTACTTTGTATTGGAGACCTGCAGTCTTGTGTGGTCCGGCCATTCCCCTGCCCTGAAACCCAGGCCTCTGTGATCTGCTGCAGGTCCCTGAGTGATAATCCAGACAGAATCCTCTGTAAGTGCCAAGCTTAACTTCTTCTCCAACCCCAGCCAGGCAAGCTCCAAGCCAGGTGAGGGGCACCTCCAGGGGCCACCTGGACGCATGTCTGGTGCCTCCTTTCTGCTCACCTTCCACGTCCAAGGGTCAGTCAGCCTCACAGATGACCCTCCCTGCTCCTGCTTAACTTCCACCTCTTTGCTTTAATTCCTGCGAGTGGTTCAGCCACCTCCCCTCTGTGTGGATAGTCAAGCACTTCTACTCTTATCTTGTTCTTCTCCAAGTCTGTCCTCAACCCTAATTTCAGAGAAATCTATCTGAGACTCTATTATGACCGCCTGACTCTTCTTTCGATCTGAAGACTTGCAGTCAGTCCCAGCCTCAGCTGTTCTGTTCACATTCAGGTTGTTCATTTCTAAAACATTCATTGAGGAACTGCTGTGTGCCCAGCACTGGTCCAGGCACACTAGGGTGCCAAGGATGCATGAACAACATACTCTAAGTTGTCTGGGGTTTTTCCAGTTGGGATTGATTATTATGTTCTATATATGAAACCTTTAAGACAGTCTTATAAAAAATGTGCTTCATTAAAATTGAAAGCAGTGGGACTGGCTGATCTGATAGGAATGGCTAGACTTTGGATGAAAAGGACAAATAAAACTGTTCTCTTACAATCTCCTTATTGCGCTTATTTCTCCAGTCACCCTAGCAACACAGATCTGTCTGTATCTATACACAATTAATCTTCCCTTTTCTTTCTGAAACTGAAACATCCTGACCCCCAGATACATCTTTGAAAAGCGTGTGTCATGGCTCAGGTAACATGCAGGTGAAGATGGAGAATCACAGGTAAGAATCACAGGTGAGAACAGGCAGAGATAAAATACATGTTAACAAGATTACAGTCAATGTGTTAAAGAAAAAGTGTACTCTCAGCAAAATAATAATAATAATGGTAGTAACTATAATAATAATACAATTTCTCCTTTACATTGTTCATCTTTAATAAGTCACGCATGTGTGCATGGTAAGTTGCTTCAGTCATCTCTGACTCTATGATCCCGTGGACTGTAGCCCGCCAGGCTCCTCTGTCCATGAGGTTCTCCAAGCAGGAATATTGGAGTGGGCTGCTAAGCCCTCTTCCAGATCTTCTCGACCCAGGGATTAAACCTGAGTCTCCTGTATTACAGGCAGTTTCTTCACCATCTGAGCTGCCTGAGAAAGTATATTGTACATTTAAATGAGTGAACTTTATGATATGTACAGTTTATATCTAATAAAGCTGCTAAAAAAACCATACTGTGGATGATCAAAAGTTGTGTCAAGATCAGTAAATCTTTTTATGTTTTAGCTTTTGTAAAATTAATTTTTATTGGAGTATAGCTGCTTCATGATGCTATGTTAGTTTCTTCTGTACAGCAAAGTGAATCAGCTATATATATATATATATATATCTTTTTTTCAAAATTTCCATCCCATTAGGTCACCATAGAGCACCACGCAGAGTTCCCTGTGCTGTACAGTAGGCTCTCATTATCCATCTATTTTATCCATGTTAACAGTAGTGTATGTATGTTAGTACCAATCTTCCAGTTCATCCTACACCCTCCTTCCCCCCTTGGTGTCCATAAATTTGTTTTCTATGTCTGTGTCTCTATTTCTGCCTTAGTAAATCTTTTTTTAATGTGAACAAATATCTAAGAATATTTAGATACTTTTAAAAGAAGTCTGTGTTTAGAAATATTCAGTTTTTGTAAATGAGATAGTAAATTAGAGCATTTATCAAGCGCTAGGAAAAAAAGCAATTATTTTGCAAGAGAAAATAACCTGTCAGTTCAGTTCAGTTGCTCAGTCATGACTGTGACCCCATGGACTGCAGCACACCAAGCCTCCCTCTCCATCACCAACTGCTGGAGCTTGTTCAAACTCATGTCCATTGAGTCGATGATGCCATCCAACCATCTCATCCTCTGTTGTCCCCTTCTCCTCTTGCCTGCAATATTTCCCAGCATCGGGGTCTTTTCTAATGAGTCAGTTCTTCACATCAGGTGGCCACAGTATTGGAGTTTCAGCTTCAGCATAGTCCTTCCAATGAATATTCAGGACTGGTTTCTTTTAGGATTGACTGGTTTGATCTCCTTGCTATCCAAGGGACTCTCAAGAGTTTTATCCAGCACCACAGTTCAAAAACATCAGTTCTTTTGACTTTATCAGTCTCTGTCAATTTGAAATTGAGGCCTGAATTTTAAACTNTATTGGAGTTTCAGCTTCAGCATAGTCCTTCCAATGAATATTCAGGACTGGTTTCTTTTAGGATTGACTGGTTTGATCTCCTTGCTATCCAAGGGACTCTCAAGAGTTTTATCCAGCACCACAGTTCAAAAACATCAGTTCTTTTGACTTTATCAGTCTCTGTCAATTTGAAATTGAGGCCTGAATTTTAAACTTGAATTACTTAAATGCCTCCTGTCTTGGCCAAATTTGGGCTTTTGGGCTCAATTAGAAATAGCTTCAGGTTGAGAGCTTATATAACATATGATTGGCAGCCAGGGCAGAAAGTCCTGAAGAATTCACTTTTCTATTATACAGTTAATAGTCTAGTGATTTCTTTGTCTGTTAAAGAGATGAAAACTGGAAATGAAATGGAGAACAAGATTTTAGATTCAATTTACATTCCTATAAACTAAGATCATGGCACCTGGTCCCATCACTTCATGGCAAATAGAAGGAGAAAAAGTGGAAGCAGTAATTGACTTTATATTCCTGGGCTCCAAAATTACTATGGATGGTAATTTCAGCTGTGAAATTAAAAGATGCTTGCTCCTCAGAAGGACAAACCTAGTCAGTGTATTAAAAAGCAAAGACATCGGTTTGCTGACCAAGTTCTGTATAGTCAAAGCTACGGTGTCCAATAGTCATGTACAGATGTGAGAGTTGGGCCATGAAGAAGGTTGAGCACCAAAGAATTGATGCTTTTGAATTGTGGTGCTGGGGAAAACTCTTGAGAGTCCCTTGGACAGCAAGGAGATCAAACCAGTCCATCCTAAAGGAAATCAACCCTGAATATTCATTGAAAGGACTGATGATGAAGCTGAAGTTCTAATCCCTTGGCCACCTGATGTCCAAAACCAACTCGCTGGAAAAGACCCTGATGCTGGGAAAGATTGAAGGCAGGAGAAGGGGGTAACAGAGGATGAGATGGTTGGATGGCATTACTGACTCCATGGACATGACTTTGAGCAAACTTGGGGAGATAGTGAAGGACAGAGGAGCCTGGTGTGCTGCAGTCCATGGGGTCGCAAAGAGTCGGGTACAACTGAGTGACTGAATAGTAATGTCAGTGATATGCATTCTGAAATCAACCTAAGGATGAGTTTATCATAATATTTCAGATTTTTTTCCCAAACCAGTTGCACAGGCATTTATCTCATTTGGTCCTTAAAAAATGAAAAAAAAAAAAAGCCTATGTGGTAGGTCCTCAAGGTAGTGATGATTAGATCTTGACATTCTATTCAGTTCGGTTCAGCTGTTCAGTCATGTCTCCAAGAAGACCTTCAAGTCTTGACATTGGAGAGTTTTATTAATAAGACTTAGTACATAATTTGGTATTGGGCATTGGTACTGAGGTTGGAAATGAAATTCTCTGACAGCCTTCCATTTTCATCTTAACCCCCCACCTGTCCTCAGCTGAGACCAAGATTAATGAAGATAAAGAAAGCAAACCTCAGAGGCTGAAGCTGAGGCTTCACTCAGGGTGGCTGTGAAAAGAATTCCGTCTTGGAATCAAATGCATTTTAGAAACAGAAAAGCTTTAACCTCAACCTGAGCTTGGTTGATTAATCATTTTAGGTATTTGAGTTCAACTTTGTTAACATTTGAGACGCCTGTCCTCGCAGTGCTGTCTTCATGACCTGACTTAGGGCCTTGTGGTTATAGTTCAAAGATGATTGTTTCACTTTAGCTGATGAGGCCTTATCTCAAAAATCCACTGGACGCTCAGCTCCCAAGCTTGGGAAGACTGTCACGGGGACTGGGTTTTTATTCCCTTTCCGACTTTGCCCTTATGAGTGGCCGATAATAAGCTTGCACCTGAGTGAGCCTAAACTAATAAAATTGCCAGAAATACAACACAACCGTCTCTACTTGGTATATTGTTCACTTTTAATCCTTTTTGTTGTGGAGTCCAGAACGCACAGTCGTCTTTGTGAGGCTTCAAAAATCGCTGAAGATCCCTTCAAAGCAAAACCAATTTGACAAAAATCTCCTCCGCCCCCGTTTCTCCCAGTCACGTGACCAGGTAATGAACTGGATTCATACAAACAGGTAATCCGCAGGCTGCACTCCAGACAGCTAAGTGGGTTTAACGTAAACTCTGACTGCAAGGGGGAGAAGCCAGATAAAAGCATCATTTGTCTTCCAAGCTCTTGCTGAAAATCTACCCATTATACAGTGCAGGCCTGGATGTAGGCTGCCCGTGCCCCTCAGACAAGGGTCCCGTGCACATCAGTGACTCAGCTCTGCTCTCCCCTTGGCAGAATGTGGGTATTTTCTCACAGCACATTCCAGGGTCTTGATAGATGGCTGGGCTGAACTTGGCCCAGGCCGACCCGGGAGATCAAGACTTGGACTGATCCTTTGTTCTGTCTCGTGGTGTCAGCAACTTGGAGTAGTTGGTCTGTCGACTCCAGGGCCTTTCAGTGGGAGGACCGACCCTTTAACTCACAGATAGAGCAACAAAGGTCTGCTTATGGAGTGGTGGCCGCTTCTAAAAAAGAGCGTTTTTGTGTCAGGATGTTTATCATGCGCTCATGTCATCACTGCAGGGTGGCTTGTGGCAGTCCTACCCTGGCCGGTGCACCAGGCCTTTTATCTGTGAATGTGAACATGGCTTTGAAGGCTGGGCAGGGAATACATTACGAGTTTAGTGATAGAGGAGCTCAAATAGTTGAGTAAGAAGTGAGAGGGGATGAGAAAGATATACAGTCACTAATGGGAAGGCCAGGAAATTAATCTCATCTTCCTTGAGTTGGAGAAATAAATCCTTTGTTCCCCGCCTTGCTGAGGAATCTGAAGTATTCAGGGTCCTGCCAGTGTTGTTTCATCTTACTCTTCATCTGGTTTTATGATTTGCAATAAAGCAAATATTTCAAGTCAATCAAATTAATTAGATTATTTTTATACTCACAAAATGGTAAGATCAGAGTATGTGGGCCAAACAGGGATTATCTCCTCGCTTGAACCATAGCTCCTGTTTCCATATTAGTTATTTTAATATTCCCCATCCAGAAAAGCTGAGAGGTGGGTTGTTTTGGAGTTCTATTTTATCAAAACTAAATTTCCTTGAGCTGATGTATTCATTTAAATTTAAAAACAACCTCAAAGTAAAATACATTTCTTTCTGATTTACCGTGTTGTTTAGTGGCTCAGTCATGTCTGACTCTTTTGCGACCACATGAACTGTAGCCCTCCAGACTCCTCCGTCCATGGGATTCTCCAAGCAAGAATACTGGAGTGGGTTGCTATTTCCTCCTCCAGGGCATCTTCCCAACCCAGGGATCAAAGCCAGGTCTCCTGAATTGCAGGCAGATTCTTTACTGCTGTTCTACCCCTAATTTACCGTGCGTTCAGTTGTGTCCGTAGTCTGTTACAAAAACAAATGCCAGAGCAACCATAGAAGTTTCTTAAATGAGGGTAAAAAAAGTAGTGGTGCATGAAAATGCCTAAGACAGAATTCTAAGTGAGGATACCTAAAATTTTGTGAACTTGAAAGGACAGGCTACATGCCATTTCATTGCATTTTACAATGTTTAATTTACAATTCAAATAAAACATCTTAGATAGAANAAGAATTGATGCTTTTGAACTGTGGTGTTGGAGAAGACTCTTAAGAGTCCCTTGAACTGCAAGGAGATCCAACCAGTCCCTTCTAAAGGAGATCAGTTCTGGGTATTCTTTAGAAGGACTGATGCTAAAGCTGAAACTGCAATACTGTGGCCACCTCATGCGAAGACATTGGAAAAGACTCTGATCCTGGGAGGGGTTGGGGGCAGGAGGAGAGGGGGACGACAGAGCTGAGATGGCTGGATGGCCATCACCGACTCGATGGACATGAATTTGAGTGAACTCCAGGAGTTGGTGATGGATAGGGAGGCCTGACGTGCTGCAATTCATGGGGTCGCAAAGAGTCAGACACGACTGAGCAACTGAACTGAATGAGAAACAGGGCATGACTTTACTTGGATTAACAATAATGTTTCTTTTGTATTGGTTATCCTACAGCCTATGAAAATAGATTATGGTTTGTCTTATGTGAGAGACTGTATCTAAGCTGAAACCCACACCAAATAAAAGGTTTCCATAAATATAGATTTATTTTACTTCCCTTAACTGATCACTTTCCTCCATACATTGTCTATTTGCGCCTTTTCCCAAACCTTACATTATTATGTATATATAAAATGCTTAATCATTCTTCTGAATGAACTGGAAATGGTGAGTAGTCTACCATGTAAGGAACACTATGGTTTTAGAAGGAAATGTGCTCTGTTAATCTTAAGGATTCACAGAATTGTCAGCTCTTAAAACTATGAAAAAAGTACTTCATGATAGCACGTGGTAAATATGAAGTCAATATTCTGTTCACAATAGCATAAAATTGTATTGTTCAAATGAAAACAGTCAAGAACCAGGACTGATTGGCTCAAACCATGGTGTTTTGTTATTCATGTAGCTAATATTCCAGCAGTGGTCAGTCTCAAGTTTTCTCAGCTGTTTTGTTCCATCTCTCAGTGTATCTTGATTTTTTGGTCTTTATACTTCTTTTCTTTTAAGATTTTTTTTTTGATGTGGATCATTTTTAAAGTCTTTATTGAATTTGCTATAATATTGCTTCTGTTTTATGTTTTGGCTTTTTGGCCACAAGGTATGTGGAATCCTAGTTCCCTAACCAGGAGTTGAACCGGCCCTGCCTGTATTGGAAGGCAGAGTCTGAAGCACTGGACCACCAAGGAAGTCCCTATATGTCTTCATATATAAGTCTCATTTCTTTTCTTTCTATAACAAAAAATAATGAAAAGTAAAGAAAAAGCTACAGTAATCTTATCTCCCAGATTCAACCATTAACACAATTTTGTTTATATGTTCTTTTCCTTTCTCTTTTGCTGAATGATTTCAAAAACAAATACAATACTTTGGTTTCTACCACCAAAAATTATAGGTACTTTCTTACATTAAAAAAATTAAAAATCATACCTTTGTATTATCTCACGTCCAGTGTGCATTCAAATTCTCTAAAAGCACCAGAAAGCATAAAGTGCCTGTTCAGTTCAGTTGCTCAATCATGCCCAACTTTGAGACCCCATGGACTGCAGCATGCCAGGTTTCCTTGTCCATCACCAACTCCCAGAGCTTGCTCAAACTCTTGTCCATTGGGTCGGTGATGCCATCCAACCATCTCATCCTCTGTCATCCCCTTCTCCTCCTGCCCTCAATCTTTCCCAGCATCAGGGTCTTTTCCAATGAGTCAATTCTTCACATCAGGTGGCCAAAGTATTGGAGTTTCTGCTTCAGCATCAGTCCTTCAAATGAATATTCAGGACTGATTTCCTTTAGGATTGACTGGTTTGATCTCCTTGCTATCCAAGGGACTCTCAAGAGTCTTCTTCAACACCACAGTTCAAAAGCATCAGTTCTTCAGCACTCAGCTTTCTTTACAGTCCAACTCTCACATCCATACATGACTACTATGGAAAAACCATAGCTTTGACTAGATGGACCTTTGCTGGTGAAGTAGTATCTCTGTTTTTTAATATACTGTCTAGGTTGGTCATAGCTTTTCTTCCAAGGAGCTAGTGTCTTTTAATTTCATGGCTGTAGTCACCATCTGCAGTGATTTTGGAGCTCCCCCCCACCCCACCACCAAATAAAGTCTCTCACTGTTTGCATTGTTTCCCTATCTATTTGCCATGAAGTGATGGGACCAGATGCCATGAAGTGATGGGACTAGATGCCATGATCTTAGTTTTTTGAATGTTGAGTTTTAAGCCAACTTTTTCACTCTCTTTCACTTTCATCAAGAGGCTCTTTAGTTCTTCTTCACTTTATGCCATAAGGGTGGTGTCATCTGCATATCTGAGATTATTGATATTTCTCCTGGAAATCTTGATTCCAGCTTGTGGTTCATCCAGCCTGACATTTTACATGATGTGCTCTGCATATACGTTAAATAAGCAAGGTGACAATATACAGCCTTGACATACTCCTTTCCCAATTTGGAACCAGTCTGTTGTTCCATGTCTGGTTCTAACTGTGGCTTCTTGGCCTGCATACTGATTTCTCAGGAGGCAGGTCAGGTGGTCTGGTATTCCCACCACCTGGGAAAATTCTCTCTAAGAATTTTCCACATTTTGTTCTGATCCACACAGTCAGAGACTTTGGCATAGTCGATAAAGCAGAAGTAGATGTTTTTCTGGAACTCTTCTTGCTTTTTTTGATGATCCAACAGATGTTGGCAATTTGACCTTTGGTTCCCCTGCCTTTTCTAAATCCAGCTTGAACATCCAGAAGCTCGTGGTTCACGTACTGTTGAAGCCTGGTTTGGAGAATTTTGAGCATTACTTTGCTAGCATGTGAGATGAGTGCAATTGTGCAGTAGTTTGAGCATTCTTTGGCATTGCCTTTCTTTGGGATTGGAATGAAAACTGACCTTTTCCAGTCCTGTGGCCACTGCTAAGTTTTCCAAATTTGCTGGTGTACTGAGTGCAGCACTTTAACAGCATCATCAAAGTGCCTGACTCTTTCACAACCACATTTGGAGGAGTTAACATCTTTTGGGTTAAGAGATCTCCTTCTT
This sequence comes from Philantomba maxwellii, assembly GCA_006410695.1. Classification (NCBI taxonomy): domain Eukaryota; kingdom Metazoa; phylum Chordata; class Mammalia; order Artiodactyla; family Bovidae; genus Philantomba; species Philantomba maxwellii. The sequence goes on along the minus strand of SJYS01024047.1, from coordinate 1,082,272 downwards.
CAGATCTTTTGGACTAAGTTTGTATATGGGAATTAGGACAAAATCTACAAGGAGCCAACAAAAGGTATTTAGTGATAGCCCTGAATTTATACATTCATTCAACAGTCATTGAATCTACTACTGTTTTGAAGCAAAGAACATTTGAGTGTAGTTTCTTCCCAAGTTTATTTCAATTTTCCACTTTCATTCAACTAAATTCAACATGAAAAAAACTGACTGAGCTTAGTTAAATTTAATGACAGCATCACCATCTTGCTTATTCTGGTTCAGAAACTTTGGTGTCACCTCTAACTAACCCCCTTCCCTGTCCATTTCTCCTAAATGTTATCAAGCCCACTGGTAGACTTTCAAATACTTCCTTTTCTTTTCTTTTGGTCATAATTGTAGAACCAAATTTTATTAGTGAAATAATATGCATCAGGCAGGTGTTCTGATAACCATTTGTGTGTTTCAGCTTACGTGAGGTTCACAATAACCTAACAAGGAAGTCCCTTTGTCATTCACATTTTAATTCAAAATTGTACTTCAGAGACTTTCATTCATACCTAAGGCTGTTGAGTGAGTAACAAGTTATCATGCTAACCCATGGTCTCCCTGTCAGGTCCATCAGTTCAGTTCAGTTCAGTTTAGTCGCTCAGTCATGTCCGAATCTTTGCGACCCCATGAATTGCAGCACGCCAGGCCTCCCTGTCCATCACCATCTCCCAGAGTTCACTCANTCCTTTATTGTGCCCATCTTTGCATGAAATGTTCCCTTGGTATCTCTAATTTTCTTGAAAGATGTCTAGACTTTCCCATTCTATTGTTTTCCTCTATTTCTTTGCATTGATCACTGAGGAAGGCTTTCTTACCTCTCCTTGCTATTCTTTGGAACTCTGCATTCAAATGGGTATATCTTTCCTTTTCTCCTTTGCCTTTCACTTCTCTTTTCTCAACTATTTGTAAGGCCTCCTCAGACAGCTATTTTGCCTTTTTGCATTGCTTTTCCTCGGTGATGGTCTTGATCCCTGCCTCCTATACAATGTCACGAACCTCCATCCATAGTTCATCAGGCACTCTATCTATCAGATCTAATCCCTTAATTCTATTCGTCACTTCCACTGTATAATCGTAAGGGATTTGATTTAGGTCATACCTGAATGGTCTAGTGGTTTTCCCTACTTCCTTCAATTTAATTCTGAATGTGGAAATAAGGAGTTCATGGTCTGTGCCACAGTCAGCTCCCAGTCTTGTTTTTGCTGACTGTATAGAACTTCTCCATCTTTGGCTGCAAAGAATATAATCACTCTGATTTTGGTATTGACCATCTGGTGATGTCCACGTGTAGAGTCTTCTCTTGTGTTGTTGGAAGAGGATATTTGCTATGACCAGTGCATTTTCTTGGCAAAACTCTATTAGCTTTTGCCCTGCTTCATTCTGCACTCCAAGGCCCAAATTTGCCCATTACTTCAGGTATTTCTTGACTTCCTACTTTTGCATTCCAGCCCCCTATAATGAAAAGAACATCTTTTTTTGTAGATATCTCATTAGAATGGCTAGTAACAAAAACAAAGAATAACAAAAGTTGACAAGGATGTGGAGAAATTGGAACCCTTGTTCACTGTTGGTGGTATCGTAAAATGTTGCAACTGCTATGGAGATCAGGATGACAGTTTCTCAAAAACATCAAAACTATGGGACTTCCCTAGTGGTTCAGTGGTTAAGGATTTGCTGTGCAATGCAGGGGACACAGGTTCAAAAAATGATCCTTCATGCCGAGGAGCAACTAAGCCCATGATACAACTATTGAGCCCGCATGCTGCAACTCAGACCTGACACAGTCAAATAAATAAACTAACAAAAAATAAAAACTAGAACCACCACATGACTGAGCAGTCCAGCTTCTGCATATATGTAAGAAACTTGAAAGCAGGTCTCAAAGAGATATTTGCATATCCATGTTCACAGTAGCACTATTCACAAAAGCCAAGAGGTGGAACCCAAATCCCTGTCAACAGATAAATGGAAGGGGTGGAGGCAAGATAGTTAGGAGGACCTGGAGCTCACATCTCCTTGCAGGCAGGGGGTCAGGCCTGATCCCCTGTGATGGGAGCACTGAGTCCAAGCTGCTAGACCAACAGAGAACTTCGGACCCCAGGGAATATTAATAGGTGTGAGCTCTCCCAGAGGTCCTCATCTCAGCACCAAGACTTGGGCTCCATCCAACTGCCTGCAAATACTGGATGCCTCAGGCCAAGCAACCAGCAAGACAGGAACACAGCCCCACCCATCAGCAAAAATGAGATGACAGAGAAATATGTTACAGGTGAAGGAGCAAGGTAAAAACTTATAAGACCAAATAAATGAAGAAATAGGCAATCTACCTGGAAAATAATTCAGAATAATAGACAGTAAAGATGATCCAAAATCTCAGAAATAGAACATATGAATGGATAAACAAAATTCAGTGTATGTAGATATGTGAAAGTGAAGTTGCTCAGTCGTGTCCTACTCTTTGTGACCCCATGGACTGTAGCTTACCAGGCTCCTCTGTCCATGGGATTTTCCAGGCAATAGTACTAGAGTGGATTGCCATTTCCTTCTCCAAGGGATCTTCCCGACCAGGGATCGAACCCAGGTCTCCTGCATTGTAGACAGATGCTTTACCGTCTGAGCCACCAGGGAAGTCACCGTATATAGATATAGATACATACATATATGACATGGAATATTATTCAGCCTTAAAAAGGAAGGAAATCCTGTCACAGCCTACAACTGGGATGAACCTTGAGGACACTGGGCTTAATAAATAAGCCAATCTCAGAAACACAAATATTGTATGATTCTGCTTATATGAGGTATTTAAAGTTGTCAAATTCATAGTGACAAAGTAGAAAGGTAGTTAGCAGGGGCTGGGGAGAGGAAGGAAGGGGAGTCATTTAATAGGTACAGAATTTCAGATTTGCAGCATACTCAGCACTCTTGAAGTATACTACAACATACATACATTTTAAAATAAAAATGAAATAATAAGCGTAACTGTACAATGGGACACCATTTTAACCCAACAATCAAAATTAACATTACAATAATGGGACCAATTGAAATCTTGTACCACCTGGTAACATCCAATGGAAAGAACACAGCATTACTTCTGGGATTTCCTGCCCAAGATGCATAACCTATATCTAATCAGGAGAAAAACATCAAACAAGCTGTGTCTTGTAGAAAGAACACTCTACAAAGTAACTGGTCTATAATCTTCAAAAGCATCAATGTCATGAATGTCAAAGAAAGACTGAGAACTACATCAGAAGCAAACAAAAGAGGCATGCCCACTAAGTGTACCGCATGATCGTAAACTAGATCCTTTGCTATGAAGGATGTTACTGGGACAATTGGCAAGATGCGGATGGGCCCTGAGGATTCAATGGCTGTCATGTGTCAATGATAATTTCCTGACTTTGATGGTTGTGGTTACATAAGAGAATGTCCTTGTCTGAGGGAATAAATACTAAATTACCTAGGTGAGTGAATGCATCTGGTCCTGATTTACTCTCAGTGGCTCAGGGGAAAAACTTTTTTTTGTATTATTACTACATCTTTTCTGTGAGATGACTTAAAAACTTGTAAAATTACACAAAAAAAGAAATGTCCATGATACTCTGTTAAGTAAAAGCCCAAAATGGATAACACAATACTGTCCATTATGATAGCCACTACCTAGAGCTATTTGAATTACTTAAAAATTCAGTCCCCAATCACATTAGCCACATTTCAAGTGCTCAGTAGACATGTGTGACTGGTGGACTTGCAGGACAGAACACTGGCATCACTGCAGAAAATTCGGTTGGATAGCGCTGGTATAACATCTTTCTTTTTCCTGTTGTTGTTAAAATAATAAATAAGGAAATGGGTATGAGTATGTGAACTTTGAAAAGGCTATGTACCAAATTGTTAGTCGAGTTATCCTTAGGAGATGAGATTAGATGGGTGAAATAGTGGAAATGTTTCAGTTCTCATTATACACATTTAAGTTTGGGGATTATGAAAGATTAAAACATCTTTAGAATTTTTCTAATATATCTATACAGATAAATATCTATCTACCAATACCGGAGAAGGCAATGGCAGCCCACTCCAGTACTCTTGCCTGGAAAATCCCATGGACGGAGGAGCCTNGTAAAGTTTCCCAGTTTTTATAGCTCAGAAGTATTTTTAATTTTGATGAAAGATAATTTATCTATCTTTCTTTTGGTTGCATGGGCCTCTGCTATTATAACCATGAAGCCATTTCCTATTCCAGGATCACAAAGTCTTATTATGTTTTCATCTAAGAATTTTATGCCTGACCTTTTCCCTTTGGGTCTATGGTTCAATTTGAGTCAATTCTTGTTTATGTTGTGATGAAGTCCAACTTGGTTATTTTGCATGCTGGCAATCTAGTTGCCCCAGCACCAATTATCAGAAAGACTAATCTTTCCCTATTTAATTGTCTTGGCATCTTTTTTAAAATCAATTAATCATAAGTGGAAAAGATTATTGCTGGACTTTGAATTATAGTCACTGTACTATATGTCTGTCATTTTGCCAACCTCACACTATCCTAAATGCTGTAGTTTCATAAAAAGTTTGGGAACCAGGAATGGTGTGTTCTCCAACATTGTTTTTCTTTTTCAAGACTGTTTTGGGCTCTCCTGGTTCTATAGCATTTCCATATGAATTTTAGTAACACAGAGATATTA
>SJYS01024047.1:1018081-1047426 GCA_006410695.1 Philantomba maxwellii | reverse complement strand
TGAAGCTCCAGTACTTTGGCCACCTGATGCAAAGAACTGACTCATTAGAAAAGACCCTGATGCTGGGGAAGATTGAAGTCAGGAGAAGAAGGCAGAAGAGGATAAGATGGTTGGATGGCATCACCAACTCAATGGGTATGAGTTTGAGCAAGCTCTAGGAGATGGTGAAGGGCAGAGAAGCCTGGTGTGCTGCAGTCCATGGGGTCACAAAGAGTCGGACATGACTTAGCGACTGAACAATAACCACCACCACTAGAAATGTTAGAATGAACCTAACAAGAAATAATAGGAATCATTTGTAGAAGGTCAGCTGTGCATTCAAAACCCAAGGTTTATAGAAGGTCCATGGTAACCCCGGGCTGCACCTGGCCGTGTCACAGGGGAGAAGCTTCATCTCCAGAGAGAGAGAGACTGTCATAATGTACCCAGGGTCCTACCCTGAGCCTTGGTTCCCCCTCTGTATGACACCAGTTCTATCCTCTGAACCGCAGTGCAGATTCAATTTTTAAAAATTTTGTCTATCTATTTATTTGGTTGTGCTGGGTCTTAGTTGCAGCATGTGGGATCGAGTTCCTCAACTAAGGACTGAACCCAGGTCTCCTGCACTAGAAGTGATGTCTTAGCCACTGGACTACCAGGGAAGTCCCAAGATAGATTTAATTTTAAGCCCNGTGGGATCGAGTTCCTCAGCTAGGGACTGAACCCAGGTCTCCTGCACTAGAAGTGATGTCTTAGCCACTGGACTACCAGGGAAGTCCCAAGATAGATTTAATTTTAAGCCCTGGATAACTAAGACTGGGGATATCATTAGCAAGATGAGAAATAGATTTGGGAAGAAAGGATGAGTTTGGTTTACAACAAGTATAATTATGTTTTTAGCAGGAAGATGAGGTAAAAACATGTAGGTCACGACATCGCACAAATGCACAAGTGTTTAGCATGCAATGATTCAGCATAAATTACATAGCAGGGAATATCAGTAGACTTTGAAGCTTCATGGGTAAGCTTAACATCAAGGGGTGAAGAGAGACATAATTATAATTGAGCCCTTGGAGTGTTTTGTGTGCTCAGTTGTGTCCGACTCTTTTGTGACCCTGTGGACTGTAGCTGCCACGCTCTTCTGTCTATGGGATTTCCCAGGCAAGAATACTGCAGTGGGTTGTCATTTCCTCCTGCAGGGGATCTTCCCAACCCAGGGATTGAACCCAGGTGTCTTGCATCTCCTGACTTGTAAGTAGCTTCTTTACCACTAGTGCCACCTGGGAAGTCAGAGGAGGAGTGATTTAATTGACTCTAAATATGTTCTTTATGGGAAAAAAGGAAGATGTGGCTGATTCTGAGTAGGGATAGGTACCAAGTACGAGTAGAGTGTAGGTACCAAGGTTACTAACACACAGTTGTGCATGCATGCATGAAGGAAGGCTTCATCCAAGAGGTGACATCTGAGCTGGGCCTCAAAAATGAACAGGAGCTTAGTAGGCCCATAAGGTAGTGGGTGAGAGGAGGAGAATCCTAGTCAAAAGAAGTAATTACTAGGGACTTCCCTGGTGGTCCAGAAGCTGGGATTTTGCAATCCCAATGCAGGGGACTGGCGTTCGATCTCTGGTTGGGGAACTGGATCCCACATACCACAGCAAAGATCAAAGATTCTACATGCCACAACTAAGACCAGAGTGGCCAAAGAAAGAAAGAAATTCTAAAAATAAATAATTTCTAATGCAGTAGTTTTGTAATACTGAGGTCATTAATGATTCTTTAAGGTCACACTACTAATCTGAGTGTAAAATTCAAGACACAGCTCTAGGCATTGGCCCAGGGTGGAATAAAGCTTCCTGCCTGTTTTGTAGAAAAAGTTTGATTGGAACCCTGATCTCCTCATACGTTAGATGCTGTCTGTGATTGTGTCCACACCACAGTTGCAAAGTGAGTATTTGCAACTGAGACTGTGTATCCGGCAAAGCCTACAGTGCTTACTCTCCATGACCTTTTACAGAAGAAGGTTGTCAGCACCTACGATGAGAACTCCATTTAGCCTTTTCCTTGGGCACACCACTCCAGGATGGAATTGGTGAAAATGCAGGGCCACATGTAAAGTAGGTTATGACCAGATGTGTATTTTGAAAGTAACATTCATAATAATGGTGACATTTAATACCCTAAGTTAAATGAGGCCTCTTACAATAAGAATAGGGCACATATAGGAGAGATATCAGCAAAAAATCCAAAGGAATGTCCATGTTTAGGAGCCACGGTCAAGGAGAGACGGTCCTGCAAGATTAATAGGAGAGGAGACGTCAGAAACCCTGGGAAACAGAATGGAGAGAACTCGAAGACTACAGTGATGAATTCAAGCTGGAGAGCTTCCACCGGGCAAGAAAATGATTGGATTTGGGATTAGAAGCTCCCGAGACATTCCTTTGGGCTTCCCTGGTGGCTCAGTATTAAAGAATCCACCTGCCAATGCAGGAGACATGGTCTTCATCCCTGGTCTAAGATGCCCTAGAGAAAGAGGTGGCAACCCACTCCAGTATTCTTGTCTGGAAAGTCCCATGGATAGAGGGGCCTGATGGGCTTATTTATCCATGGAGATGCAAAGAGTTGGATACAACTGAGTGGCTGAACAACAACAGAAGTTCCTTCAGCTGATGGAGAGAAGATCATAAATTCTAGTAACACTTTTTTTTAATGGGAAAAAAATGACAGTCTCTTCATAGAGCCAAGTTTCACAAAGTACAAAATATTTACATACAATTTTCATTATGTTGTATTACACCTTCTACAAATGGGAATCAGAAGTCATTTGTTGGTTCACCCATGATGCACGGTTAGTGAAAATGTGGAAGCACTCAGCAGTGAGCTCAGAGCCAGACGGTCTACAGAGTCTAGGAGTGTCCAAGGTGAAAAACAGATCAGGTACAAAGAATGAACTACCAGGCTGGCCTTGGATTCCTCAAACGGCAGCACCTCCAGCGAGAAGACAATGGAACAAAACCTTAAAACGCGGAGGGAATTTAGAATTTCGTACCTAGCCAACTATAAATCAAGAGCAAGGATAATAAAGACATTTTCAGACATGCGAGTTCTTGAAAAAATGACCTGCCAAGTACAGTTTCTCAGGGAACTCTGGAAAATGTCTTCCCCTCCACTGAGAAGTAATCCTAGAGAGAGAAAGTCACAGGACCAAGGAAACAGGACCCCGATCAGAGCAGAAGTCCAGGGAATTGTCTTGGCAAAGGTAAAAAGAAGTCTGAGGCCAACTGCAACACAACCAGAATGCCTGGGCTTTTGGAAAAGAAACATCCGTAACAACAAACAGCTGAACTTGCCCTTCAGCAGTTACTAACAGCCTAATGCCAGGTACTTGCTGGGGAGAAAACACGAACACACAATATAACAGGTGTTTGTTTAAAGGATTTCTAGCAGAGTGATGTTACCTCCCTGGTTTCATATACATTTCCTTCTGTGCTCTCACAAAAATTTAATGTTATAGAAATTAAGATACAGGACAGTGGTTGTATTTTTGTTCAACATTTGTGTTGTAGAATTTCTTAATTCTTATGTGATTGACTGAAAAACAAGTCATATAATCACTAAGTATTAATAGAAGTCTGGGAATAAGGCCACGTGCTTTTTAACGTGTGGTTTTAGTCAGTGTCACCCGGGAACTTCTTTGTGTCCATTCACTCGTCTTCTTAAAGTAATCCTAGAAGAGGTGATGCTCAAGGGGAGGTTTCCGGTAGCCCCGGGTACTGTCCACGGTCAGCTTTGTTCTTCCTCTTTCTCTCTGTATAAATGGTGGGAAGCAAGATGCTTTAACATCCCTACCTGAAGCCTGCCCTAGTGACTGCAGGCTGAGTTAACTTCTTATTAATCGTCAAAGAACAGCACCAGCTCCCTCTCTTGGGTTTTACATTGTGATCATGAGGGATGGTGTGACTGGACCACTGAAAAAAACTGCAAAATCTCACTGCATTCTTTCTCGGTGATCGTCCATTGTTGCTGGACACGGAGGTCACGGTAGCTACATCCTTTTGACGACTTCGCTGCCAACTCAAAACAGCTAAACAAACACATATAAACAAAATACAGTTCATAGTCTACGAGTCAGTCATTCAAAGTGAAAACTTAAAAGTAATCCATACCACAACTGCTAAAATCTGAGAGATTATCTAGTTTTCGTTCTTTAAAGGGCCACGTGTAAAAAAGTTAATAAAAACAGCCAACATCAAAAGAAACTTTAGAAAGCATTACACTGTTATTAAATATTCAGAATGTAAATGAAAAAAAGAAAAGCTTAATTCTTAATGCTATTGGAGGTTTAATCATGTAAACCTAGCAGATTTTGGTCCCAAATCAGGGAGATGCTTTTCAGATATTTAAGGAATTAGAACTGGGGAGAGGTGTAAGGAGGGGCTAAAGGTTAGTATTTAAAAAGTACCTTTAAAAAATTCCTTCTCTGGTCTCAACTGGTGGGTGGTTTGTCCTCCAGAGGACATTTGGTAATTTCTGGAGATAGTTTTGTTTGTCCCCGCTGAGTGGTGTTGCTTCAAGAATTACTGCTGTCTAGTAGGTAAATGCCAGAGATGGCTGCTGAACAAAATATTATCCAGAAGGGTGTTCTTGATGCTGAAACTGAGAAAGTTTGTTTTCATCCAAGGTCACAGATTCCCAGGCTCTTCAGTTCGGAAAGGAACTTGGAGAGTAAATACCCCAATCTACCATACAGAGTCCCATAATGCTGCAGTCCCATAAGGCGGTATTTTTGAGGTTACAACTGTTAATGTTTGTTTTCTCTGTGTCTGTTTGTTCCTGTCCACAGTTTCTGTGAAAACACCACATTTAAGATTGTTTTAAGATGCAGCTCATACCACATAAATGGTCCATCGTTGACTGGCTTTCAATTGATAATCACCTGACCCAGATGGCATCATCGACTCAATGGACATGAGTTTGAGCAAGGTCCAGGAGTTGGTGATGGACAGGGAAGCCTGGTGTGCTGCAGTCAATGGAGTCACAAAGAGTCGAACATGACTGAGTGACTGAACTGACCCAGATTTATCCAAGCATTTCCACTCGATGTCTGAAGCTCAGAATCATGCTCTCTTTAGTATCTTAGCCATTGGGAAGCACTTTGTCAAGCGCTAAAGCTAATTAACATGCCTACGTGAAATGTGGGTATTTTTAAGTGTAGAGTTGCAGGTGCTTTACGTGAAGGAAAGGTTTTTAAGATGAGAACACCTTGGAGTGCACGGCACTGAATATGTGAAATCTCCCCAAGCGAAATCCATAAGAGCAGAACTTGCTGAAGCTCAGGAATGAAACTTTTGGTGCAATCCGAACCAGAGTTCGCTGCTAGGTTGCCAAGGATGCAAGAGTGATGGGTTCTATCCTTGGGCTTATATTTCCCATAAACTAATTCAGTCCTGCCCGTCAACAGAAGTAATTTTTTTCTTTAAAGTTTTTTTTTTTTTTTTAGCTACAATATAGCTGCTGTATTCCTAGGTGAATTCCTGCCATATTCCTGTCCCACATTGAAAAGTTGGCTTTTCACCCCTAGTGACCAGGGGTCTACCCCTCTGTCTTGACCAAGATATGACCATCCAACATTTTTCGAATAACTCCAGAGCATTCCTTGGCCGTGGAAGGGAGCTGCTCACCACGTGAAACACTCCGGGGCCTCCATCCGCCTGTCTACAGTTGAAGGTCGGACTAGGGAGTTTTCAAAGTCTCTTTCCACCCTGAAATTCAATTAAGCCACACAGGAGAGTTTGAGAATGGAAACAACACTGTCGTCATGCCACAGGAAAATTTAAAGTTGAATTTTAAAAACAGCACTTGACAGGAGGCAATAGAATCAGGTCAACTATTTTTCTTTTTCATTTTCTTATTTTTCCCCCTTTTTTGAGAAGTCTTGATACCAAGGGAACTATCAGCTGTCCTTATAAAAACAAAGCACAAAAAATAGATTAATTCACTTCGGCTTCCTATTGTTTGAGTCATACTTTGAAAAGTCACTCCTGGGGCACACCCACTCTGGACGTCCAGGCAGACATTTTAAAAGGAGGAGATTTTTGGTCCATGAAGTAAGACTACAGATATTCATCTCTGTTCACTAACTGTCTAGACTTGGGAAACATCTGGGAAAAAGACCAGTATTTTCATATAAATTTCCTTCCACGCTTCTTCTAAGCCTTGCTCAGGAAACTGCTTACTGCTGATAAAAATCATCAGACTCACAAACTCTTTCCTTTGAGTGCTTATCAGCTCCTTCTTTCTGCTCCTTCCTAATCAATGCAAAAAGGAAAGAATCTTTTTTTCTAGCTGATCATTTGTGCAAATACTTTTCTGTGTTCAATGGACTTTTGCTTGTATTTTGAGTTACAAGGCTGTCACTTTCTGAATCTTTCTGAATATGCTCGTTCCATCAAGATGGTGTGTTTTTTGTCCGGATGTTGTGGTTCAATTCTGTCTCTAACCTGGTCTTAGCCTATCTGCATCGTGGACCAGTTACTCCTTGGTGATCTGGTTCTGCTTTATCTACAGAGAGCTCCCAGGTCACTCAACCTCGCAGCGAGCCCTTTTTTTTTGGTTTAATCAACTTTTTATTTTGTCTTGGGGTATAGCTGACTAACAATGTTGCAATAGTTTCAGGTGGACAGCAAAGGGATTCAGCCATACATATGAATGTATCTATTCTCCCCTAAGCTCCCTTCCCATCCAGCCTGCCACACAACGTTAAGCAGAGTTCCCTGTGCTGTACAGGAGGTCCTTGTTGGTAATCCATTTTAAATATAGCAGTGTGTACATGTCTATCCCAAACCCACTACCTATCCCTTCCCCCCATTCTTCCTCTTTGGCAGCCATAATTTTGTTCTCTAAGTTTGTGAGTCTCTTTCTGTTTTGTAAGTTCATTTTCATCATTTCTTTTTGGATTCCACATATAAGGGATGTCATACAATATTTCTCCTTCTCTGTCTGAGTTGCCTCACTTAGTATGGTGCTCTCTAGGTCCATCCATATTGCCTGCAAATGGCCTTATATCATTCTTTTTAATGGATGAGTAATATTCCATTGTATATATGTGCCACATCTTTATCCATCCCTCTGTTGATGGAAATTTAAATTGCTTCCATGTCTTGAGTTCTGACTTCTTAACCCATAACAACCATTGTTTTAATTAATTGGTCCTGACAGCATGTTTCTCTTGTATTATTAGATATTTTCAAAAGCTAGATATGCCTTGTTTGCCCAAATNTCCATGTCTTGAGTTCTGACTTCTTAACCCATAACAACCATTGTTTTAATTAATTGGTCCTGACAGCATGTTTCTCTTGTATTATTAGATATTTTCAAAAGCTAGATATGCCTTGTTTGCCCAAATAGTTGCAAGAGATCAGATCCCACAGTGCATACAAGTATGTATGCTGCTCAAGATGTTCCACAGATGTGGCTGGTTCCTGGGACGTTGTGACCGGTTCTACTGTTTGATGAATCTCAGGCACTTGTCTTTGTGTTTGACATTCACTGCAGTAAATCCATGGAAAGGCGAAAAGACTTAACAATCTGTACATGATCTTTGCCACAATGGATGGCATGGCCATTCTCTCCTTGTTCAAGTCCATGTGGCAGGATGGCACTTAATGGATTGAACATAATGATGTTGATCATGTTGGTTGTGAGTGATTGAACATCACTGTTGGAAAGAGTCTGAGAGATCATCTGGTGAAATAGTTCCTGTTGAAATGGTTATAACAATACACACAACTGTAAGTCAGTTTCTAAACGCTCTAGGGTAATGTGGTTCAGACTAAAAATATCAAAACTTCCTACTTTTGACTAAAATTGCCTCAGTTAAGGATGATAACAATGATGATTTCACCCTCATGTGTGCGTGCTTAGTCGCTTCAGTTGTGTCCAACTCTTTGAGGCCTCATGGGCTATAACCTGCCAGGTTCCTCTGTCCATGGGCTTCTCCAGGCAAGAATACTGGAGTGGGTTGCCATGCCCTCCTCCAGGGGATCTTCCCAACCTAGGGGTTGAAACTATGTCTCTTCTAGTCTCCTGCATTGGCAGGCACGTTCTTTACCACTAGCACCACCTGGGAAGTCCCTGAGAAAGTCTTCCCTGACCAGGAATTGAACCTGGACAGTGATGGTCAGAGTGCTGAATCCTAACCACTAGATCACCAGACACCAGGGACAGTCATTTCATCCTCATGGGAAATCCTGATTAGTTAGTTAGGTAGACAGACATATATCTATTATTGATGAATAAAAAGTAGATATGTTTTATTAATATTTTATTATTATTAATAACTACAATCCACTAAGCACAAAAGCATATGTAGAAGTATAGCTGTTACAGAGGAAGAAAAGATAGTGTAAAGAATTGTGGTTCTGAAAAAGCAGTCAATCGGACATCTAGTCCAGCCTACTTAGATGGGGTATAAGAAATCTGAAATCCAAAGAAATTAATATTTTAGGGCACAGAGGTGAAATTGGCAGGACTCACATCTCATAACTAACTTCCTGTTGCTTTTACAATTTATCTTTCTATAGAGTTGTAGGAATGAACCAATAACCTAGTAGAAAAAAAGTAAGAGGGCAAATCCTTTGAGATGCTAAAATTGTCTGAAAATAGGGCAAGTGTTGTTGTGTTGAAAGAAAGTCATCAAGAATAAGCTTTCATCCCCGAGTTTAAAGTATAATTCATGTTAAACTATTTACTGACATAATGCATTATAGCATTTACTGTCACAACTTTTATTTATTCTGTAGAAAAGTTAATAATTTTTAAAAAATCTAATGGAATTCGTTAATGGGGAAAATATCACTGACATATTGAGACAGAAATGTTTGGTTAGGTACAGGGTTGGCATTGAGGGTAGATTTCTTTGTGAGAGAGGAGAGTGATGAACTGCAGGAAATAATCAATTAAGAGGAAAAATTTACTCTTTGCATCTCATCTAACTTCTTCTAAATGGTTACCATGAACCAGCCTGCAGTTCTGTTTGGTAAAGTTTAATTTCCATTGCTTTCCAGGTAATCCACACTGTAGCTGATACAGTAGAAATTCATACTGTCCAGGGCTGGACATGGCTCTGAAGAAGTTAGTTAGATATATGGTATGAACAACTACAAATAAATGAAAATCAGCTTCTCCACTGGCAGGTAATGGATTTTCATGACTACCAGAAGGTTGAAGAGTGTAATTCTCTGTCACAATGTTGGGCACAAGTTTCGGAAGTAGAAAAATTATTTTCTTCCTTTAATGACCAGTAGCCCTATCTATGGGTATGGAAGACAGACATACAAAAATGAACAGAAAATTAATGCTTGTGCTCTACATAACTTACGGAAAATATATTTTAGCATGTGACCATGTCAAAGTGAGACAGAAATGAATACGTTTTTTCAAAAAGCTAAGTTAAAACGCCTTAGCTTTATCCTCAGGCCACTAACCTTATTTATTTCCCTGTTAAGTCTAAGTTGAAAATGATCAGGAAGGTGAGGCATCTATGCACCAACATTCATAAATACATAGAGAAGGAGCTTCAAGGCCATTTAACACTGAGAATCATTTTTAAAAGATTACATTAACTGTTTACCTCTAGAAGAACCAAATATTTAAAACATAGCTCTTTTAAAGAGTACTTTTGCTGGCTCGATGATGATACTTTAATATTTCCCCTGAAAGAGGCTACTTTTAATTTTATTTTTAGCATCTTTCAACCAAAGCATCAAATTAGAGTTTTTAAGAGCTCTTTTATCTAGAGATCATTCTTTGTGATTCAGATTCTCTAGTCAACACCTAATTTCCATGTTCATCATGGAAGCAGTAATATAATTAAATGAAATCTACAGACAGGCTCTAGATTTTATTTCAGCCCTAACTGCAGTATTCTACCACAACCAACTCTTAGAAGAAATGCCAAGGACAAGCAAAACGGAAGGATTTAATTAAATCTCCTTTAGAATCCTTCCCAAACTCCCACTAACTTTGCTAAGCAGTGAAAATAGCCCACATTTGGGTAACAATAATTTGGGACTTCACTAGTGTACACAGTAGATCATGCTTTAAAGATATAATTAGATCCACTATAAGGGGACTAAGATTACAAGGAATGATAAACAGGCTTAACCAATAGGTTGATAAATGACTGTGAAGATGGATTGATAAGTGGGTACTTGGTCACTTACTGGACTGTTTATAGAGTGAAGCCTTCCATTAATTGAAACTGGAGGTCAGAAATGAGTAATTAAGATCCTGTGTTCTTTTTTTTTTTTTATTTTGTTTTGAAGTAAATCTCCCTGTTATACTCCAGTGCATAGTTACCCCACAGTAACTATGATCAGGTTTGGTAAATCATATCTGTATTTTCNTCTTCAGGCACTCTATCTATCAGATCTAGGCCCTTAAATCTATTCCTCACTTCCACTGTATAATCATAAGGGATTTGATTTAGGTCATACCTGAATGGTCTAGTGGTTTTCCCTACTTTCTTCAATTTGAGTCTGAATTTGGTAATAAGGAGTTCATGATCTGAGCCACAGTCAGCTCCTGGTCTTGTTTTTGTTGACTGTATAGAGCTTCTCCATCTTTGGCTGCATAGAATATAATCAATCTGATTTCGGTGTTGACCATCTGGTGATGTCCACGTGTAGAGTCTTCTCTTGTGTTGTTGGAAGAGGGTGTTTGCTATGACCAGTGCATTTTCTTGGCAAAACTCTATTAGTCTTTGCCCTACTTCATTCCACATTCCAAGGCCAATTTTGCCTGTTACTCCAGGTGTTTCTTGACTTCCTACTTTAGCATTCCAGTCCCCTATAATGAAAAGGACATCTTTTTGGGGTGTTAGTTCTAAAAGGTCTTGTAGGTCGTCATAAAACCATTCAACTCAGCTTCTTCAGCATTACTGGTTGGGGCATAGACTTGGATAACTGTGATATTGAATGGTTTGCCTTGGAGACGAACAGAGATCATTCTGTCATTTTTGAGATTACATCCAAGTACTGCATTTTGGACTCTTTTGTTGACCATGATGGCTACTCCATTTCTTCTGAGGGATTCCTGCCCACAGTAGTAGATATAATGGTCATCTGAGTTAAATTCACCCATTCCAGTTCAAGTAGGTTAGAAGAATGCATTTCAAAATGGCGAGCTATGAGTCACAGATGTGGAATAACATTGCTATCGTAGCTCAAGATAAGAATTTAAAAAATTAAAGACTATAATATTAATACAATGTGCTGCTGCTGCTGCTGCTAAGTCACTTCAGTCATGTCCAACTTAATAGACGGCAGCCCACCAGGTGCCCTTGTTCCTGGGATTCTCCAGGCAAGAACACTGGAGTGTGTTGCCATTTCCTTCCCTAGTATATGAAAGTGAAAAGTGAAAGTGAAGTCACTCAGCCGTGTCTGACTCCTAGCGACCCCATGGACTGGAGCCTATCAAGTCTGTGGGACACTAGATCCCACAAAGGTGTCCATGAGCCTTGGAAGGGAAACTCACAGAAGGGACCCCTGCCATATCCTTCCTCCCCACTTACCTGTTCATCTTGTCCCTGTCATTCAGGCCATTCTTTCCAAGCAACAGAACCTGGTGCACTTTGGCTACATTCCATATGGTGGCACCTTTGTGGATTTTTCAGAGGTCCCTGTCTTGGACGTGGTACCAAGGCTAGAAGTTGGTTCTATGATGACCTCTGTCTCTCCCTGGGCTGATGGAGGAGCCTAAGGGCGACTTGCCCTTCTTACAAATCTTCTTCATCGCAGAGCCTATGGGCTCCAAACATACCTCACCTCCCCCTCTGCTCTTCACAGTACCCTAAACCCAACATGAGCACTACAGGTAAGCCAAAGCCATTCTGCTACAACCTCCCAGCTGGGAAGCTTAATGGTTTGGAATCTTTCATCCCAGAATGATCATTGCTGAGTGACACCTCTAAACACATTGCCCTTGTGCCAGAATGCCCAGTGTGTATGTGCAAGAACTGGAAGTGCATTTTTTGAAAGAAACAAACAATATCAATAAACCCTTACCTAAGGTAAGTAGGAAAGAGAGGAAACTGAAATAATCACAGAAAGGAAATTGACGTTGCAACATATACCTCAGAAGTAAAGAAGCATAATCATAAGGGACCATTATTATTGATGAACAATTACAAATTGGAAAACCTAGAAGAAATAGATAAATTCTGAGAAACATACACACTGTAAAGATTAAAACAAGAAAAAATAGAAAAACTCAACACTCCAATAACAAATAAGGAGACTCAAATATTAATTTTAAAAAATCCCAAAAGTTAAAAGCTTAAGATGAAATGGATTCAAAGCTCAATTCTACCAACATTCAAGTAAGAATTGAAAGCAAGACTCTGCATAAAAAACACTTGATAAAATTCAAAACCCATTCATGATAAAAAAAAATCAATAAAATAGAAATTTCATCAATACAATAAAGGCCATTTATGAAAAGCATGAAAAGTGAAAGTGATAGTCGCTCAGTCCTGTCTGACTCTTTCCTATGCCATGGACTAAACAGTCCATGGAATTCTCTAGGCCAGAAGATAGAACCCAAAGATAGAACCTAGGTCTCTCACAATGCAGGCAGATTCTTTACCAACTGAGCACCAAGAAATCCCAAGAATACTGGAGTGGGTAGCCAATCCCTTCTGTAGTTCTTCTTGACCCAGGAATCGAACCAGGGTCTCCTGCATTACAGGTGGAATCTTTACCAACTGAGCTAACAAGGAAGCTAATTTAGTTGGGAAAACAGCGTTAGATAGTAGGAAAAGCAGGGACAAAGAGTTTTTGACCAGAAAAGCAATCTATAGATTCAATGCAATCCCTATCAAGCTACCAGCGGTATTTTTCACNCCTGGCTGTAGGGATCTTGTAAGCATAGAACTGCCACTGGGCCACCTTGCCAACCTATAGAGTAAGCCCGTCTGAAAAGGAAGCCAAACAAACAGAAAACAGAGCCTGGAGGTGAAGAAGAGAAAGTTTCCTCGGGGAACGTGTGCATTCTTGAATCCCTGCATGCGCAAGGCAGCCTGCTCCTTTCTTAGGCAAGGGGGCCAATACATCCCCCACCAGATCAGGCTGGTTTGAGTTGAGTTCCGTCATATGTAATTTTAGTGTCTGCTGACAGTCCTGGAGGAGGAAATGGTAACCCACTCCAGTATTCTTACCAGGATAAGCCCATGGACAGAGGAACCTGGTGGGCTACAGTCCATGGAGTTGCAGAGTCAGACACAACTTAGCAATCGGACATAACTTAGCAACCAAACACACATGATGTGGTCAGTAACTACACACAGCTTCACCCACCAGGTAGAGTTTAGATTCTATGTGGGAGGCAATTATAAACTATGCAATTTTGTGATTTTTGTCAGGAGTGAATCACATTAGGATTCAAAATAGGACATATTAAACTGAATTTTGTGATGTTTAATATGAATATCTTTATGTAAAAATGAGTGAAGAATGGAAAAAGGAAACAAGCTTAAACTTGAAATAAGCAGGAAATAAAGTTTTTAGAATAGCAAGGAGACATAAGAAAGCCTTCCTAAGTGATCAATGCAAAGAAATAGAGGAAAACAACAGAATGGGAAAGACTAGAGATCTCTTCAAGAAAATGAGAGATACCAAGGGAACATTTCATGCAAAGATGGGCACAATAAAGGACAGGAATGGTACGGACCTAACAGAAGTAGAAGATATTAAGAAGAGGTGGAAAGAATACACAGAACTATACAAAAAAGATCTTCATGAACCAGATAACCATGATGGTGTGATCACTCACCAAGAGCTAGACATTCTGGAATGTGAAGTTAAGTGGGCCTTAGGAAGCATCACCATGAACAAAGCTAGTGGAGGTGATGAAATTTTAGTTGAGCTAATTCAAATCCTAAAAGATGATGCTGTGAAAGTGCTGAAGTCAATATGTCAGCAAATTTTGAAAACTCAGCAGTGGCCACAGGACTGGAAAAGGTCAGTTTTCATTCCCGTTGCAAAGAAGGGCAATGCCAAAGAATGTTCAAACTACTGCACTATTGCACTCGTCTCACATGCTAGCAAAGTAAAGCTCAAAATTCTCCAAGCCAGGCTTCAACAGTACCTGAACCGTAAACTTCCAGATGTTCAAGCTGGATTTATAAAAAGCAGAGGAACCAGAGATCAAATTGCTAACACCCACTGGATCATAGAAAAAGCAAGAGAATTCCAGCAAAACATCTACTTCTGCTTTATTGATTATGCCAAAGCTTTTGACTGTGTAGATCACAACAAACTGTGGAAAATTCTTAAAGAGATGGAAATACCAGATCACCTTACTTGCCTCCTGAGAAATCTGTATGCAGGTCAAGAAGCAACAGTTAGAACTGGACATGGACATGGTTCCAAATAAGAAAAGGAGTACGTCAAGGCTGTATATTGTCACCCTTCTTATTTAACTTATATGGATAGTACATGATGAGAAATGCCGGGCTGGGTGAAGCACAAGCTAGAACAAAGATTGCCTGGAGAAATATCAATAACCTCAGATACACAGATGACACCACCCTTATGGCAGAAAATGAAGAGGGACTAAAGAGTTTCTTGATGAAAGTGAAAGAGGAGAATGAAAAAGCTGGCTTAAAACTCAACATTCAAAAAATGAGGATCATGGCATCTGGTCCCATCTCTTCATGGCAAATAGCTGGAGAAACAATGGAAACAGTGAGAGACTTTGTTTTTTTGGGTTCCAAAATCACTGCAGATGGTGACTGCAGCGAAGAAATTAAAAGATGCTTGTTCCTTTGATGAAAAGCTATGACCAAGATAGACAGAGTATTGAAAAGTAGAGACATTACTTTGCCAACAAAGGTCCATCTAGTCAAAGCTATGGTTTTTCCAGTAGCCATGTATGGATGTGAGAGTTGGACCATAAAGAACGTTGAACGCCTAAGAGTTGATGCTTTTGAACTGTGGTGTTGGAGAAGACTCTTGAGAGTCCCTTGGACTGCAAGGAGATCAAACTAGTCAATCCTAAAGGAAATCAGTCTTGAATATTCACTGAAAGGACTGATGCTGAATCTGGAACTCCAATACTTTGGCCACCTGATGTGAAGGACGACTCATTGGAAGGGACCCTGATGCTGGGAAAGATTGAAGGCAGGAGGAGAAGGGGATGACAGAGGATGAGATGGTTGGGTAACATCACTGACTCGATGGACATGAGTTTGATTAGGCTCTGGGAGTTGGTGATAGACAGAGAAACCTGGTGTGCTGCAGTCCACGGGGTCGCAAAGAGTCAGACATGACTGAGCGACTGAAAGTTCTTAGAGAAAATGCTTGTTTTATTCCACCTTGTAGTTGTTTGGTTACCATAGTTCCTTGATGTTTTCTATCCCCTGCAGCAGAAATATCTATTGATTTGAAATAAATAGGACTGAATATAAATAGCTGTTAAAACGGAATAGAAAGAAAAATTGCTTACTTGGTGTTGTTTAGTCACTCAGTCGTGTCCAACTCTTTTACGGCCCCATGGACTAGCCTGCCAGGCCCCTTGGTCACTGGGATTTCCCAGGTAAGAATACTGGAGTGGGTTGCCATTTCCTTCTCCAGGGGATCTTCCTGACCCAGGGATCGAACTCAACTCTCCTGCATTGGCAGGTGGGTTCTTTACCATTGAGCCACCTGGGAAGCCCATCTGTTTACTAGGTACCACTGAGTATAAAGCCATTTTCTGATTTTGTTTTATTATTTGCACGACAATCAGATAGGATGGGCATTTTCTTCTCCAAGTTTCAGACGAAGAAATTCAGTGGAAATAAAATGACATAAAGATAAAAAAAATATGCAGCAGGATAAGTGGTTGCCAAAGCCACTCAATGTTGGGATGATCTGTCTTTGCTGGGATGGTGCTTCTGTAACCCACCACCTGTTCAGGAATGGATGCTGATGTGAAATGCAGCACAGAGCTTGTGGCACATTGCTTCAGTGTTGATTCTAAGTTATGAGAACGTATTCTGATGGGCTGGCTTTCTTGGTGCTCATTAGAGAAGTAAAACCTACTAATGGAAGAGGTCACCAGCATTAACCTTTTCTCTCCTGTTTAGAAAACCCAGATTTTTTTTCTCTCTCTCTCCTTCCCTTCTTGTAGAATTCTAGTACCAGAACCTCGAAGCCAAGTTTTCCCAGGTATGTGTTATTTTATAACCACTTCAAACAAGAGGCCCTCTGAACTGACAGTAGCTTCAAAAAATGTCTTTGTGGTAAATTAAAGGAGGGCCGCTGATCATGGAAGGTAAACAGGTGATGAAATGCATCATTAGTACCTCATCTGTAATTCATCTCCCCCCGCAGCAGATGACAGAGCATTGGGGCAAGAGTCGAGGGCGCTCAGAAGTGCAGGCTCTGGGGTCAGCCCAGCAGATTCATTACAACCCAGTGGAAAGCGCGGCCTGTCTCTGTGTCAATTACGGCTGCTTGATAACGGATATTATGTCAAGGTCTGTTCTTTCTCAAGATGCAGCCACACATTTTAAAATCATTACGAGAGTAAGCATGAGCCCCATGGCCTCGGAGTTCAGTTCATTTGTTATGCCCCATTAGGACATGAAGATGCAGGCCGGGGTCTGGGGAAGGTGGGCAGGGTTGGCGGGATCCAGGGAGAACCCAGGACCCAGACCCTTGAGCTTCCTTAACAGAGATGTGGAACTTTAGGCTTCCCCGATGGCTCAGTGGGTAAAGAATCCATCTGCAATGAAGGAGACATGGGTTTGATTCCTGGGTCAGGAAGATCCCTGGAAGAGGGCTTGGCAATCCACTCTAGTATTCTTGCCTGGGAAATCCTGTGGACAAAGGAGCCTGTCGGGTTCCATGGGGTCGCAAAGAATCAGGCATGACTGCAGTGACTGAGCACAAGCAGAATCGTGGTTTGTTTGCCCTAGTAGTCATTTACGATCTGCATGATATGAGAAGCGGGGGAAGTCACCACCATAATCACTCCTGCTGTGGGGCGACCTGGGCCACCTCTAGGAATAAACCGGATCCAGATTTCAGTGGAGCCTGGGAGGGTTTAATGAAATGAAGTGCTTTCTGTTGGACTCTCTCTGCTGGGCATGGAAACTTGCTGGTTGTTTTTCTCCTTTCTTTAAAGAACTACATGTGTGTGTTCCGGTAGTTTTTTCACATCTTGGCCTGTCCGAGCTCCATTTGTCACGTGTTTGGTGTGGATTCGACACACGTGACCCTTCATCCAAGGGCAGGCTCCACACTGCAGAAATAGTCTGGTCTGGTCTCTAGGCTGATGTGCTTACGCTAGAGACAGGAGTGGGGGTGTTGTAATTCAGCATGCATATATGGGGATGAGGATAGATCATTCAAACCCTCTTGTAAGAAATTGAGGGTGCTCAGAAGAGCAGCCCCTCCTGAATGGGCTTCATCTTTCTG
Source organism: Philantomba maxwellii (assembly GCA_006410695.1). Taxonomy (NCBI): domain Eukaryota; kingdom Metazoa; phylum Chordata; class Mammalia; order Artiodactyla; family Bovidae; genus Philantomba; species Philantomba maxwellii. Next base: position 1,029,988 of record SJYS01024047.1, on the reverse strand, counting down.
TCTGGAGCCCTGTTTCAAGGTGGTTGTGAAGGGCTAGAATCTGGGCCCTGCACACCTTGCAGAAATGAACAACTCACGTTCCTTTCATGTTCAAATCCCCCCTTTACACCAGAGGAAGCCCCAGTGGAAAGGATTCAGGACATTCAGTTCCTCATCTCCACATGGGAAACTCCTCACTAATGTTCCCTCCCACAGATTCCCCGGCCCCCATCCCCTCCTCCTTCCGTGCTCCAGGAATCACAATGTGGGGTGAGCTGATCTTGACCTCTGAGTCTCCACTTGCAAACAGGCTGTCAGGTGGAGTGCGCTACATGGGCTTACGTGTCTCCAGGCTGGGTTTCCACAGATTCCTGTGTGTCAGAAACCTTTTCACAGAGCCAGCTACCCTGGAGGGCGCTGATGGGAACCAACCATTAGCACAGATCCATTTCAAAATGTGTAATGTGTTGAATTAAATATACTGTCTGCTTTCTTAGGGAAACTTTAGAGCTACTTTTCACAAATCTAAGCACAAGGAAGAGTCTACACAATTCTTCCTCCAGGAGTGGGTGAGAAATCCAGACAGCCCCAAAATGATAACCTGACTCTGCAGCCTGAGGGCATGGACACTCACCGTCCCTGATGCATTTGTGGCTCAGAGCTTTCTTGGTGTATCTGTGAGTCTGCACTTGTGACCTGCTCCTAAACACACACGTATGCACACACACATGCACAAAGGGGTATGTCGTTGTTCCGTTGCTAAGTCGTGTCAGACGCTCTGCGACCCCATCGGCTGCAGCACGGCAGGCTTCCCTGTCCTTCAGTATCTGCTGGAGTTTGCTCCAAGTCATGTCCATCTAGCTGGTGATGCCATCCAACCATCTCATCCTCTGTAGTCCCCTTCTCCTTTTGCCTTCAATCTTTTCCAGCATCAGAGTCTTTTCTAATGAGTCAGTTCTTCGCATCAGGTGGCCAAAGTATTGGAGCTTCAGCTTCAGCATCAGTCCTTCCAATGACTATTCAGGGTTGATTTCGTTTAGGATGGACTGGTTTGAACTCCTTACTGTCCAAGGGCCTCTCAAGTCTTCTCCAGCACCACAGTTTGAAACCATCAATTCTTTGGCTCTCAGCCTTCTTTATGGTCCAGCTCTCACATCTGTACATGACTACTGGAAAAGCCATAGCTTTGACTAGACACAGGGATATAGACACACATAATTCCATTAGATTATATGGAAAGCATATTTCTTGAATAAAAGAAAAATGCAGACCCCTCACTTGTATGAATTTTGGGAGACTAAAATATTAAAAATTCCATACATGTATATACACATTCTGTTTTCCTCTTTATCCATAGCTATGTTAGGTATTTGTTAGTAACTGAGAGAAAGATTTTAGAAATGAATCGTTTTGCAGAATCATTTGATAAATGACTCAGAAATGCTCTGGTCATTTTTGATTCCCGTAATTGTTCAGTTTCTAGGGCATTGTGTCCCCCAAAGCAACTCCTGGCCCATTTATGACCTTGTGAAGTCGTGTACTTCTCACTGTCATGGACCTCCCCCCCATTTAGTTTTAATATAGTGATTTCCTCCCATTGTCAGCTATTGAATGCAAGGAATATTATTTAAAATGAGCCATTTCCACAGTGTAGGGTCCCCTGGAAGAAACTGTTCTGTGTAATTCCTAAATTTCATTCATAATTATTTTAGGTTTAGTAGCTCAAAATGTTTTACAACATTTTAGTGAATTTTGCCAGCACATTTCATTTCCATGCCTTATTCTTTGCATGAACATAAGCATAGAAAGTATACTATTTTATAAAATCAAAGGAAGGAGACATTTGTCAGAAGTTCCATCCTAGATCTTAATTAATGAGAGTTTGTAAAACTCTAGACTAATTTTGACTGTAGCAGAATATCCTAAAAATATTTCATCTGGGCTAAAATCATTGAGTCAGTGGTGGTGGTTTACTCACTAAGTCATGTCCAACTCTTGTGAGTCTTACAATCTCATGGACTGTAGCCTGCCAAGCTCCTCTGTCCATGGGATTTTCCAGGCAAGAATACTGGAGTGGATTGCCATTTCCTTCTCCAGGGGATCTTCCCAACCCAGGAATTGAACCCAGGTATCCTGCATTGCAGGCAGATGCTTTACTGACTGAGCTGTGAGGGAAGCCCATTGAGTCAGTAGGAGAAAATATTTCTTAATGATTTTAATTTTAGAATTGACAGATCCACAGAGAAGTTGAGAAGGTAGTCTTGAGTTCCTGCACCAGGGTCACTTCCCCATTCTTAACATCTTAGAAGANTATCCTGCATTGCAGGCAGATGCTTTACTGACTGAGCTGTGAGGGAAGCCCATTGAGTCAGTAGGAGAAAATATTTCTTAATGATTTTAATTTTAGAATTGACAGATCCACAGAGAAGTTGAGAAGGTAGTCTTGAGTTCCTGCACCAGGATCACTTCCCCATTCTTAACATCTTAGAAGATCTTAATTATGATGACGTGTTTGTTACAGTAAATGAGCCAATACCGATGCACTGTCCTTAAATGAAGTTCTCTGTTCTGATTTCCTTGGTTTCTACCAACCGCCCTGCTCCAGGATCCAGCGTTACATGGAGTCATGTTATCCTTTGAGGTTCCTCTGCCCTAGGACAGTTTCTCAGACCTGAGAATCATTCTTAAATACAGAGTCTGAGCTTCTCCTCTCTGTTCTCATTAACTACATACATTTAGGTAGTTTTATTTGTAGAGGGAGAACTGATTGGAGAGAGATGGGGAGAGGTGATGAATTCATTTTCTCATTGTGAATCAGTCCGATAGATTAGCTAATACTTTCAGGGAAAACCATCAAAAATCAGGAAACAATGGTGGGTTTAAGAGCACACTGGATGAATGATTTCCAGTGTCACGAGGAGATCCCCTGGCACGTCCATTACCGCGGGGAAGATAAGGGTGTTTATTCACTTATGCAGGGACTGTTTTCAGGGCCTGCTCTCACATGCCATTTTTTTTTGCCTCTCAAGATAAAAAGAAATAGTTTGTGACCATTTTCTATTTAAACAGAGAAGTTTTAGTTATTAGATAAACACATGTAACCCCCCACGAATTTATTTAAGTGCCAAGGCAATTCAAGTCGTCCTAACCTGTATCATTCCTGTTACTTAGTAGCAAGGTGCTCATACCCAGGGACGCTCAACAGCCTTATCTTCTCAAGCAGCAGCCTCATTTCATTTTCTTTTCTATTTACACTCGTGTTATTCATTTGTAATATTTTAGGTGTTCAAAATGTTTTACCAATTTTCTGCCTTCACATACAAATCTTATTTTTCAACTCAGAAAGTGTATTGGCATGTCAAGTATTCAGGACATAACATTTTCTAATATGGAAAGTACACTGAGTATCCCACCTAATAAGAAAGTACACTTGAGTATCAAAATTCAAACAGGTTCTCCATTTTACTTATAATTTTGTTTTTCATCCTAAGATGGTGCCAAGTAAATTTGTTCACTTGCTGAGTTAGATTCCGTTTCTGTAGACAGTTCAGATTTATAAGCTGCGCTGCANCTTTTTTTTTTTTAAGCAAATCTAGTATTTCTTCTAATGAAGTCAACATTTCAAAGAAAAGGATACAAAGAATGTGTTTAATATGCTAATGGCATAACTAATTTTTTATTTCCCAGCAATTTAAATACAATTTATTTACATTTAAAGGCATTCTTATTTTGATGATAGTGTCTTACTTCTTTAAATAAACTCCTGTGTGTGTGCTTAGTCGCTAAGTTGTGTCTGACTCTTTTTGCGACCCCATGGACTGTAACCCAACAGGCTCCTCTGTCCATGAAATTCTCCAGGCAAGAATACCAGAGTGGGTTGCCATTTCCACCTCTAGGAAATAAACTTCTATTAGAGTTAAAATCAGTATCATAGCTTTAACTGCAGATTAGTTTGTTTCTTTCTCAGATTCCTAATGACAAATATAGTTTATGAATGATGGAGACCTAATTTCTGAAGAGGAGCAATATTTAAAATGACAAGATCCTGGAAGATGCACCTGTTGGCTCTGAACGAAGCCGTGGAACATCTGGGTGGGTCTTGGAGCTCTGTGCGAGGTTCAGGGACACAGTGGTACAGTGTCACCAACAGACTCACCCTCCTGCCTGTTAGATTTCAACAGCTGGATCAAGTGTGGGGAGAAACCTTGGCAGGTAATGAAGTAATTCAAGACGGGTGGTTCTAAGTGGGTGGAGACTTAAAACACATGCACGCAGTGTCTTGGAGACTGGATTAGCAGCAAGTTGTCTGGATTATAAAGACAGGCGTGGTTGGGGTACCCAAGCTGGTAAAACTAGGAAATGAGCAACATTTATTGTTTGTGTGATTTCAGCTGCTCTGAGACCTCATTTCCTTTTCTCAGTGATATTTTCTAATTATTTCTGACCTCTTTTCTTGACATTTCCCTCTTATATTAATATATTCTATTTTTCTTAATTCTTGTTAAGGTATCAACTGAATCTATGTATCAGACCAGACTTTTTGTTATAGCTTCTTAGAGAATTGTAGAGCAGTTATCTGTATCAGTCTGAACTCCCAGAAAATATGCTTAATTGTTCCACAAATATTTCTTCTTATAGTCTATTTTAAGATATCATCCCTGAGTTGATTAAAAGACAATTTTTGAAGGTATGATGATGTTCTGATGATCTGATGATGTTCTAATGGTATGGTGATCTGTGATGGTTGGTGGGGGTGTTGGTTTGGGTTGCTGCCTTAGCTGGTGATGCTGTGATGGTGCTGAGATGGTCAGTGATGCTAAGATGGTAATGCTGTAATGGTTGATGAGGCTGAGATGGTGATGCTGAGCTGGCTGATGATGTTGAGATGGCATAATGATGAATGGTGATACAGTGAGTGACCAGAGTATAAATGAATGGGTAGTGATCCTGTATGTAACATTCAGTGTCGTGAAGGTAATAATGAATGGGTAAAAAACGGCTTCTTGTTAAAAACATCTAATCAATTTCATGGAACACAAATCTTTGCCATCAAGAAGATAATTCTTCACATGTACAAGTGAAAACAAAAGTTAAGGAAATAAAGGCATAACAGTAGGACATGGATGCCATAGATGAATCTTTTTCAAAGGGCTCTTTTTCTCTTCCTTAGTTTTCTGCAGATTTTAATCATGATGACAGAATTTTGTCACAACCCTTCTGTATATCAAAAAGTATTTACTTTGAATAAATACTACATAACAAGCATTACTTTTTATAGTGCCCAATGCAAATTTTTATTTTCAGTGTAATAACTGGCAATTAAAATAGATTTGGGTATCAATTCAGATTTATCTTCTCCTTTTAGATAAACCCATATGTTTTCAAAGGAGTGAAAAAGACACTTAATACGTATACATGATTTTATGATGTATTTATTCTGAATAAAAGGTCTTCTAACAATGCAGTTGAAAGCTGTTTATTTCTTGTGAAGTCACTCAGTTGTGTCCAACTCTTTGCAACCCCATGGACTGTAGCCTACCAGGCTCCTTCATCCATGGAATTTTCCAGGTAAGAGTACTGAAGTGGGTTGCCATTTCCTTCTCCAGAGGATCTTCCCAACCCAGGGATCGAAACTGGGTCTCCTGCATTGCAGGCAGACACTTTACCATCTGAGCCACCTTCTTAGGAAATTTAAACTGCATGGTTTGTACCATACCTTGGCAGGTAACTTTGTTTCAATTTTTGTAACCTTTGTGGTTTATGTATCCCAACTCTGGCAATGTCTTAAATTCAGAAAGCATCTGGCCCTAAATACTATGGGTGAGGTATGTTCTGTGTTCCACCAGGAGCCATGTACATGTTGGGTGAGAGCCAGGTGAAGAGTGGCGTGCCACCTCTCCTTGGTATCAACTTTGTGTCCTGGAACATGCACTGGAGGAAACCCTGATCATTGTCATTCAAACAAAAAAGCAGACAAACCCCTCAAGGAGTGATAGAGTGGTGGAGCCACAGAGTAGTGTGTGCGTTCTCCACGGTGTCTCCCTCGCAGCTCCTAGGGGCCAAGCTGGGGGCAGAGGGTCTGGACCCCCGGACCCCAGCCCTGAGGGAGGCTTCCGGCAGCGGCTCAGGTTCCCCCACGCAGCCCCACCTCCCTTCTCCCCCTCCTCTTCTTCCACCTCACTGCCTCCCTATCTTTGACTTGTCCTTCAGAGTTCCAAACTCAAGCTGTTAAGTCCAATCATGACACCTGCCCACTGTGTCCACACAGGGAAAGGTAGTGTCGCTGGGGACCGCCGTCTCCACCAGCCACTCGACCCCTTCCCTGGAGCCTATGGGCGTGTGTCTGTGTGTGTGTGATACAATGGAGAATGCAAGTCACAGTGCTCTTTCTGTTAAGGTGACATGTAGCCTCTGAATTTCCCTTTATATGTGCAACTTCCTCTCTGTGCTTTTATAAAAAATATGATTTATTCATTTGTGTCAGGTTTTAGTTGTGGCACGTGGGCTTAGTTGGTCTGCAGCATGTGAGATCTTAGTTCCCCTACCAGGGTTCAAACCCACATCCCCTGCCTTGCAAGGTGGATTCTTAACCACTGGACCACCAGGGAAGTCCNATGTGCAACTTCCTCTCTGTGCTTTTATAAAAAATATGATTTATTCATTTGTGTCAGGTTTTAGTTGTGGCACGTGGGCTTAGTTGGTCTGCAGCATGTGAGATCTTAGTTCCCCTACCAGGGTTCAAACCCACATCCCCTGCCTTGCAAGGTGGATTCTTAACCACTGGACCACCAGGGAAGTCCCTCTCTCTGAGCTTTTTACAAAGAGATCAAGTCAGCACAAACACTAGCTAAAATATTATGTATTTTTGCTCAATGTAGCTATTTTAGGGAGCTTGATGCATTTAGTCATTAAGTATAAAGGACATTCACTGAACAAAAGGATTAATGTATCTGAGATGAGCCACTTTGGTAAAAAATAGGAACTGAGATAATAAGACAGATCTGATGTGTGTGTGTGTGTGTGTGTGTGTTAGTTGCTCAGATATTTCTGACTCTTTGTGACCCCATAGACTGTAGTCCACCAGGTTCCTCTGTCCAAGGGATTTTCCAGGTAAGAATACTGGAGTGTTTCGCCATTTCCTTCTCCAAAGATAGATCAGATAATGACCTATAAATAAATATGAGAGGGACAGGGTCCTGACATCATCAGTATGAAACACAGTATGCTACCCACGTTAAAGTTTAGCTACAGAAATGCAAGGTGATGATATTTTGGTAGTGAACTTGGCCCTGAGGGGACATGAGTTCAAAATGAAACAGGACATGCACCTCTGGGAGGTTTACTGCACATAATTCTAAGCGTAGCTCATGGTCCTGTGGCCTCGGGATGCTGTGGTCACTCAGCTCCCACAGTGATGCGCAAGGTCCTGCCCTTCAAGTGAAAGAGGCACCTGGAGCTTTGTGCTGGTAACTCCTATTCCCACATGAACATCCTTTCGATGCTGCTTCAGATAATCTTCGTTGCTATTTCATTGCTTAGTCATGTCCGACTCTTTTTGCAACCCCATGGACTGCAGCCCACCAGACTCCTCTATCCTTTGGATTTCCCAGGCAAGAACACTGGAGTGGGTTGCCATNCATCCTTTCGATGCTGCTTCAGATAATCTTCGTTGCTATTTCATTGCTTAGTCATGTCCGACTCTTTTTGCCACCCCATGGACTGCAGCCCACCAGACTCCTCTATCCTTTGGATTTCCCAGGCAAGAACACTGGAGTGGGTTGCCATGCCCTCCTCCAGGGCAGCTTCCTGACTCAGGGATAGAACCCGTGACTCCTGCATTGGCAAGCAAGCTGTTTACCATTAGTGCCATCTGGGAAACCCAGAAACCTGTTTGGAAGTGAACATTCTCTACAGGGGGAGTAGTTCCACTCTTTGATAGGAATCCTCCAATTAGTAATTTAAACTGAGAGGTGCAGTTAATTACGGTATGTTAGCAGAACAATGAGGCAATTCATCTTTAAATTCTGGACTGGCTTCCCTGCAACATTAGGGAAGAATGTGCCTTAGCCCTTCCTTGTGTGTTTGGATAGGAACAAGTTATGACTGATCTTGAGCAGAAAATCCACCTCCATCAGAAAACCAAGATTCCTTCTCTAGCTGAACATATCGGATTTCTGACAACTAATCCCTTATTCAAGGGAGAAAATATTTTCATAATAAAACCTGAAAGAAGTACTCAAGGTGTATAAACTTGTTTGTATAAACCAGAACAAAGTTATCTTTCATCAGCGGTTATGGTAGCACTATTACACATTTAAAATATATGCATCAGGCTTAGATCATGTTTACCTGACTAATGATATCGGTTGTAAACATTTTTTTTTTAAATAGCCCTTTCCATGGTTCCAGTTGTACGTTTCATTTTCTTCAGAGAGGGTGCGTGTGTACTGTCACATCAGTCCTGTCCAACTCTTTGCAACCCCATGGAGCAGAGGCTCCTCCAGGCTCTTCTGTCCATGGATTCTCCAGGCAAGAGTACTGGAGTGGGTTGCCATTTCCTCCTCCAGGGGAGCTTCCCAAACCAGGGACTGAACCCAAGTCTCCTGCATGGGCAGGTGGGTTCTTTACCACTAGCACCACCTAGGAAGCCTGAGGGTCGGCAGGACATCCTTATCACTCAGACAACCCCGAGTTTTATAAGCAAGCAATTTCTTGAAGCACAAAAGCCAATGACAAATATTTTTACTTTAGGAGGTTTATAACGTCTTTATGAGAAGCAAACACTGCAGCTGTGATTCTCACTTTACTGATGAAGAAAACTGTGGACCATGCTTTAAGGAAATGACTCAGCTTGACACAAAGAAAAACCACACAGTTTGGGTACTAGAGAGAGAGCTGTGGGTCTGATGTTTTATTTTAATTGAACTCGAGATGTCAGACCACACGGTAAATCTCAGTTCCATGTGGGTGCTGAATTAATAGAAGTGGATGCATGGCACTGAATTTGCAAAACGAGAACAGGAAATTGACACAGAGAATGAATGATTGCATAACTTATAAACCCAATAAGGAGATGCAGGATGCAAGAGATAAATCACCCGACTGGTCCAAGGGGTGGAGATGAATATGCATGTCCACCCGGCCCTGGACACTCTGGGCTAGGTGGTTCAGGCAGTGTAGCTGGTTAGAGGACCGACTGGGAGTGGGGCGTGGACAGGAGCCTACAGCAATATTTTTAAAAATCAAGGAAAATATCTCCAAATGTGAAATACTGAAAGTAGCAGTTTCCATCTTAGAGGATTTTTTTTCAGCCACAACTGAACTTCTCGAGTTCAGTTATGGATTCTCAGCTAGAGAATCCACCTACTAGCATAGGAGACATGGATTCAATCCCTGAGTCAGAAGATCTTGAAAAGAAAATGGTAACCCACGCCAGTATTCTTGCCTGGAGAATCCCATGAACAGAGGAGCCTGGTTGGCCACAGTCCATAGGGTCGCAAAGAGTCGGACACAAATGCTCAACTAAACAACAATTCTCTCAAGAACTTAGGGGACAGAGGCGAGAGAAGGAGAGAAGAGGAGATGTTTTTCTCTTTTTTTTCCTTTCTGTACTGTATGTTTTTGATACACATTTTGAGAGCAAAATGTCACATCCCAGCTATACAAGGGCCAAGTATTATGGAGAGAGTAGCATTTAATCAGGAGAAGGCAATGGCAACCCACTCCAGTACTCTTGCCTGGAAAATCCCATGGACAGAGGAGCCTGGTAGGCTGCAGTCCACGGGGTCGCACAGAGTCGGACACGACTGAAGCGACTTAGCAGCAGCAGCAGCAGCATTTAATCAGACCACCCCTGTCACACAGTTAACAAAATGGGGTAATTTTAGGTCTTCAAGCAACTTATCAATGCTTGTTTGCTCAACACATATCGGTTACAAGGTCTGCAGGTTTGGGGATCCAGAGCACTGAGCAGGACATGGCCCCTGAGCTCAGGGATCCTCTATGTGAAAGGGTGGTACCTCTTTGTTTGCGTTTTCCTCCCAAACTTGTTTCTCGCTCTGTCTTCCCAAGTTCACACCATTTACACTGTGAAAATGCACTTGACTCTTGAAGCCGCCACTGTTTGAAACAGGTCAGTTCTCACTGTGCCCATCACAGCACCTTGTCAGTATCAGGACCACGGTGGTTCAGCTGCCTCCCTGCCTTTTTAGTAAAACATCTTAAAAGCCTCTTACAGTCTTCCCTGCCTCTTAGATTCAGCTCTCTGAATGACATTGCAAAACCTACTTCTCTGCCTTCCGGCCACAGCCTCTGAAAGCTGCAAGCACCTTGGGAGCCTGCGTCCCCAGGCTTTCCCTCAGTCCACCAGGCAGAGGCACCCAGCTCTCTGGCCTCGGGTCCTAGACTTGAGAGCTTGCAAAGCTCCGAAGATTTGTGTTCTCATGGGCCTTTGCAGCAACTCTGAATTGTGGGTGTTACTGTGATTTCATTTTAGAAAATAAGTAGAATGACTCAGGAGATTGAAGTGATTTTCCCCAAATCTCACAGCTCATGAAATGTGTATATGATCTTTTTAAAGTTTGTCTATTTATTTTTGGCTGTGCTGGGTCTTAGCTGCTGCACCGGCTTTTCCCTAGTTGAGGTGCTCTGGCTTCTCGTTGCCGTGGCTTCTCTTGCTGCAGAGCACGGGCTCTAGGGTGTGCAGGCTTAAATAGCTGCAGCGCGTGGGCTCGGTAGTTGCACCTCCCGGGCTCTAGAGCACAGGCTCATAGTTGTGGTGCACAGGCTTCGTAGCTCTGAGGCATGTGGAATCTTCGCAGATCAGGGATCAAATCCATGTCTCCTTCATTGGCAGGTGGATTCTTTACCACTGAGCCCCCAGGGAAGCCCTGGATATGATCTTTATAATAAATCTTGGTTATTTAAACATCTGGTCAGAGCTCTTCCTGTTGTGTGCAGTTTACACAGGGTACAATGAGGACAAAAGAAAAGAAAGTGAGAAAGTGTTAGTCACTCAGCTGCATCTGATTCTTTTGCAACCCCATAGTCTGTCCTTGGAGTTCTCTAGGCAAGCATACTGGAGTGAATTGCCATTCCCTTCTCCAGAGGATCTTCCTGACCCAGGGATCATACCAGCATCTCCTGCATTGCAGGCAGTCTCTTTATCACCTGAGCTACCAATGACAACAAAGCCTGTACAATCTATTGACCTAAGAAAGTTGTAAAGGAAGAATACTGATGTAAGCTTTGATAGGAAGATGGTTTCCCATGTTGGAAACCAGGGTTTATTTCGTACACACAGGACACTAAGAGCCGTGCTGCTTGCCCACGTACCCCTCCAGTTCTGTGGTTTTGGAAGTTCTGGGTTCGCTCCCGGGCTAGGAGGACCAAGTGGCCAGGGAGCTGTTAGCGGCTTGGTCATCGTCTTCACCAGCCTCTGGCAGGTGCTGGATTGCCCCTCCTGATTCACTGGGACTCACGAAGTAACCTCGGTTTATCTCATTTAGTCGGCGAGGAAAAAGCATCTACAAGGACACCCAGAAGCTCAGGGAACATGAGGTTTTTCTGGTCCCATGGATGGTGTTGTCCTCTGCCACACGGATTAATTAATAGGGTGGGAGAAGGCAGCACCAGAGTTGTCAAGGGTGAGGGGTTGTTATAAACAAGCCTGCCGCTCCGCTGAATGATTTACAGTGGATAGAAAAGCACAGTGCCTGGACTACTACTAATATTCATGGCACAGCATCTGATTAGATCATAAAATTTTATTGTAGTTATTAGTATTTATGTATTCCAGTAGTCATGTATGGATGTGAGAATTGGACCATAAAGGAAGATAAGCATGGAAGAATTGATACTTTTGAACTGTGGTGTTGGAGAAGACTCTTCAGAGTCCCTGGGACTGTAAGGAGATCAAACCAGTCAGTC
>SJYS01024047.1:961527-987976 GCA_006410695.1 Philantomba maxwellii | reverse complement strand
AAAAAAAGAAAAAAAAAAAAAGCTTGGAGACTCAAGAGAAAGACAATTTCAAAAAACTATTATTAATATTTTTAGAAATATCAAAGAAACAATTGCATCCATGAAACAAAATTCAATAAAATAATAGAGTGTAATAAAAAATTCTTGAAAATCAGAGATTGCAGAAATGAAAATAGATTAAAAGATGAAGACAGAGTAATTGCTCAGTAAGAGAACAGAGAGATTAAGATATGAAAATCAGAGGAAAAATACATGAAAAGCAGAGAACCTGTCAAAGAGATCCAACATACAAACAATATAAATTCAAGAGAAAACAGATGGGAGGCTATTGTCCAAGGAATTGAACAAGAAGTGTCGACAACTGAAAGACATATGCTTTCAGATCAAAAGGGCCTGGCAAAACAGATGACTAGACCACAGCAAAATACACACACATGAAATTCAAAACACAGAGAGAAAAGACGAGAAGTTCCAGAAAGGGAGGGTAACAGAAGATCACATACCAGGGATGGGAATCAGAAGTCTTCAGACTTCTGATCAATATCACTGGAAGTTAGAAGACAACTGTGTATGCTTTTCAAATCTAAAGGGGAAAAAAGGTACCAACTAGAATTCTGTACCAAGCTAAACTATCAACATCAGTCTGGACTAGACATTACCCTTTTCTTATGTGAAAGATCTTCAAAAATTTACCTCCCATGGACCCTTTACCAGGAAACTGTCAGAGGATGCACTCTAGCCAAACAAGGGAGTAAACAAAAAATGAGAATAACACAGTATTTACAGAACTAGGGATCCGACCAAGGAGAGTCCCCAGGAAGAAATGAGGAAGTGATTCCACTCTAAGGGCAGAAAGCCCAAAGATGAACCAGTCCTGAACAAAAGAGGGAAGGAGGCTCCAGGAAGAGATGTCTGCAAAAAGATAAAACACATTAAATAAAAACGAAAAACACTAAATGTGTTTGGATGTCATCAAAGGCTGGAGATGAATTTGGGATAAGTTCGTTAATAACCAACCAAAGAGAGAAGGAAAAAAGAAAGACAAAACCAAAACAATTATGGACTCCAGAGAAAACAAAAGTCGCAAAGAAAAGTAAACAATCACAGGGCTGCTGTACTCTCCAGTATTTACACTGTTGCAATATATAAAGACTGGATGCTGATCAAACCCAAACTGAGCTAAATATATTAAAAGAAGGGGACAGACAGGTATCCTTGTGTGTGTTGAGGCCAAAGGTGAGAGATTTAAATCTTCATTTTCTGTGGTTGAAAAGTCAAGACCATGCCTAAGTCAAAAAAAAATTTTCTTTTGAGAACTAGAAAAATCAGAATGTTACTTAGAAAACTTGTTGTAAATGTCAAAAGAACCATTTAAAAGAGTAAAATGCAGTAGCTTAGGTGGAGTAGGATATGGAATTGGAGTGGAGAAGGATGCTTCTACATAATCTTGTAAAGCTATCCGACTCTTAAGATGAAGCATATGCATGACTTTGACAAAAATAAAACTTAATGAAAGCTGAATAAAGCAAAGAAACTGAACTGGCAATTCAGCTACAGAGAACCAATAAAGATATGGGGGAAATGCTCTTATCCCAGATAATAAAAGAACTGAAAATGAGAAGAATGAAATTTGACAAATTGATGAATGTTTAAAACCTTGATAATTCCCAGAGAAAGTCACTTGTTAAACCGATTCTGAGAATGTAAATTAGTATAAAGTTCAAGGGGGACAATTTGGCCATAAAATGCTCACATCTTTTGACAGGGCCAGTCCACTCTAATTAGCAAAAATAAGAGACATATGTGAAGATGAAAAAACAAAGCTGCTCACTCCAACTTTTATCATCCAACTTTTAAAAATCATGTAAATATCTGACAAGAGTGCGTCAATTAAATCAATTACGATATAGTCATTTGCTAGGATACTAGGTAAAAAATAAAAATCATAAGATAGGAAAGTACTTAATGGCATGGGAAATGTTTAGGATGTCTACTTAGGTGAAAAATTAGGATGGCTATGATGAACCCAATTAAAAATGTGTGTACATATGTATATACACACACACACACACTCACTCACTCACTTTTGCAATTTACAGGTGAAACCAAAGGACCAGAAGCTGGTCTTCAAAATGCTGGCAGTGGTCATCTTTGAGGGATGAGACGAGGGGGGAGGCCTGTTCTTCCTCTTGCTCTGTTCGGTGTTTTGCAATAAATGTGTTTGTTTTTCTAGAATTATTACATGTAATAAGTTTTAGTTATCAGCTATCCGTTATCTTTTCTAGGAAAAACTCACGACTCCCCCTTCTTCATTCTCCACGACAGAAACGAAATTACGTGCATAATTTGTAAAAGAGATTCAGTGCGGGGCAAGGGTATGAAAGTAACCCTGAGTCCTAAAAAGGACTCTGGTGTCCAGTCAGCTGCAAAGTGACCAATCGGGTGGGACCAGAGATGAAGGCCAGGTGTCTGGGGTCGGGCCCCTGCTGACCTCACCTCTTTGCCCTGGTAACTTCTGAATGGCTTCATCCTCCACTCAGAGAGCAGCTGCCAGAAACGGCCCCACCGCTCCCTGCCACCGCTCCAGGGGGGCTCCTCCGGGACCTGCATGTATGCCCCAGCTCTCCTAGGATCCCCTCCAGGCTTTACCTTTTCTAGACCATGCCTGATCCTTAGTCACAGGCACACACACCTCTAAGAGTGTAACCGAGAAAAGCAGAACTCACCCAGCGAAGGAAGAGACACACCCATCGGAATCACCCAGGGGAAGTCCTGTGCTCCGCCAACCACACCTCCACGGGCTCCGTGCAAACAACCTTCCAAGACAAGAGGACTGAGTCACAAACCAAGTCCAACTGTGTGAGCACATGTCTGACCACAACTGCAGAGTCCAGCCCCAGGAGGGCTGCCGGGAACAGCAAGGCCAGCCCTGGGGACACGGAGCAGGAGCAGAGCCGCTCCCACCTTTGGGAGGCTCTCTCTAATCTAACGAGAAATGAACAGCTATGGCATGAAACTAGGGGTGCTGCACGGGTCTAGGTGCGAATGGGGGAAGGACGAGAAACTCAGGCTGGAACACGGCAGAGGGGAGCATGGAGTTTCAGCCAGCCTGGATGTTCCTCAAGATAAACGCAGGGGCCCATGTGACTGGCTGAGCCAGGCAGCGCCCTCAGCCTTCCACCCATCCAGGTAGCACTACTGTCAGCATCGCTGCTGTCATCCTTATATCCAGGGATGCACGGAACTGGACGGATGACAGTCTTCAGCCCCAGTACCAGCCAGCTCTGGTCCACAAACGGCTCTTTCAGTTTATCCTCTTTAGGCGACATTTTAAGAAAGTGCCCCTCATTCATAAACCCACCAGAGGTCAGCCCGGAGACCCTGTCGTTTGCATCCCCCAGGGCTGGGTGCCACTCCGTGCAGCCCCGGGGTCACAGGGCTCCCCTGCAGCCCTGCCTTCGGAGGTGGGCACCCCCCAAGCCTGGATTTGGGAGCTCTGCTCTGGCGCTCCACCTCTCACCCTTTTCAGTTCTCGTCGCGCCGTTCCTGACCTGGGGACCAGGCTCAGCCTGGCTCTCCCTGCTGGGAACGAAACGGGCTGGTCTCAACAGCAGACCAGACCCAACCGAGCTTCTCCCGGAGGTCCTGGCAGCCAGGGCTCGGGGGCAAATGAGCACCCAGTGGGCTCTGGGGCAGGGGGCGAGCTCAGGCAGACCGAGGGCAGCCCTGCACCAGCTCCCCTGGTGGGCAGGGCCCTGTGACCCTTGTATTTTGAAACGAGCTGTTTGGGGCAACTGTTAGGAACAGGAAGAGCATTTTCTAGATGCTTCTCTGCAGGGTTTTTATAACCCTTCTCTGCAGGTAACCAAAGTTACCACAATAGTGGACCTGGCCAGGAGCCCTGGTTCAGTTCTTTCATCCTGACACGCAAACTGCAAACCGTGCTGTGATCTCTCAGGACCCAAACCCTGGCATGCACGGAGATACCGCCTCCAACCCACAGGGGGAACAGCAGACAGCAGGCTCCGTGCCCAGAGCACCTCCCCACTCCCCTCTCAGCAGAGGTGAGGGGACAGTCGGGGCCGCAGCTGGGACACACCTAAGCGGGCCCACCTTCCTCCCCTCCGGGCAGCCGCCAGCAGCTCACACTGACACTGGGGACGTCTGCTGAGGACGCGGCCCAGCCCCTGCCAAGCTAACGGACGCCCATTGTATCGTGTTGAAAAAACACACGAGCTGGGAGATGCCTTAGATCTGCGGGAAAAGAAAATAAAACCTGGCCTCCAAATTACAAGTGAGGCTCAAGGGCCTGGAAGGGTCCATGCAATGGGATAGATTTTCTCTTGCCCCAGTGGGCAAAAGGGAGATGAGAGAGCTTGGTGTTGTCATCCTTGCTTCAATCTGCAGATGGGGAAACTGAGGCCAGGCTAGGAAGCCTCTGGCTACAACTGCGAGACTCAGGTGATGAGAAAAGGATGCAACACCCCTGAGAGGGTCCCTGGGGGAGACCAAGGTCCCCTGTGAGCCTGGGAGATCAGGGGAGGGAAGACGTGAGGAGGAGGCCAGTGGGGAGCTTCCGCGCGGGAGGGAAAACCGACAGCACGGCTGAGGCTCAAGGGCAGGGACGGGAGGAGAACACGTGACACGGAGCACACGGGCTGCACGGGGCGGGGAGCTGCACGCAGGGGCCGCGTGCTCCGGTCAGGGCACAGCTCCTCACACTTTCAAGATGCTGGCAGAATCAACGAATGAAACTTGACTTCCCTTTCACAGATGACGGGCATGGGACTTGGAGAGGCCTGGTGACGTCCCCAAAGGCACATCTTGCTGTCCTTCCTGGCGGAAAGAAGACGAAGAAGTCAGAAGGGAAAGAGACACAGCAGCATCGCCTGTCCTCGGGGGTCCGGTCCGGGGCCAGCGTCCACTCAGCGAGGACTGTTGGCCCCTCAAGCGCTCACACGTGTGTCCCACTGATTTCACGACAGCTCAAAAGTCCCCTCTGGCTTCTGGAGGGTCTGAGGCCGCCACCACAAGCTTGAAAGAAGAGCTGATGAGGCTGACCCAGCCCGCTCCGGTTTCATCAGAGAAGCAAAGCCAAACCGCGGAATTCGGCCTCGCAAGCCCTCCGCCTGCTCAGGGACGGCCGAAGGTTTATTTCAATCTTCCCTTCCCTCCTTCAGGACGGAGGCCTCAGCGACCCCCACAAACCAAACTAAGTTCTGGCCGGTGGCCACTGGGTTTCAAATTTTGAAATGGGTCTTTTGCAAAATGTTCAGTTTCAAGCCCTTGGTCCGATTGCTTACATCCTGTCCAAACTTCCCGGGGGAGTGAGATTTATTTAAGAAAGGAATAAAAACCCCATGTTCAGCCCATTGAGTGAAAACACGTTCCATCCCAGGCAATTTCAAGGATTAAGGTTACATATCTCTTAATGAGTCGCAGGCAGAAGGCAAAGTGGAGCTGGCTGGAAGAATAGGACCAGCTTCAGTCATGAGGAGGTGCCAGTCCTTGGTGCCAAGGTCCCCGATCCTCTGCTGGGGAGGTAATCTGCCCCCAGCATGGCCTCACAATCATTCCTTTGTACATTAATCCACTCTTTCACTTCATCTGCATTCTTACTGATGGATGAGCCCGACTGCATAGCTTCTGTACTGGGCAGTGGGGGGTCCCAGGCACCCGACACTGAGCACCCCCAGTTGGGAAGCTCAAGGCTGGCTGGGAAGGCAGATGCCTAACCAGCACGTTCATGGCCATGGAACAGCTCTGGGTGTGGGGGGAGGTGGGGAGTGGGGCTTATCCCACCTGGGGACATGGGACAAGCCCTCCAGTGATTGAGCACTGTGGGGAGAGGGCTAAAGGATGAGCTTGTGCAAAAGCATGGAGAAAGACACACACACAGACTCGGGGGTGAGGGGAGTGGTCTGCTGGGTGGTGCCGGAGGCCAGGGAGCATGTGGCTGGAGCTGTGGCTGGAGAACAAGTCATGAGGATCCTTGAGTGTGAAGCCAAGGAGCTTGGACATCACCCTGAGGCTCTGGGAACTCATGAAAGAGCCCTAAGGAGCGGGGGACTCTTCTCCAGGCATCCTAGAAAGATGCGTAGGGAGGAGGAGTAAGAAGACCAATCAGAGGCAGATGAGAGAGAGCCCAATCAGCCTGGACCAACGTGGAGTGATGGAGATGAGAGGGGTGGGCTCCCTGGAGAGATGCTGAAGGTGGGAGGGACTGGAGTCTGAGGCAGAGTGAGGGAGGGGTCCAGCATGGTGAGTAAAACACCACCAGTGGAGCTGTAGAACATTCTAGCAATGTTAGCTAGCAACAGCTGGTGTCCCGGGCAGCCATTTTGAGAAACTCAATGGAATACGGTAGAGGAAAGAGAGAAGGGTCAAGACATACTTCATTCTACCCTTGCCTTGCCGTTTGGCAACACATCTAAGAGAAGTACTTGAAAGTTGACGGGGCACATCAAAGCCTGACATGCAACAGAGCCTTCCTTAACAAGTAGGGTGCTTGCATGAAGGCAGTGGTGGCTGGCTGGTCACACCTGCCGGGAAATGACCGATCAACAGCTGCACTCCAGACTCCAAAGAACACTGGTCTCTCGCTCCTCCAAGGATGACTGAAGACCCCGCTGACCTGACTGATCCCAGGGAGCCGAGCCATCGACCAGCTCTCTCCAAGGCTACAGCCTTGTCCTCCTGTCTTTCCCTGGACACGGGAGAGAAGCTCGGGGGGCTTCTCATGAGTCCAGATGGCAGGTTCACAAAGCCCTGGGCACCTGGGCTTTACAGCACTGCTCACACGTTTAATTAGGTGATTCTGAAAATCTATCTCCCACTCAAGACTGGACCCTCCACCAAGGCAGAGATGAGATGCGCCTTATTTCTTGCCATCCAGCTTCTTGCACCACAGAAAGAGCCCAGTATTTTCTGAGTACATGAAAGAATGAACGATTCATTCACCAAGCACTTCCGGATGCCCAGACCTTCTTCTGGGTGAGCGTGACACAAAAAGAAGACCCCCAAACTCAAGAAGTCCAAAGCCCTTTNATTTCCATGTAAACAAAATTAAAAAATAAGCACAGTTAATCCATGGTGTTAGGAGTTTCAACAGTGTTGACCCCTGTGGGAGGTGTTAGAAGTTACGGTGGTGGTTTTCCCCAGGAGAGGCTTTCCTTGTATTTCCGTGATTCCCACAACAAGGACGGAATGGTTTGCCATGAGAGAGACTTCAGCTGCTGTGAAAACAAATGTGATGAAAAAAGAGTCTTGGAAACATCTAAGTCTTGGGCTTTGGACAGGATGCACCCCTGTCTTTTCTGAGGTTTGGGTGTTCTGTACATCCTTATATCTGTTACCCAATCAGTTCTCTAATTGGCTGCAACTGCTTTAAGATAGTTTTCTGACCCATGCAAGTGAGTGAACCTTAAGTAGGACCCCGGTTGCCGGGAGACAGCATAAGTGGTGGGGGACTTCCTTCTGTTCACTGCAGGGCAGTCCTGCTGAGTCCAGGGGATGGTGTGTCCCGGAGGACTGGCCTTCAGAATCCTCGCTGGAAATTCTGGTCCGGCCATTGGGATACTGGGAGGCATGTTGTGTTTTCTAGTACCAGGAGGTAGAAGGAGGGTATGAAGCTGGCTGAAGCATGG
Organism: Philantomba maxwellii; assembly: GCA_006410695.1. Classification (NCBI taxonomy): domain Eukaryota; kingdom Metazoa; phylum Chordata; class Mammalia; order Artiodactyla; family Bovidae; genus Philantomba; species Philantomba maxwellii. The sequence goes on along the minus strand of SJYS01024047.1, from coordinate 980,330 downwards.
TCAGAGAGCAGCAGGCTGGAGCAGTGGGGGAGGAGAGGCAGGCCAGGCTCTAGACCCTCAGCCCCCCGAGTCAGGGTGCTCGCAGGGAAGGAGCCTCAGCTTCTGCCAATGACGTCTCCGCTCCAGCTGTCTTCATATTAAGCTTAAAACTGTGAAGCTTCCTAGAGATGTTAGAAATGGACATTTTAAAAGATCACTTATGTATTTTCTTAACCGAATATGAGCACCTACTAAGCAATAGGCTGATTACCTGGTGGAGAGACTTATCGATGTTAGCTGGAGAAGAGGATGCGAGAAGGGGCCAAGGGAGAGACTGCAAGATGATGAACTGATGAGCTCTTGATTTCACAGCTTCACGGGTTTCCTAATCATGGTGCTCCTCGTAGTTTTGTATCTTATGTGGTGGAAGGTTCCCCTCCCCCAACCAAGTATCAAGTGGAAAGCTAGGGTTACAATCGCAGTCCAGTTGTCACTTTACTAAATGCAGCTGTTTTCTGTTATTTGATAGCAATGACAAATCACTGAAGTATTTTCAAATATGCAGTGTGCATGTGTGTGTGTGTGTGTGTGTGTGTGTGTGTGTGTGTATGAAATCTCACCTCTTATCCCGCCCCATCATCAAATCCAGCTATAAGAATTTGGGGCTTTTAATACTGGCAATTTTTCCTTTGTTGAATATTCTTGTTGATTTTACCTAATGGCCTCTGAAGTTATTTCTGGAAACAATTTAAGAAAACAAAGAATTTCAATGAATTTTAAATTACAGTGCCAGATAATGTCTTAAGCTTGCCCAGCTCAATCCCACTCAAGGTAAAACAACTTTAGATAAATAAAAATGGTAGATTCAGAAATAATCAAGACAAAACCTTTGAGCCTCGTGGTGAGATTCTGTTCACCAATTTCCCTATAGTCCATTTAGAACTTGTACTTCATACATTATAAATGGTATTTGTAGTTGCAGTCAATTTTGTAGTTATAATCAATGGGTTAAAATCAATATCTACAGCAAAGATTATTTCCTAATTTCATGAACTGAAAAGGCACCATCACCCTTTCTTGGTTGGAGATTTCTCCCTCTGTGTCTATCTGCGGACATGGAGATGGAAATACAGAGAAAACCAGCCTTCAGTTGCTGAGTAACCATTCAGCTACCTAAAGACATCAGGTTTATCTTGAAACATCTTAAAAGACTTATTATGCATTTAATAGTGAAAGCAAAGATACACAGAATGAATAACCAGTTGGTATTGTTATGTTGGAAAACAGCTTGAATAAATAATAAGTGCAGGACTTCTTTGGAATCAAAACCCCATGCCATAGGAAAACAGACGTAAATGCTTCTTTATATTGCCTTTAGCTCCCTAGGTATGTAACCTAATATCCTTTCTCAAAGCCCAACAATAACTATATATTTATTTAAGCTCTTACCAATGTAAATGAGTTAGCAATGTTGATCTCCAGAACTGGCAACAAGATGTTTAATAAAATTATGTGATTAGAAGGAATTCTAAGAGGAGATCTGTTCCATTTCCCAGTCTTGAAATAAATACTATTCTAAAAAACAAGACCAAAAAAAAAAAAAAAATCCAGAAAAATGCAAACAATGAGTTATCTGACAATAGATTTTGTGTGTTCATCTCTGAAAACCAAGTACCCAGAACAGTATCAGTCCTCAATAAATGTTTATAGAATGAATGATTGCAAAAATATAAAAGGTGTGTGGTGGAAGGATTTAATTAAACTCGACATAATTAAATGTAAAATCCACATTCTCTGTTTTTCACTGAAATATATTAATTGCCAGCATGTATATATCTTAACACCCTTCCCAGGTGGCGCTAGTGGTAAAGAACCAGCTTGCCAATAAGGTGAGCCTTCGATCCCTAAGTCAGGAAGATTCCCTGGAGAAGGGCATGGCGACTCACTCCAGGATTCTTGCCTGGAGAACCCCATGAACAGAGGAGCCTGGTGGGCTACAGTCCATGGGTTCACACAGTCTCAGACACAACTGAAGCGGCTTAGCATGCACGCATATATCTTAACAATCCTCTCCATTTAATTCAGACTTTCAGAGGCTGGATTTTGCTTTAGTAATGAAATACTTAGCCCCACCAAAAAAAATTTTTTTTTTTTTAAGAAGAAGATTTAAGAGTATCTGAGCCTTAAACTCCCAGTTTTCAGCTATTATTTTTATAGTTCTAGATTTTATATAAAGGTTCTGAAAAAAACATTTGTATAGGAATTCTTGATTCCTTTCCCACCCAAGGACAAATATACAAAGGAAAGGTCTTATTTCTTTGTCTTTTTGACTGTTCCGTCAGCGCTTTTGTGTCTTTGCTAAGATACTGTTTCTACCCAGAGCTCCAGGAGAAGTTAAACAGTTTTTCTGAGAGTTCTAATTTCTTACGCAGAATAGATTTTGTATTCCAACAAAGAGTGGCTTTTATGATTTCTCTGCCTTCAGTGTGATGGATAATTTTCCAAATTTATTCTCAGAGAAGATTTTTTCCCCTCTACTCTTTTAATGATCTTCTCTGTTCTCTTTTGAATATTCTAGAGGATTTCTCAAATCACATGAGGTAAAGTAAAATGCAGCCACCGACTCCCTAGACAATCACGTGAGAACTGTACTGATTTTTCTGCTTTACACTATATTATTTTACATGTCCTTTTACACATGCTTCTAAAATTACAACTCCTTAGTACCTGTGTGTGTCCTTGCAAAGCCGTAAAAATTAGGGGATTATGTCTTGCTAGAGTGTTTCAGGGGCTTAGCAAAGCTCCAGAGATCACTATAAAAAGATGTAAGGTGGACTGAGATGGCTGGGCTGGGGTCTGGCGGTAAGCCTGTCGCAGGAATGCTAGCATCTCCTTGCGTTTGCCCCTCCAGTTGGATCGCTCTCGCAGCTGGATACTGCATAAGCTATTTTTAGTTCCTTTATAGGATCAGCACTCTTACTGCATGCTCATGCAGTTTGATTTATTCTTCCTTCATAAATCTTCAGTCCTCTGTCCTCTTCTAATCTCTTAAGTTTAATTAGTGATCTTTCTTTAACAAGAGAAGTTCTTTCACTCACTCTGTTCTATTCTTGCAGGTCTTTTAGGGAAATTTAAGAGCCAGGAAAGCTTGGAGGAGGGATGAAGTGGGAGGCTGGAATTATCAGATGTAAGCTTTTGAATATAGAATGAATAGACAACAACGTCCTATTGCCTAGCGCAGGGAACTATTTCAATATTCTATGATACAATGTAATGACAAAGAATATAAGAAAAGAATACATATATATGTATATGTATAACTGAAGCACTTTGCTGAAATTAACACAACATAGTAAATCAACTGCACTCCAATAAAAAGTACTGATTAAAAAAATCCAGGAAACGTCCTGCCTCAACATTTGTACTGAAGCTGCTCTTACCAAGACCATTAATGACTTCTTTGACAATAAATGCTAAAGATTCTTCTTAAGTGTATTATTTCAACTGAAGTATGGTTTATGTAAGTGACACCAACACCTTAAGTTTACAGTTAACTGAAGCACTCCAAATGAATACATCCCAACGGGGACATGGGACATTTCATCACCTCAGAGAACTGCCTCGTAACNAATGACTTCTTTGACAATAAATGCTAAAGATTCTTCTTAAGTGTATTATTTCAACTGAAGTATGGTTTATGTAAGTGACACCAACACCTTAAGTTTACAGTTAACTGAAGCACTCCAAATGAATACATCCCAACGGGGACATGGGACATTTCATCACCTCAGAGAACTGCCTCGTAACTCTTGCTATCAGGCAACAAGGGGAACGTAACTCTTCCCCTCTGGGGAAGGGTCCCCAGAGACAGTCATTTGTTCTATTTTCAGTGGCCATAGATTACTTTTGTCTATCCTTGACTTTCATGTAAATGAATCCTACAGGAAGTACACTTCTGTGCCTGGCTTCTTCCATGCATCATCATATTCCTGAAATTCAACTACATTGTTCTTTTTATCAGTAGCATGGCTTTTCCCCCCTTTTTTATTGCCGAATATCCCATTATATAAAAACACTGGAATTTGCCTCATCCTCACACCTTAGAGTGGGCCATGCAGTCACTACCTTTTAAAGGGTCAAGTATGAATGGAATATTGTTGTTTTTCACTCATTAGGTCATGCCTGACTGTTTGCAACCCCATGGACTGTAGCCCACTGTCCCATGTCCATAGGCTTTTCCAGGCATGAATACTGGAGTGGGTTGCCATTTCCTTCTCCAAGATAGCTGATGAGAAGCTGCTGTATAACACAAGGAGCCCAGCTTGGTGCTCAGTGATGGCTCAGATTGGGTGGGATAGGGAGATGGGAGGGCGGCTCAAGAGGGAGGTGACATACGAATAATTATGGCTGATTTGCATTGTTGTACGGCAGAAACCAACACAACATTGTAAAACAATATTCCTCCAATCAAAAAAGAAAACAGTGAAGAGTCAAGCATGGAAAAGAGGGATAAAAAGAAGAGTCACTCTGCAGTGGACACACCTGACAACCTACTTCAGCCAGGTGACCACAGTCAGTGTCAGCAGGGATATATCATGTTGACAGTGTGCACGGTGATCGGGTGTGATGGTGATCGGGTGTGATGAGCTAGCACCTTTGCTGTGTAATCGTCTTCCCGACAATGTACCAGCTTCATCTTGAGAGAAGCATCAGATGAATTCCAACAGAAGGACAGCCTACAGAATACCTCATATAGCTGTCAGGGTTGTCAAAAACAAGGAAAGACTGAGAACTGTCACAACCCAGAGAAACTAAAGGAGCTTTGATGACCAAAGATACTGTGGAATCCTCGTTGAGTCCCGAACAGAAGGATATTAGACAAAAATTAAGATCTTAACTAACAAACTGTGAAGCTTCTAAAATATATGATGCTATATTCATTCCTTCGTTGTAGCGTGCAACTATGTAAGATAGTCTGACACGTGTGTGCGCGCATGCTAAGTCACTTCAGTCATGTCCAACTCTGTTACCTTGCAGCCTGTAGCCTGCCTGTCTCTTCTTGCCCATGGAATTTCCCAGGCAAGAATACTGGAGTGGTGTGCCCTTTCCTACTCCAAAAAGGTGGACAGTTAATTATCAAATGAGTATAAATAAAGAAAAAAAAAGCTTAATAAAATAAAGGTAAGACCCAAAGAAACAGGACATCTTAGCTGTTAAAATAACCACTTTCTCTCGTCATCCGTATACATATAACTAAGCTCCATCTTTCTCCTCAAATTCAGGTTGGGGTGAGGGCAGGGTCCTGGAGTGTGGAATGATGACCAGAGTCACTGTTCTTTAAGAAAGAAGACATTTACTGAATACTGAGTGTGATGTATATGGCGGGGAGGGGCTCAATCATGTCCAACTCTTGGAGTGGGTTGCCGTGTCCTTCAGGGGAATCTTCCTGACCCAAGGATTGAACCCGTGTCTCTTGCATCTCCTGCTTTGGCAGGTGGGTTTCTTACCACTAGAGCCACCTGGGAAGCCCACTGAATGCAGTAAGAATATGAAAATACAAATACCAAGCCTGGTATAAATGTTCTCAGCCAGAGTCAGCATTTGAGATTCAGTACTTTTTTTTTTTAACCTCCTTGTCAAGGAATAGAAAGGGGGCCACAGGAAGCAGGGAGAGGAAATGTTAAAAGAGAAAGCTTAATGAACATCATTTTGGTGTCACCACTTTGAGAGGCACCTACAGTCAGTAAACTGTCCCTACAGTCAGTACTCCTGCAGTCTCTTTGGGAAGGAAAGTGACTTATGCGCAGACTGTACAAACATCTAATGAGAAGCACACACCACCAGAGAATCCACAAGCGTGCAAGAGGAGAGTCATGTAAAGAACCAACGTGTAAAGAACAGCTGAAAGGCAGAAAGATCTAAAATGTCTCTAAGACAGTGTACGTTTTTAAAAATGTACTTTTATGATTAGAAAAGTAACATATTTTTATTATTTAAAAGCACTAGGACAATAAATACAAGTAAAAATAATCAGAAAGGACTCAGTATTGCTTTCAGAAAGTTTGGAATTTTTTTAAAGTGAAAATGAAACTATTTGTTTTCATTATTGTTCTGTCACTTAAACGAACAATGCAAAGAAATAGAGGAAAATAATAGAATGGGGAAGACTAGAGATCTCTTCAAGAAAATTGGAAATACCAAGGGAAAATTGATGAAATTCCACCAAAGTCAAAGAGAATAAGGAGAGGTGTCAGGAATACAAGATGAACTCTACAGAAAATGTCTTAATGACCCGGATAACTGTGATGGTGTGGTCACTCACCTCGAGCTTGACATCATGGCATGTGAAGTCAAGTGGGCCTTGGGAAGCATTACTCTGAACAAAGCTAGTGGAGGTGATGGAATTCCAGCTGAGTTATTTCAAATCCTGAAAGATGATGCTGTGAAAGTGTTGCACTTAATATGCCAGCAAATTTGGAAAACTCAGCTGTGGTCACAGGATTGGAAAATGTCAGTTTTCATTTCAATCCCGAAGAAGGGCAATGCCAAAGAATGTTCAAACTACCGTACAATTGCCCTCATTTCACATGCTAATAAGCTTATGCTCAAACTATTACTAGGTCTGTTTACTAAGTCACAGGTTACTTCCTTGATATGCAGTGAATGCTGTAATTTGGAGGAGTTAGTCACTCAGTGAAACATATACACAGCAGTGGAACCACACGCTCAGTTTCCCAAACTCTTCTCCTTTGTTTTCTGCAGTGCTGACCTGAACTTTTTTATGCCAGCTTGCAGCTGGGTCAGGTCTCTCTCAGCCCTGCATTCCTCCATGGAATGTCACAAAGAGACATGATATATGTAAGCACCCTAATTTTGCATCTGGATTTCTGATTTAGCTTAAAGATGTGTAAAAATGTGTAGAACCACATCTGAAGAAGCAAAGGAACCCTTTTTATTTCCCAACCATCAGTGTGATTTATGATCTCTAAACTGTTTCCCGATCCCTTATTTGAAAATTGGCCACAGGAAAAAAATGGAAGAGACACAGATCTAAGGACCCAGAGAGCTTGGAAAATGGGTATTCATGGATCAAATGCTTGGCATGGACCTTGCTGTCAGCACCTCAGGTGCATAATGCATTTCCAATTTTAAAGAGACTATTTTGATTTTGAAATAATTCACACTCAACCCTTTCTTTAGAGAGGTCTGGGTAATGGTTATACAAAAAGAAAGATATTACCTGGAATGAGTTACACCATGCTTTTCTAACTTTTCCAACTCAAGCTAATAGGAATGTCATTTTTCCATGGCTTTGATAAATAAAGACTTGAAAAAAAAAAAGAGTTTTAATGATCTTATCCATGGCAGGTGCCAGTATCACAAGTGAGGCCATAAATCACAAGAGCACACACTGATGTTGTTAAGAACGGGCAGGGAAAATGTGAATGCTTCTGGTCAACTTTTCTTGAAATGCAACGTTTTTAAATCCTGCTTGTGAGACATGTAGTCTCTGATCTGTCTACCAGTCATAGAACTAAAACAAACGACAATGCTTCCCCAAAAGTCTAGTTCAGAAAAGTTTCCTCTTCCGGCTCTAGAAATCATTAAGATAACTGTTACGAAGGCTGAGTGTTGCTCCACGTTGGAAGGTGTTGTGATGGTGGTTACTTCTTCTTGGCCACAGGATACAGCAAGCAGGAGAGACTCTAGATTCCAAATCTTAGAGGTTCAGTCTCTTGGCTACGCTGAAGGAGGCTCAACACTCCTGTGGTTCCTTTCCTGAAGCTCTGAAGAAGTCTCATGTTTGGGACTTGGGATCATTTCTTCGTGGAAGCAGGGTTAAGATTTCAGATTCTCACAGAAGGCTTGACCAATGATGGTTCATCTTTTATCTGAAAATTGGGACTGCAGGGTTGTGAGAAAATTGGAATGTGCCCTGGAGAAACAGGGGCTTAGGAAGAAGGTCTTCTTGTCTCCTGAGCTCCCACACACATGCACACCCTGAAGCCTCCACCCTCGAGCGTTCTCTCCTCTCCAGATCCATAGCTTTTTTTTTTTTTTTCAGTTTCTTCCTGTCATTCAGAGAAGGGCTTCCCTGATGTCTCAGTGGTAACAAATTCACCTGCAATATAGGAAACCCAGGTTCAATCTCTGGGTTCAGGAAGATCCCCTGGAAGAGGAAATGGCAACCCACTCTAGTATTCCTGCCTGGGAAATCCCATGGACAGAGGAGGCTGGTGGGTTGCAGTCTGTGGGGGCACAAAGAGTTGGATAGAGAACCAAGTCTGTGGGTCTCTTCAGATATATTTGCATATTGTACTGAGGGAAGAGAGGAAACCCACCAGAGATTTTTTGACAAAATAGAAAACAAGGGAATCAGAGATTAGTTACATGTTTAGACATCCCACAGCTCTGACACACACTCAGATCTCTGATATTTTTCACCAAGATAAATGCATTTTTTCTTCCTCTTTATTAACTTCTGTGCCTTTGCTCTTAAAATGGTCATGTGGTCATTCTGCGTCTTAAAATTCCAGCCTGGTCATGCTGGGTCTACCTTTCCTACTATATATGCCAAGAAATACTTTCTATCCTTCCTGAGTCTCATCCTTTTCTTAAATCATGCAGCTAAATACAAGCACACAAGCCTAGGAAGTAAGTCACTGAGTGCAGTCTCCTGCATTGCAGGCAGATTCTTTACAGTCTGAGCCCCTGGGAAGCCCAAAAAAAGTCTAAATGTTGTTATTAAGAGACATTTTTATTTTGTTTATTTGTTTACTTGTTGGTGCCTGGACAGGGACTTGAACCCTGGGCCCTCAGATTAAAAATCTGATGCTCTACCAGCTGAGCTACCCAGGCTTTGAGGCTGAAAAGGATCTAAAACCTGAACATGAACCCGAGTTGCCACAGAGAGTCACAGGCCTTGGTGCCCCTTGTTGGGCCGTGTGTTCCCTGGTGGCTCAGATGGGAAAGAATCTGCCTTCAATGCAGGAAACCTCTCCCTGGGTCAGGAAGATCCCCTGGAGAAGGGAATGGCAACCCACTCCAGTATTCTTGCCTGGAGAATNACAGGCCTTGGTGCCCCTTGTTGGGCCGTGTGTTCCCTGGTGGCTCAGATGGGAAAGAATCTGCCTTCAATGCAGGAAACCTCTCCCTGGGTCAGGAAGATCCCCTGGAGAAGGGAATGGCAACCCACTCCAGTATTCTTGCCTGGAGAATCCCATGGACAGAGGAGGCTGGTAGGCTATAGTCCATGGGGTCTATAAAAGAGTCAGGTACAACTGAGCAACTTCCACTTTTTGCCTTTCACATTGTGAATTAGGGGATAAATACCTGTCTGTCTGTGCCTTGGACAGTGCAATGCCACTCATCTGCAGAGACCAACGTTCTGAAAGAGGAAAGAGAAAATTTGGTTTAAAGACTCTAACATCTGGAACTGTAACATCGCCATTATTATTTTCATTAAAATTTTTTATGAATTAAATAGATTTCTGCTTTTAAAAAGTCTCTAAGGAAACATTTGAAGTTCTGGCAGCCCTGGATATCTAAATGCTAGCAACATCTATTTTGTGAAATACAAAGCATATGCTGGTACCTACAATGGATCCCTGATACATAGATCTATTTATTAAAGCTTTTATAATTTCATGTTACATTTTCACCTTTAAATTTTTATTTGAAAAAAAAGGCAAAACTGGCACTTGATGAGATTGCTTTCCTTTCTTTAGGTGAAGATTTTCATCTGAAAGATCATGGATGTGATAATAGTTTAAATATTTACTCTTTCTTCTGAAAAATCAACTTATGAAAATGTTATTTTTATTTAATTTGCTTTCTAAGTGGGGTGGGCTCCTAGCAGTAAACAAATAAAACTGGACTTGATTTTCTCTTATTGCAATGGTTTTGGAGCAGAAGCTGTGGAGGCTGTTCTATCTCCCCCAAAGCCTGTTGAGAGTGGAGTTCAGGGGGTGGAGGTCACCCACAGCCTCTTCCTTCTTGTCAGGAAGCCGTGAGGGGGTAGCCTGCAGAGGAAGACTAGAGCAAATCATAGAATCATTTCTGTGGACATCAGTTCAGTTCAGTCACTCAGTCGTGTCCGACTTTTTGCGACCCCATGAATCACAGCACGCCAGGCCTNCTGTGCAGTAGTTTGAGCGTACTTTGGCATTGCCTTTCTTAGGGATTGGAATGAAAACTGACCTTTTCCAGTTCTGCGGCCACTGCTGAGTTTTTCAAATTTGCTGGTATACTGAGTACAGCATTTTCACAGCATCATCTTTCAGGATTTGAAATAGCTCAATTGGAATGTCAATTACAGTGAAGCACTGTCTCAGCAATCTGCTTCTACTGTAGCTTGGTGCAATGTTCTGGGGGGTTAGAGAGAAAGTGACCAAACTTCCCAAGTGAAAAGTCAGCATGAACTAACAGGAAACTAGAATGCTGGGCCTTATACTCCCGTGGAGGCCTCAAATTACACGACACCTCAGTAAACACACTTGGCACCCTAATCTCTGAAACTCATTTACAAGTTTAAAGAACAAATTCTATGTCTCAAAATAGTCCTCTTTGAAATTCGTATTTCTTGTCAAAATTTAGCTTGAGGAGGAATACTTCCTTAATTTCAGTTTCTTATATTATCCTACTTGCTTTAATTAGAGATCTACTTAAATCTTTGATTTTATAACTCCAAGTTATTAGACTGAATGAAAGTGAGTTTTTATTAAACAAACATTAAGACTCATTACATTAATATCACTACATTGTATAGACTGTTTTATGTATATACTAATTTACAAAAATGAAAAATTAGCTACCAGGTTCATTTACATGTAGGCAGTGGTGTGCTTTAAAACTTTAATGACTGGCTTTCCAAATAAAATTCCTTACTTGTAGAATTTGCCAGTTTCTGTGGTGTAAATACTCCCGTTATATCTGATTTCAAATCACCAAATGACATCACTGAACATGGAGTTAGAAAGAGAAGTGAAAAAACAGTGTCTGTGTGCCAGCTCCTATGTATCACTGCACATCTCCATCAAAAGGTGTATCCTACTTCTTCTTATTAGAGAGATTTTTCATTATGTGATTATAACATCACAGCAAACACTTTAGAGACTGATTTGGTAATTTGGAGTTCTTTCTGATTCATATGAACTTTGGAGTTGCTTTTTCTGTTTCTATAAAAAATGTCACATGAATTTTGATAGGAACTACAATGAAAGTTGCAAATTGTTTTGTGCAATGCGGGCATTTTAACAATATTAAGTTTTTCAGTCCATAAACACAGGATGTCTTTCCATTTGTTTGTGTCTTCTCTAATTTCTTTCATCACTGTTTTGTAGTTTTCAATGTAAAAGTCTTTCACCTTCTTACTTAAGCTTATTCTGAAGTATTTTATTCTTTTTGACGCTGCTATAAGTGGGGCTGTTTACCTACTTTCATTTTCAGATAATTTATTGTTACTCTACAGAAATATAACAAATTTTTGCATGTTGATTTTCTATCCTACAACTTTACTGAGTTCATTTATTAGCTCTAACAGATTTTTGTGGAGTTCTTACACATATATACAAATTATATATAAATATCTATTAATATATAAAAGACATTTCATCTGCAAACAGGGAAAATTTTACTTCTTCCTTTCCAATTTGGATGCCTTTTATTTCTTTTTTCTTACCTAACTGCTCTGGCTAGGACTTCCAACACTATATTGAACAGAGGTTCTGAATGTGGGCACCCTTGCCTGCTACTGATCTTAAAGGAAAAGCTTTCAAATGGGACCACAAATAATTCTAAATAGCCAGAACTGTGTTGAGAAGAAAGAACAAAGCTAGTGGCATCACATGCCCTGGTTTCAAAATACATTAAAAAGCTACCTCAGATATGCAAATGACACCACCCTTATGGCACAAAGCAAAGAACTAAACAGCTTCTTGATGAAAGTGAAAGAGGAGAGTGAAAAAGTTGGCTTAAAACTCAACATTCAGAAACTAAGATCCTGGCATCTGGTCCCATCACTTCATGGCAAATAGATGGGGAAACAATAGAAACAGTGACAGGCTTTATTCTTGGGGGCTCCAAAATCACTGCAAATTGTCACTGCAGCCATGAAATTAAAAGCTGCTTGCTCCTTGGAAGGAAAGCTATGACCAACCTAGACAGCATATTAAAAACCAGAAACATTACTTTCCCAACAAAAGTCTGTCTAGTCAAAGCTATAGTTTTCCAGTAGTCATGCATGGATGTATGTGAGAGTTGGACCATAAAGAAAGCTGAGCGCTGAAGAACTGATGCTTTTGAACTGTGGTGTTGGGGAAGACTCTTGAGAGTCCCTTGGACTGCAAGGAGATCAAAGCAGTCTATCCAAAAGGAAATCAGTCCTGAATATTCATTGGAAGGACTGATGCTGAAGCTGAAACTCCAATATTTTGGCCACCTGATGTGAAGAACTGACTCATTGAAAAAGACCCTGATGCTGGGAAAGATTGAGGGCAGGAGGAGAAGGGGATGACAGAGGATGAGATGGTTGGATGGCATCACTGACTCAATGGATGTGAGTTTGAGTAAGCTCCGGGAGTTGGTGATGGACAGGGAGGCCTGGCGTGCTGCAGTCCACAGGGTCACAAAGTGTTGGACACAACTGAGTGACTGAACTGAACTGGAAACTTTTTCGAATATACTGGTCTTCTAAATGTCTTCATTGGCTTCTGAAGGACTTGACTGACATGAATTGCCTTGAAAAATATATAAAGGAGTTGTGTACATTAAATTACACTACTTGTTGTGTAATGGACTAGGGTGTAGGCCCTCATGTTCTGCTCAGGTAGGATTCCAAGGCATACCATGGAATAACTAGTGACTTTGGGCAAGTTGCAATCTCTGTGTTCCTGTTTTCTCATCTGTANGGGAGGCCTGGTGTGCTGCAGTCCATGGGGTCGCAAAGAGTCAGACATGACTGAGCGACTGAACTGAACTAGTAGAAAGAACATGGAATTGGGATCAAAATCTAATCTACTAGTTTTGACCTTAGACATAGTAATCAACCAATTTAACCTCAGTTTCTTCATATCTGCAATGGCTTTTATAATTAGTGTTGGCCAGAGATTAAAATAGAAGCTATATATTGAGGGGATCTGGCATTGGACCAAGAGTGAAGTAGACTCTGAATATTTGTCATTATCTTTGCCAAGCTCACCATGAAGTTAACAGAACAGTCAAGTACAAAAAGCACCCAAATCTCTACATTCCCAGTGGAGTGCTCTTGCTAAGGCAGTACCATGCTACTTCTCTTTTACTACTTCCCAGTTGCCTGAATTTCCACTTTGCTGTGTTTATTATGATCACAGCCACAGAAAGGATAAAATTTGAAAAGTAGAATTGCACATCTCTACGAACTAGCTTATTTCCTGAATGCAAGAAGTTTGTCTCTAATCTTTTGTGGCCAGAAAATGCAGGTAGGACTTCTTCAGCATGAATTCAGTGTTTCACTTAGTTGACCACATGCCAATGGAATGAAAGTGGGTCTTCCTTAAAACAACACAACTGAAAGATCAGATGACTACCAGGAAATATAAGGTGGGCTTTTAGCAGCCCAGAAACCATTGCATTATATGCATCCTTCATTTTGGTCCTGATTATAATATATGTCTTTCTTGACTTCCTACTTTAGCATTCCAGTCCCCTATAATGAAAAGGACATCTTTTTTGGGTGTTANGTTGACTGTATAGAGCTTCTCCATCTTTGGCTGCATAGAATATAATCAGTCTGATTTCGGTGCTGACCATCTGGTTATGTCCATGTGTAGAGTCTTCTCTTGTGTTGTTGGAAGAGGATGTTTGCTATGACCAGTGCATTTTCTTGGCGAAACTCTGTTAGTCTTTGCCCTGCTTCATTCTGCATTCCAAGGCCAAATTTGCCTGTTACTCCAGGTGTTTCTTGACTTCCTACTTTTGCATTCCAGTCCCCTATAATGAAAAGGACCTCTTTTTGGGTGTTATTTCTAAAAGGTCTTGTAGGTCTTCATAAAACCATTCAACTTCAGCTTCTTCAGTGTTACTGGTTGGGGCATAGACTTGGATAACTGTGATATTGAATGGTTTGCCTTGGAGACGAACAGAGATCATTCTGTCATTTTTGAGATTGCATCCAAGTACTGCATTTTAGACTCTTTTTGTTAACCATGATGGCTATTCCATTTCTTCTGAGGGATTCCTGCCCACAGTAGTAGATATAATGGTCATCTAAGTTAAATTCACCCATTCCCCTATATAGATTAGGGGCACAAAAAGTATTCTTGAACTTCTGTGAATCATAACTTTAAAAATTATTATTAGTGAAATAATTATTTGATCAATAATGCTATAGAAATGATTGAAAAAAGGGGGGCAGTATTAGATCAATTATGACCAATGTTGATGTATGAGTCATATATATGTGTGCCTGGAAGATGGTGGAACATGAAAAATTCTACTTTATTGTCTCTGCTTCAGTTGACCTTTTCAACTAAGGTCAGGAATGTATGAGGAGGAATAGTATTATTGGGAAGATCCCCTGGAGGAGGGCATGACTACCCCTCCAGTATTCTGACCTGGAGAATTCCATGGACTGTATAGTCCATGGGGTCGTAAGAAGTTGGACACAACTGAGTGACTTTCACTTTCCTTATTAATGAATTAATAAACAGATATCAATGCAAATGAAGAGAAAGTTGACCAGTCACTGTCTAATGATGCTGTCTGGTGTGTGGATCACATACAGTGAATTCTGTGTGTCCAGAAGTCTGAGGTTCAATGCAAAAGAGCTCATCTATTCAACATACTTAAAATGACTGTAGATAGATTTCAGTATTATACAGTGATCTCTTTCTTGGTCTTTGTGCTCATGAATTTTAAAAATATAATTATAAATGAATCAATGGCAGAATAAATTAGCAAATGTATAAATGAATAAAGATGAAGAGGGTGAAACAATGTTCATTAATAAAATATTTAGTCAGGAAAATGAATATTATATATTGAAATAGATAATAAAATGGACTAAATCTATTATGTCTTAAATTAAGCATATTTTCAGTGATAAGTAGTAACCAGTAATTGCCCTGAGTCAGTTGCATGTTTGATGTTTATTGTATTGAAAGAAAAATTAAAATTACTATGAATTAATAAGCACTTAAATGACTCCATACATGGGGACTGGAAATTGTATATCAATGGGCAGATGAGAATATCTCAGCACCAGGCTGNCCTGGACCAATGATGTGAATGGAATGCATCTGAATGAAAATTATGATCAATCATGTTTGGAACCCCTGAGGTCCATGGTGAAAAGACAGTGTATGACCTGTCTCTTATACACATCTTCTGTCTTGGTCAAGATTACGTTGCCTATGTTAGGAAAGAGAACGTGGTGAGTAATATCAGTCAAAGATCTTAGTTTGGTTTCAGTTATTGTTTGAGTAAAGATGAGCCTGGTGGGCTACAGTCCATGGGGTCACAAAGAATTAAACATGGCTGGGCAACTAAGCACACACACACAGACACACACACACACACAGTGTATATTGGAAAAGCTTCTTTAGACAGAGTTCAGGAATATTTAAGGATCTCATTGGTGTATTTTCTTAAATAATGTGATTTTTATTAATATCCATGATGAATGATTTAATTGATACAAATGTAACACAAATGAGTAAAATGGAGGTCTAACATGGATCATTAATGATGACTGGCAGCATATGAGATTTGATCAGTTATGAATGAAGCAAAAGTGGGACAATATTTAATCCATTTCCCCTGGAAGAGAAAATGGCTACCCACTCCAGTATTCTGGCCTGGAAAATTCCATGCACAGAGAATCCTGGAGGTCTACAGCCTATGGGGTTTCAAAGAGTCGGACACGACTGAGCACACACACACACAAATAATTTAAATGTCCATCAAGTGGTGAAGAGACAAGCGAAACCTGGTATATCTATGCAGTGGAATACTACTCAGCAATAAAAAGGAACAAATTATTGATAATCTATGACTCTAAAAGGGAACGCTGGATCAATGATAGCTACTGGTGATGTATAAGTCCTGTTCAATGACTATGTGTCTCGAACTCTGAGGTTCAACTGGAAAGAATACTGTAAACTAATGAATATTAAATGACTGAGTCTAGGAAAGGTGGAATGCAAACAACCAATAGATAGAAGGTCTCAAACTTTGTTTTTTGTTCTTTTTTGTGCTGCCTAGAATCGCCACTCCTGCACAGATTTTAGCATTCTGCCATGGCCCCAAACGCAGTGTTGTCTTCGGAGCAGGGAGACCAGTGTGAGTCATAGCTAAAGTTCATGTCTTGGTTTGATTGGTTTATCACGGTCAGTGCATTGTTAAGAAGTCAGGAATATAATCAAAGCAGGGCAACTGTAGCCCAGTAACATGGGTTGATAGGCCAAATTGTGTCAAGGCATCCGTGTATGAAGCAGTGCTGCTGCTGCTGCTGCTAAGTCGCTTCAGTCGTGTCCGACTCTGTGCGACCCCATAGACGGCAGCCCACCAGGCTCCCCCGTCCCTGGGATTCTCCAGGCAAGAACACTGGAGTGGGTTGCCATTTCCTTCTCCAAGGCATGAAAGTGAGAAGTGAAAGTGAAGTCGCTCAGTCGTGTCCGACTCTTAGCGACCCCAATTCAAGAAACAGATCTCGTTTCTGGGGAATGATTTGATAGGTAGATCTTAGGGATATCGAGGTTCTTATTTTTTTTTTTTTCTGATTCATGTATATTTCTTTTTAGTTATAAGTCATTACTTAATATATCAATGGGCAGAATATAATGAAGAAAAGGGACTTCCCAGGTGGCACTAGTGGTGTAGAAGCCCACTGCCAGTGCGGGAGACCTAAGAGACATGGGTTTGATCCCTGGGTCCGGAAGATCCACTGAAAGAGGGCACGGCAACTTATTCCAGTTTTCTTGCCTGGAGAATCCCACCATCAGACAGGGCTGGACCGCTAAGTCCACGGGGTCACAAAGAGTCGGACACAATTGAAGCGACTTTGTACTATGAAGACAAAGATTCTGTGCTTGAACCTTTGCTAATGACGTGTGGGGTCTGAGTCAAGGATGATGAATAATACTTGTTTGCATATCTGAGGTCCACCATGAGAAGAAATCTAATCTATGGCTTGGTTGAAAATGATCCTATAGACAATTGTTACAAATATTTGATTATCCTGTTTTGGGGCTTTTTTGGGTCATGGATAATGATTATATTAATATAAGTGAATTAATGCATAAATGTGGCCAGGCCTAGAGCAGTGATTGCATACGTAATGGAGCACGTATTATTAACCTATTTTTGAGGAGTTAGTATTCACATCGCTTATCTTTCAGAATGCAACACACAGAGGCAGATGCATGAATTGTCAGTTTCACATTCGTGGATGTCTTTGGTCTACTGGTTATTTGTTTTATTACTAATTAGGAAACATGTTTATAAAATTAAATAAAAGATTAAGCCCTGTTTAAATTAAAGAAGGACACTGATAAAAGTTTGTTAGGCAGCACAAGCCATTGTGCTCACAGAATTCCATTACAGAGTTACACTGTCTGTTATCAGTTTGGTAATGAGCAACGAACTGCGCATGTGTTGGTATTATTCACGCTATGACACTGAGCGTGTGCAGTTTTATCGTTAGAGTGCATAAATGAATAAGTTAATAACAATCAGTCGCTCAAAGGGACAAAGCATGGGCCAGTAATGAGCATGTCTTGAAATAATTATGATTTAACCAGTTCCACTCAGATGATGTTCCTCTTAGAGCAGAAGTTCTGTCTCTTGCTGGTTTGAGTAAGAAGAATGTTGAGGGACTTCCCTCGTGGTTCAGTGGTTAAGACTTCACTTTCCAATGCAAGGGGTGTGGTTTTGATCCCTGGTTGAGGAGCTAAGATTCCTCATGCCTCATAGTCAAAAAACTCAGAACCTAAAGAACAGAAGCAATATTGTAGCAAATTCATTAAAGACTTTAAAATATAGCCCATGTCAAAAACAATCTTAAAAAATGTTTAAAAAATTTATCATTGAACTAATTAAATTAAAAGGGGGGTTGAATTCTGCCAACTGAAGCAAGTGGCACACCCTAAGTTTTCAGGTTAAGCTAAACTTTCTCACTCGGCATTCATTAGTGTATTAGAGCAAAGTCAAAACCTAGGCTGTTTCGTTCTTTTTAATATTTGTTTTGTGCTCCCCAGAGTGACTCCTCATAGGTAAATGTTGTGGCTAGGGAGTCTCTGGAGAAGAAGCCTGTAGGCCTGTATAAGTGGTGAACAGAGTTTTCATCCTTGGGCTACCAGTCTGTTGTATTATAGAACAGTGGACAAAAGGCTACATCTGGAGACAAAATTTTAAAAGACCAGAGATGAGAATGAATTACACATAAGGATTAGGCTGTAACCAGTCAATACAACTGTTGAGTTGTACATTTTAAAATATCATCCTAGAAGGTGACGTCTTAACCACTGGACCAGGAAGCCAGGGTAGTTGCCTGTTTGGGATAAGGTCATTTAGACAGAGACGAGTCATACTCAGTGTTCTTGCTCTCGATCAGTGGCGAGTTCCAGTTTGTTAAGAGAAATGGAAATAAGTAATGAAATAAGTTAGTCAAAACCTAAATAGCAAGTCAATCAAGGGGAAAACATGGATCAATGGAAAGAATTTTTTTCCTTTCCATTTTTCTCTTTTTGGGGACAGGAGATATTCTGTCATTTCATTTAACACTTTAATTTATAAAAGAATGCTTATTCATTTCTCCTCCCCCACCCCAACCCCCCCCCTTTTTTTTT